>JAOTQQ010000023.1:88853948-88875392 GCA_026546715.1 Gallinago undulata
TCTTTGGGGTGAGGGTGGCAGAGCCCTGGCAGAGGCTGCCCAGGGAGGGTGTGGAGTCCCCTTCTCTGGAGATCTTCGAGCCCTGCCTGGATGCTGTCCTGAGTGATGTGCTCTGGGCAGCCCTGCTTTGGCAGGGGAGTTGGACTAGGTGATCTCTAGAAGGTCCCTTCTAACTCTAACAATTCTGTGAAGACGAGCTGGTGTGGAAGGAGCTGAGGCGAGGCGAGGCGAGGCGAGGCGAGGCGAGGCGAGGCGAGGCGAGGCGAGGCGAGGCAAATCAGGCTCCTGCCAGATGACCCGCTCCCTTCCTCCGCGCCATTAGCGCCCTGAGGTGCTCCCACAGCGTCTCTGCGGCTCCCCGCCTCAGCCCCCACAGCTCCTGTCAGTCACGGGAGCAGAGAGGGAATACCCGCTTCTGATTGGCTCAAATTCCCGCGGCGCCTGGCGATTGGCTACGGCTGCGGGGGCTCTTCCCGCCTGCCCGCCTAGAAGGTTCGGGGCGGGGGGGCGATGCCGCCTGTCGCAGGTGCTGGGAGTGGAGGCGGTGGCGGCTCCGCGGTGCTCGCCTTGTGCCGGGCTGCCGCACCGGATCAGCGAACTTTCTCGATCCCTTTAGGAGGAAACAAGGAAGCAAAACAGCTCTCCTGGATTGCTGTGAGGTACCGTGATATCCAGAGCCACCATGTGACCAGCCATTCAGCCTGCTTTTAGTTTTCAGAGGTAGTGTGATAAACTTCATGTCCTAAGAAGCTAATGTTAATGAAGAAAGTTACGGTTAATTGAGGCAGCTCGGGTCTCATTCTGGCACAAAAAGTCTGGGTTTCTGTCTTTTCTAATGTTCTGGTTGTTGGTGTTTGTCTTAATTAGTTTAGTTCAGGGCCTCCCCCCCCCCCCCTTCCCCCTATTCTCCCATTCACAGCATTTTTTCTTCCTGGGCTCCTAGTTGCTGAGTTAAACCAATTTCCTTTATCCAGTCCAGAGGCTCTGTCGACTATTTTATGTCTCTCAATAGAGCTGATCCTTGTACTGTTTCTTATAGTTTGGAGAACGGCATCGGGTTCTTTTAGAGCACGTGTGTACGGCTCTGAAAGCCTGTTGTTCTGGTCTAGAGCAATATTCGATTACATTTAATAGAGCGCCTTCAAGTCTACATATTTATGGGGCTAGATTGAATAAAATTTGTTTATTACAGAGTCATCTTTTCTTCCTGGGTTCCTAGCTGGTTGTTTTTTTGTAGCAGCCTTACTTCGAGCTACGTCTGGCACTTCAGTCCCTTACCTCTGTGTATCAGGTGTGATGGAGGCGGCACGTTAATTTGTAATGGGCTTTGTTATAGTGACACGCTGCGCGAACTCAAAGCGGGGACGAGTGAAACTTCAAAAGAGCAAACCTGACATCAAATAATTGTGTAAATGTGTGGGTGCTTCTAAGAGCTTTTGGGTTGAAGTATTTTTGGAACGGGCCGCTTCTTTAACTTTCCCTTTTGAGGGACTGAGTGTTGACAAAAACTGCCTTTTGTGCTCCTTAAAGTGTGCTGATAGGAGATAATGGTTGTATGCTTAAGATCTAAATTTGACTCGGCTATTGTGTTAAGGAACCAGATAGCTTTGTTTTATGGAAAACAGTAGTTGTTCTACCGCTTTTTCTTACTTTGTTTAAAATGCTACCCGCAGGTAGCATTCTGAATTCGAAATTCAGAAGCAAAACGCTACTTCTGCCTGTCGGTCCCTAGCCTGGTCCTTTGGAATATCATGGTGAACTCCCAGAGCCCTCCCGTTACCCGAGGTCTAGGGGCAGACGGAAAGCTCTGTACAGGATTCCCTGTGGGTCAGGTTCCTGTCCGTACTGCTGCTTGACAGAAAGGTGTTCCTGACCTTTTCATTATTCATTGAACAATCGAGCTAAACATCAAACCAGATACACGGATCAAAGGCTGATACTCAAATGCCTGTCACTAGCTGGACTAGTTATTTGGTTTATTTTGCACAAACAACTTAAGGCTGTTGTTTTTCATTAGTTTTCCTGGGTTGAAGGTGATTTCTTTGACACATTTCCTAGTAAGCTTTCTGGGAGAGGAAGGAAAGAAGGGTATAAATGCAATAAATGGCAGAGGTCAGGAAATAAAGACAGAAATAACCTATCACCAATTTATTAATTATGTAAGAGATCTTGAACTGATTTTGCCATGTTCTTATAAAATTACTGCTAGTCTGGTTAGGTTAGGCTCATACTTAGAATTACATTTCTGAAACGGTAAAAAAGAAAATCAAATCAAAACTTTTTTCCCCAGAAATCCCTCAGCTTTCCTAAAAAGAATCTTCCCCAATTTGCAGCAACAATTTTTTAACACTTGGATGGCCACAGTTGTTCATTTTAATGATTGTTCTTAAATACTTCTTATGGTCTTGAAATGTTCATATTTCTTGGAGGGTCTCATAGAATAACATTTTAAACTAGAAAAGTATAAGATCACAGGGGCGTGGATTTGTTATTGAGTGTTTTTCTCTATTTTGCAAACCTAACATGTAATGTTAAATATTGGCTGTTCACAAGTAGAAAAGCTGTGTCAATAAGGGTAAAAGTGGTGTTGCATGTTTGTATGGCTCAGCATCCTACGGACGAATCTCCAGAGAGAAAACTAACCCCAACAAGATTTCCTTTGGACTGTGAGAACTGTCATGTCTAAGCAGTGATAGATAGTTGGTAGAACTCCAACAGCACAAGCCAGCATTTATTTGCAATGGGAAGATGAAATCTAAAATAATTTGAACAGAAGCCTTTTGCTAGCATTAGTCTTCAGTGATTTAATTTGAAGGGAAGTAGACTTTCAGCAAAGTACTGTATGTTTAAAACGTGTCACTTCAAAATGATCAATATTAAAAGCAGTGATGATTACGAATGTATTGCCACAGCTACCATTTTATGAAACGAGAGTGTATAAAGACATGCAGTGCAAATAACTAGTATTCCCATTTAAGATCATTTTCCTTGTGGTCACAAATTACCGTGCGGTGCAGTTAGAGCTGTGAGTATGCAGCATGTCTAGATGCCAGCCATAGTTTAAGGTGGAGCCTTAAAAATGTCAACTTTTCTTTACTACTCATGTGCGATTGAAAGAAGCTAAAATCATGTTTTGCACATATTTATTAAATGCAGTTAATATACACAGATACAGAAACATTACAATGTAAGGCAAAACTTATTAACAGCTCGTCAAACTTTGCCTGTACTAGCTGTTTTAAAAATGCTGCTTCTTGCTAATTTAACTAATTCATTATTTAAGAAGTTGGAGAGATAAGCAAATTAAAAATGTTCTTTGTTTCTCCTGTAAGACTTGCTTAGAATTTAAATAAAGGAAATTCTGTTTTATCCTTGAAATCAGATAACATATAATTTATAATTACTTAGGGTTATTAGAATATTAGAATATAAGTAGGTTTGGAAGGACAAATAAATATACTGGTCAGCATTTTTAGCATGTCAGACTGTTTAGGGAATGAAAATAGAGAGTAGATAAGCTTTTGAAAATCCTTGATGCTACCTCAAGTTCTGTAGATGGCTAGTACTTAATATCAAGACATTTATCCCAATATTTCACATTACGCAGTGCTTAGCGCAAAAATTTCATAGGCTTTGTAACTTATGTAGAAAGAGTAAAATAGAAAAAAGATGTTTTTTAAAATGAAATAATACGTAAGAATATGACAGCTAATGATTCTAGGAATAAAATTTAGTAACTGACTTTGGTGATTTTTAAGTAGTGGTTTTATCCGGACCGTTCAGTTGTTTTACTGTTCAGAAACAGAATTTTTATTGCAGTTTTTCTACACTTCTGAATCCATGTTTCATACTTCTTTTTCATCTGAGTCTTTCACATCTTATAACTGTTCATCCAATTAATATCACTCTTAGTAATCATATTGCAAACCTCATGGCACTAAGCCCCCAAAAGTGTTTCTTTGCCATGAGGTAGGCAATCTATTACAGTTATTAACTAATATTAGAGCAGGCCACGTATGTCTCTCAGACTAGGGAAAACAGGGCCAGTTTCAGATCTTCTTCATGCCTCGGAAGTCAATTTTCTTTCACTTGTGGAGCAACACTATTAATACATTCACTGTTCCAACATGCTCTGAACAACAGCTAAATAATTCATTACCAGAAGTCTGAAAGGTAGTGTAGTTGCTGGAACTTCACTGTGTAGATCTTGTTTTAGCTTGATTTTCTTCAGTAAAAGTTCAAGTAATGGTTAAACCAACTGTAGCTGAGAAGGTATAGTTTTTTAAAAAAATTATGATTTTGTAAAATAAACTTGCTTATATAGGATATAGATGCAAACAGATGTGCATAATGAAAACTATGTCATAATCAAAAATGGGGGTAATCTAATTTTTTTAGTGAATATGTAAATGGATAAATCAATAATAGCTTAGAAGTGAAGCCTTAAAGTAGCAACTCGGAAAAGCCCCCTAGATTAACAAAAAAGCTCCATAAATAATGTTAGGAACTCAGTATGGTTTAGAGCAATTGCAAATACGATTTCACAGATGCTTACATTTTTATGTTTGCGTTTATTTCACAAGGTGAAATGAACTGCTGGTAGCACTAACAAAATTAGGTTGCATGAAGGTTTTCAGTAGGAAAAAACCTGTTTCCAGCGAAGCAGAATTTGGGATGAAAAGTTTCCTGTAGAGTCAAAGAGACTACAATATTTCATTAGGGGGGAAAAAAAAGTCTCAAAGGCAAACCAAGGGTTTCTTGCTGGAGTATGTCTCCCATTCTGTGCCAACGTAGTCTTACGATATTCTCATCCTCTTTGGCCTTAATAGAAACAGAGTTGCACCACAGGAAACATGGTCTGGCAGAAAAACTCAAACCACACAGAATAAAGGAAGATTTATATATTTCCATTCCTGTCTTTCTGTTTCCAGGCAAAGTATATTTTTGTCCTTTCTGTTTACTAAAAAATTAACAACCGTTAACACTGCCCAAAAAATCCCCAACTCCATAGGATCTTTAAGAATGAAATTACTTCCATTCAAATTTTGCTCCAGACATGGAAAAAGTACCTGGAATATATATCTATATTGTAAAAATTCTGCTCAACCTACACATGTAAAGTACAGGCTTGAAGACTTGCCATACTCATAATTTAGATCCTTGTTGTGTGGGATCAACCTCTTCCACTGTAGTTTCTATTTGCCAGATGTTCAGCTGCTATTTTCCAGTAACATAACATTGACTTAGGGCTGAAGGACATGATTAATTCTTCATTTTAGTGTTGGAGAAGGGAAAAATATGCAAATGCTTTTAAATAACACTTTTTCACTATGCACATCATTGACTGGATGCAGAGATGTTAGTGTGCATAGATGGTTCTGTGTATGTATGCCGGAGACTTTAAAAATTATAGTTCTTGACCCTGTGTATTGCTGATAAAACTCACTCTTCTTATAGCTACTCTGCTATATATTGTACAAGGGAAAGCTGTGTACAAGGAGTAACTATGGTGTTAGTTACGCGTCTCTTGTGTTCTTTAGAGGACAAGGAAGAGATGATTTGGAGGAACTCAAAGGTACTATGTATTTTAACCTGTCTACAGGGGATAGTAATACATAATTAGAATAAATAAAGCGAAAGAAACACAGAAGTGGGTATCAAATCCTGTTCCTCCGGTCGTGCTGGATTCACTGCATACTTAGGCTATGCAGCATCCTGTCATTTTGTGGTGTTTGGTGTGTATTATGCCCTGCCTGTCAGTCCCACTTCTTTCAGCCTTTCCTCATCCGAGAGTTGTGCCAGTCCCTTAGAATCATAGAATTGTCTTGGTTGGAAGGGACCTTCAAGATCATCTAGTCCAACCATCAACCTAACCCTGACAAAAATCACTGAACCCTATTCCTAAAGACTACGTCAGCCTGTCTTTTGAACACCTCCAGGGCTGGGGCCTCAACCACTTCCCTGGGCAGCCCATTCCCATGCCCCATAACCCTCTCCATGAAGAAATGTTTCCTAATACCCAATCTAAACCTCCCCTGGTGCCACTTGAGGCCATTGTCCTTTGCCCTGTCTCCTGTGACTTGGGAGATGAGACCGACCCCTGCCTCTCTACACCCCCCTTTCAGGTAGTTATAAAGCATGATGTTTTAGAACTTCTTCATAATGTTAGTGTCCCTTCGCTGGACTCTCCAGCAGCTCCCTATCCCTCTTGTACTGGGAAACCCAGGACAGGACCCAGCACTCCAGGTGCTTCACACCAGTGAAGATCAATCATGTCCTTGACCTGCTGGCAAAGCTCCTCCTAATGCAGCCCTGGATACTGTTTGCTCTCTGCTGTAAGGGCAACTTGCTGGCTCGGGTTCAACTTGGTGTCTACCAGGAGCCCCAGGTCCTTTTCTGCAAAGTCTTGTATCTACATATACTTACATATAATTTCTTCTTACATGGCACCTTCTGTTACTGTAAACCTACCCAGAGATTGAATATATATGTAAACAAAAAAAATCTTTTATATTGCACCGATGCCCGATACTCGTATATGTGAGTAATGTTTTGTTCCTGATGTGACAGTCCTCCTGTGATGAGAAATCCACGAAGCGCAGAATTTCAGTTGCTGAGAGGTGTTTTTAGTAAGATTAGAAAAAAAACCTGCTGCTTTCTCAACAAAACTGTGGGCAGCCTTCTTTCACATCTAATTTTGCAATCCATTTCTGTAAGGGTTTTTTGGAAGTAAGTCATTATCTCACATTCCTGGTTTATGTGAAAACTTAACCTGACAGCAGAACAGTTTTTAAGAAGTGTCTAATAGTTACTCGTGGCTATGGGTGAGTAGTCCCCATTTTTGCCTTGTGTGTTTAGAGCATCTTTTTTTTTTTCCCCGTTGTAGCACTTCTTTTCAAGGCACTGATAAGTACGCAGGGAATTGAGGAAATCTCAGAAAAACTTTACAATTAAAATATTTAATAACTAATTTCAGTGTAGCTATGATGTAATAGAAAGCGTTAACCATGTGGGCTAGTAATGTAATTTCTCTCAATGCATTTCTTTTTTTTTATTTCCTTGGCACAACTCCCAGAAAATTGTTTTCTCTTTCCAAGTTCATCTCTCAGTATTTTATTTTAAAAATACAAAAATATCTTAACACAATCTTGTTGTCTCCTATATTAACCTTTGATTTACTGTCACTTGAAATATTTCCCGCTTCTTGGACTCATGCTGCCAACTTTCTCCTCTCTCCATGGAGAATATTTTGCCGCTCTTGAGCCTGAGTTCAGGAGTACAGAGCAGTAACAGTAAACTATCAATTAAGCTTTTTTTTTTTTCTAACAGATGGAGTCCACAGGTTGCAAGTTGTATTTAGTTGCATGAAATAGCCTTGCCTGTGTAAAACACAGAGCACAAAATGTTGCCTTCTTTTTTTCACTATAATACGTAGTTAACTCATCAGCATATACTGAGGTCATCTTGAGTGTCCAACCTGCTTCCAGGCAATTATTTTTCTGTTGTCTTATTTTACTCTGAAAATAAGTTACTGACATTTCATATTTGTCAAAAATGTCCTATCTTAACTGAGAAAGGTACCCTTTGATTTTATTTTCTGGCTTTTAAAATATATCTCAGTGGGTTCAGAAAATCCATGTTACAGAAATTACAGGTGTGTCCCAAGCAAACAGCAACTGTGGGAGTCAACATGAGCACAAACCAAACAGAATGCAGTTAGGAAAAAAAACAAATCACAGATACACTATGTACAAATTGGTTGGGACAGAAACTGACTTGACCAACTATAGTAGATTATATGTGTAAATAATTTAAGTACTGGAATCAGTGGAGCTTTTCCCCCCTCTATGGCACATCAGGACAAGCATACTGAGCTTGACTGTAAACCATAAACGTCCTTTCTTTTTGCTTTTGTTAACTTTGTTCCAATAAAATGCTCTAAGCTTTTAATTTGGCAGGAGAGGGTAAGGGTATCATCATAGAAAAGTCTGGGACGATTGCCCAGTATGCATTTCCTTCAGAGTTCTGATGCTTATTATATTTTTAAACTGTATTAGGAAATTAAATGATTTCTCTTTAATGTTAATGTGAAAGTTCATAGCCCATATCTTTGAAACACAATTGCTCTGTTTCCAAAGTGCAGGTTCAGTAACAAACCAGCTAAAATAGGGCAATATGATTTGCAGACTGTAAGCACCTGTAGATGCCACAGAGCGGCTATGATACACATTTGATCAGCATGCTGTGGCAATTTATTTACACACTCAGCTTTCAAAAAACTCAACTTTTTTTGCTGTTAACGGCTTCCAATTTACATGGATTTTAATAGGCTTTAAAATCTACCCTGAAGGCTGTTGCAATGTTTAGCAAGTAAAGAAATAATTCACATTAGTCACACTTGCCATTACAGTGTTTCCTAACTTTTGGTAGAAGGAAGCAAGCATCTTCCAAAAGATCCAGTTAAAAACTTCTGCTGGATGGAAGTGTTTGCATTGCTGCCCCTCTCTAATTTTTTTTTTTTGGTGGCAGAATGTCCTGATTGCAGCAGGGGTAGGGTTAATTTTCTCAAGGAGCTGGAACACTGACCCAAACTGGCCAAAAGTGTGTTCATTACCCTGTGAAGGGGGGCTGGGTGGGGGGCAGCAATCCCTGCTTGGGAGTGGGTTGAGGTTTTTCTGGGTTCCATTCGGTGAGCGATCCTACGTTAATTGTGTTTTGTTTATTCTTTGCTCAGTGTTACTGTTTTCCCTTTTCTTTGCTGTTCTGTTAAATTGCCTTTATCTCAACCTGTGAGTTTTACCTTTCTCTTCTTATTTCCCCCCCCATCCTGCCACAGGGCGGGGGGGGGGGCAAAGGAAGGGAGGCTTGGATTCTTCTTTTGCCAGCTGGGGCTAAACCACGACATAAAACACGGGCAGGAAAAAGATGCTTTTCACCTCTCAGTTTTGTGAGACTATGTCAAACACTCCATTGCACGCAGGCACCAGGTGGTTTTGAAGCTGGAGAGAATACTGGAGTGTGGGTACAATGTGGTATAATGGCTTCGCAGGGTGATGAAAAATGCCCTGGAATATATGTCATTTTGAAGTGGATACACACGCTGCTGAAGTTTTCTGTAGTTCAATTATTCAGAAATTCAGCACTCGCAACACCTGATCATTAGTATATTTAATGGTAATATCACCATAGAGCTAGAAGATTTATGTATATGCTCTCTGGATTACTACCTAATACAACCTGTATTCTGTTTTATACACTGTATATGAGACAGTATTTTTCATGTCATGAGTTTTCTGGTACTGCTTAATTAAGATACTTGGGCACAATTTTATATTTAAGGTGTTAAGTTGGATAGCTATAAATCCTGAGAATTTCAATAATAAAATATTTTATATTGAGTTGTGTTTGGATTGCATGCTGAGCGGTACAACTCAGATGATAGTGAAAACCTATATTTTATGCATGTCAATGCAATATCTAAGCAAAATAATTTCGTAGAGATAACATCTTGTAAAGGATTTGGGGACACAAGTTGACTATACAAAAAGGTAGATAATGAGTAGTGTTGCATACCTACCTCATATCCTCCTTTTTCATCATTTTAGTAGGCCAAACTGTTGATACATTTATAACATTTTCAAGTTCTGAAATGGCAAAACACTTGCTACAAGACAAAAACTGCACAACAATCAGTAATAATACTTGCTGTAATTGTATTAAAAATACAAAAAGTACAGATTGTTTATTTTAATTACATTACATTACAGAGATATCAATGTGTTTGCTTGCCTGGATGGGAAGGAGCGTTTTGTGAATATGAATCAAACGAATGCAACTCAGAGCCTTGTAAAAACAATGGCACCTGCGTGGATCTTTTCAACAGCTATCGGTAAGTGCTGCATCCTCTCACTGTAAGATTATGTTCCAGGAATGACAGACTTACTCATGCAGTTACTCTCTTATTTCTCAACTTGGAGAATGGAATGTTAGTACACAAAGATGAACAAACAACTTGTGTCATGGATACACTGCTTCACTGCACGTTCATTTGAAGTCAGCAGACAACTATAGATGGAAAAGTAAAAAAAAAAAAAAAACATCAATTCAAAACGCTTAACAAGTAATTTAATCTGGAACTGTATTTTGTCAAAGAAAATATAGGATCTCTTTCTGACATACCCACCCTGTAAGCACAGGAGGTGCTGTAAGAGTGAAAGGAGTGGGAATGGACATTGTTGTGCAATCTTAGATGAAGAGATTATATCATTGCTGCCATCTTGTGGCTTAAAATGACAACAAAATAGTATTTAACTAAAATTTATAGCCACACTGGGAGAAATGCAGAGAAATGAGGATTTGACACTAACTGTATTACTTTAGCTCAAACCCCAATCTTTATTTACTCCACGCATTCGTGATTTAGAAACTATTTTGTTTAGGTGTTACGAGGGTAAGAACTCCATAAACAATCTGGCAGTCAGCTTCTTGTATTTGGAGACAGGGTTTACCTATATTATGATGTCAATATTAAAACAGTCTTTCTACATCTGAATGTGTACTCGTTAACAGATACTGGTATCCGATGTGTTTGATATACTTATATACTGGTACTGAGTTCGCGCAGGAAGGAGGAGTGTTCCACTGGTTGAACACTGGGCACCATTCTGTGACCATCTGTGCAGGTCAAGGGCACTCATCCTCCCTGACCCTCAAGACAGAATGGTGGGGACTCCTCTGAGAGCAAAGGCTGCAGCTCTGCCTTGGGGGTCTGCAGCATCCACCCTATCGATGGCTGATGCCTCCACCCAGATGGAGCTGCTGCTGGGCAGACCTCAGCCTGCAGAAGGTGCCTACACCTTTCTCTTGGGGCAGGGACAGGCAGCAGACCTGCCTGCAAAAGGTGTGCCCAGGTGCAGGACATCCTGCAGCAGGAGGCAGTGAGGAGGCTGCACAGCCTCAGGGAGGCTGAGAAGGAAATAAACAGCTAATTCCTAGCACAATCTGCAGTGGAGCAACAGCCAGGCGGCCAAGAACTCCCAGACTGTCCCACACAGAAGGGAGGGGGGTCTGTAACATGGAAGAATGGAAGTTTGTCACAACAAGAACCAACAGGAGGAAGGGATTTCCCCTAAAGCCTGAGATGCCCTTGCAGAACCACTTTACTGCTCTGCAGACTGAAGGACTGTCAAATCAGGAGAGAGGCTGGAGATGAGTAGCAGCTTTGCTACCCAGTCTGCTCCCCATGCCACAGCCTGGGGTTTTGCACTTAGACCATGGGACTTGCTTTCAGAAAACTGATCTACTCAAAGAGTTGTGGTCAACGGCTCGATGTCCAAGTGGAAGCCAGTGGCGAGTGGCATCCCTCAGGGGTCAGTACTGGGACCGGTGCTGTTTAACATCTTTGTCGGTGACATGGACAGTGGGATTGGGTGCAAACTCAGCAAGTTTGCCAATGACACCAAGCTGTGTGGAGTGTTAGACACGCTGGAGGGAAGGGATGCCATCCAGAGGGACCTGGACAGGCTTGAGAGGTGGGCCCATGCCAAACTCATGAAGTTCAACCATGCCATGTGCAAGGTCTTGCATGTGGGTTGGGGCAACCCCAGGCACAAATACAGGTTGGGTGGAGAATGGATGGAGAGCAGCCCCACTGGGAAGGACTTGGGGGTGCTGGTGGATGAAAAGCTCAGCATGAACTGACAATGTTCTTACGTTGTGGCAATTTGAATTCTTACATGATACTATGGGTTGTATAGCAAATGTAGAGTTTCACGTCCGCAAGGGCAATTCTAGGTATATGAATATTTTGCAACCGTGCATCATTATCCGTCCTTATATTTTGCCTGTTTTTTCAGCTTCTGGAAGCATATATTGCAGAAGGCAACATGGCTTTCCCTAATGTTATTCATTGTGTCAGCTACATATGAGAACGTCCAAGGATTCCCTATTGTTTAATGAGAAAAAACATGCTCAAAATGTACTTTTTTTTTTTAAATTGGCAAATACTGAACTTTTACAGAAAATATTTACAAGAGAATTGAATAGAACTGTGAGCACCACACATTTTTCCTCACAGCTATTTGTCCTAGTTGACATAACAGAGCAGGAAAATTAGATGTATTGTTGAATTGTCATATACAAGGGTCACGGTAAGCCACACGAAAACAACGTTTTCAAAAATATCTGTAGTTAAAACTGAGAGTCTAAGACTTGGCAACAAGGAAAATTAGTCTAGACCAATGTTTTTGTTGGCAAAAGCAATTTTGTTTCAGTCATTAGAGTTGTCCTAGTTCATACTCACAGATGTTAGAAGACATCCTGCTTTTTTTTCACGATTACTAATATAAAAGTGTTGTTTTTGTCTTGTTAGTACAGACAACATGTTCATCTCGTGGTAGCTAAGCGGTGTCCGATCCCGAGGATGTCCAGCTGTGTCTTTATAACTAAATGTAGTCTTTAAAACAGGGCAAGTGGATTCTAAGAGCCTAATAGAGAAGATCATTGGCGTTTTTGAGCTGCTCCTGGGCACTGTTTTGGACTAGTGCTACTTGGCCCACACCAAAGTCAGGCCAGGAACTGCTCTGAGAATGCAGCAGTGACAGACAATGCAGTTTCCTTGCCTGTGGCCATGGTCTGGCACCATTTGTTTTCCTGGCATGTTTAGCTGCTGGTCTGGAGATACAGAATTTTTTGCGTTTCTCTGCAGCTGGCTTCACTGCTGCTGGTGCTTGATATCACTTCTAACTCCAAGTGATGTAAAGGATAGATAGCACAGCTTTCTTTCAAGCTTTGATGATACTCATTAGGTTACCTTCTCTTGAGTATTTGCCAATCCATTTGAAAACATCAGTTCTTGAAAAAAAAAATAATTTATTGTGCAACAGCGTAAAAAAAAAAATAATTTTTGTATAGAAAACCCACAGAAAATAGTATGAAACAAAAGGAAATATTTTTGTACCAAGTTAGAAATCTGTAATAATGAGAGTAATACAAACTACCATAACTACTAATTAAAGATTTATTTTTAAAAATCTTTTATTTATCTGGTGCTATTCATTTTTGAATCTTGATGTGAAAACTTACTGGCAAAACTGAAGGGTCAACAAGTATGCCAGAACTGAATGTTTTTCTTCCATCATAGAAAAATAAATCACATGCCAACAGGAAAAAGAAAAAAAAAAACCAAACCAAAACAACCCCAAACCAAACAAAATAAAAAACCAATCCCACAAACAACAATAACAACAACAAAAAACAACAAAACAACCCACGCTTTCTCAGTTGCATATTTTTTTTTAAAAAAATCAGAATAAGGAAGATAATCAACAGTTAAGCTTGAATTGTTAAATGTGAGTCATTTGTTGCATAATTCCTATTTCATTCCAGTTAATTTTTGTTCAGCTGATAAACTAGAGAAATTTCCTTTTCTTCCTTCTCACTTTTCAGTTTGGCACATGGCACAGCAAAGAAATGAATTTAGAGTATTTTCATGCATATATTTCCCGTGCCCTATGAACCTCACTCTTAATTCTTACGGTAGCATAATCACTCAAAGTATGTCTCTGACATTTATAGGCAGATGCGTCTATTAGCAGCTAAATTCCCTTTTTCTTCTCTATCCTTTTGTATCATCCCTCCTGATGCTGCTGAGGTTTTGCCCTAACAACATCAAACCCTAATTAAACCCCTTGTGTCTCCTTTGCTCTTACCAATTTACAGGGAAACTGGAAGTGAAAATCTCTGACTCTTCTTGCAAAATAGCAGGCAACACAGATTTATGGATGACCTGGTGTTTCTAGTGACATAGAGTAGTTTGGAATGTGGCTGTAATCGTTCTGACGTTAAAACTTGGGGAATTATCCAAGTGTCTTTCCAAAGTATTCAGCTCTTTCTGTATATTCGCATTGAATCTCAGAGAGTCATGCTGTTTGCCATTTTGTCAGTATTCATTGTTGATGTTGTTACAAAGAATAAAGATGGTAAGTGCATTGTTGCTGCTTTTCTTTTTATAACCTACCAGTGGACTTCTCCATGCTAAACAGGAAATCAGTTTACTCCAGTGTATTTCCTTATTATATTTCCTTATTGAGCTCATATTCTGTATAACAGTTTTAGTATTTGCTTCAGTAAGGTTATCCTTTGTCAGCAGTTGAACCCATCCACTAAGATACCATTTTATAAACTGTGTAAACTGAAGTCCAGTTCTGCTTTTATACCTGTAATTCATCCTTTTTCCTGTTTGTTTTTTCATTTTCCTTTCTAAATAACTATAAAAAAACTGTACAGATCAGTCATCCCTACAGTATCTTGGTTCACTGGTTGGGACTCATGTTGATGATTCATTCTAATGAATCTAACGGTGCAAGTTCTTGGCACCAGAGCTCTATCTAGAATCTCTACTCCCTGTACCTTTACTATAACTTTCACTGTAAGTAATTCCTTTCACTTAATTAAAATAATTTTGTTGCAAGTGAATATATAGATGCATGTATTAGTTAGGAAGTTAGTGATCTCTGTGGTGGGAGCATTTAAAAAGACTGACAGACTATGCAAGTTCCAAACATCAGAATGGCTCTTTATTGGATTGCTGATACTCTTTAACATTACACATTGCCAAAGGCTAATTCTGAATCGCTGTTTTTTATTTTATTTAATAAATATAAATTATATAATTATATAAAAAGATATTCAAATAAATAATTAAATTTAATTTATTTTATTGTCATTGCTTGTACAAATGTTATTTTATTTATATATTTATTTATATTAGTATATTTGTTTATCACTTATATAATTATGCAGTACTATGGAACCAATGGTGCTTAGTTAACACTGCTGGCTGTGGCTGTTGATGGTTCTTAGTTGCTGAGGTCAAGGTGGTCAGTCTCCAGAGTTCTTCAGTGAGGGAAGCAGGAACCACAGTATGTTTCCTTCTTTTTTCCCTGTCTTTCCTCACCATCAATGTTATATCCATCCTGCTTCCTCTCCAGAAGAGAAGGGTGGTCCTGTCTGCCCTTGACATGTTACTTTTGAAATCAGGATCTCTTCTTGTTTCACTGCTTTCTGCAGAGACAGACATCTTTCCTGCCTGCCCATCCTTTAGAGTTTACTTCTGGCACATGGTTTCTTATACCGTTTGTGCAGCTCTATCACAGGTCTCCATTTGCCCCTTCACAGTCATGGATATTATTTATATATTTAAGACTACTTGTGTTAAAAAATGCTGTAAATGGTGTTATTATGAAATGCTTATTCATTTTCTCAAGTTACGCTAGTTCAGTGTCCTTATGTCTGGAACAAATATTAGGTACTTAGCCTGCTTCTAAGCACCCTTTTTTGATGCAGTGGTCCCCTTCTTTGACTGTGTATGATACAGATGGGAGTTTTGTCTGATGTTATGACTGGGTCACACATGGGTACCCAGTAAAAAATTGTAGATAGTTTTGCAATGTTACTTGTATACCTTTGATTCCAGGGGCTAGCTTTTTCTTTTCAGAGGTGCTGAAACACCTCTTTCCCACTAAATTCTGCAAAGTTGGTAAATGCCAGTGTCACCTTTTAATATGAGGCTCAAGCACTTCTGAGAAATGACTCAGAATGTGCAAAAATGTCTGTATTTAAATGCTCTTCCTTTAAACCCTTTTGTTGCTTATCCTGCCGTGTAAGAGGCCTTGGTTTTCCTATTTCCCTTTAGACTCCGATTTGGAATACTGAATCGTGTTTGTGGTGGACGGTCTTCTGAGTCACTTCAGAGTGACTCAAACTGTGCTAATCTTCCTTAGCAATGCTGCTTCATTTATTAACCATGCCAAGATCTTCTTCCTTCATCTTTGTGAAAGTAATAATTTATGCCAGCTGACAGTGTGGGTAGCCATCCTGCCAACCAGCAGAATACTGTTAGACGTATTCACCCTCCCTCCTGTTACTGTCTCTGTCTGTTCCCAAATACAGCATCTTGCCCTGTAGCTCCCCTCTTTGCCTCTGAACATTTGAAGCCACATCTTATTTTCAGAATAAAAAAAATATTTTTACGTTAGTTTAACTGTTATCTACCTCTACTGAATTCTTAAAAAAGGAGTTGTCTTAATGTCATTACAGTGTTTTCAGTGTTAGGCATACCATGAACTGTAATTACAGTACTGTTACAGAAGTGTGGCATGCTGTTTCCCTCCTTTCCCTGTCCCATTCTGGGGAAGATTTCTTTTGAAAAGCAAAGTTAAAATCAGCCTCTGTGTTTCCTCAGAATTATGCAAGAATTTTTCTGTGCTAAATTGTATAAAGAAGTGATTTCTAAACTAGGGATGGGTTAATATTTGAAAGGTCCGTAAATAAAAGCAGGCATACTTATGCAGTATATTTTTATGACATGCTTATTTCTAACTGAATTTAAAACTATCATGGAATTCAAAAGTAAATTGTAATACCATTATAATTTGAATGCCGAGTTCAGCCTGCCTTCTGTTTTTACTGGCACTCCATTAAACTGCTGTTACACTCTTTCTTACTTTTTCTCCCCCAGAAGCAGTAACAGCTTTTCCCACAGATGGGGATCAGCTTGGCATTTACTGGTCCCAGATGCTAAACTCTGGAACACTTTTTGCAAGCAGCATCTGGCTTCTTAGCTGGCATTTCTTCAGGGTTCTTTGGCCAGCTCTTCCTCTCTTGCTGCAGAGATGTTTCCCAGAACATTTGTCTGTTGCACTTCTGGCTTATCTTCAGTTCTGACTTTGTAATATTTTTTTTTTTCATCCTACTACTAATTTATGCGCGTACCTCTTAGTCAAAACCATCTTCAAAAGATTTATATGGACAGTTAGGAAATTTACTAATGAATTAGCTAAAGAAATTTGTGAAAGTGCAAATGAATGTTTCCTCCAAAGATAGCCAGTTTTTTTTTTTGGTTTCATCTCTGGTAATAGTGCTAACAACTGGAAATGTGTGGTGTGCTGCTTGTTATACTGCAGGGTGTGAAATCAGCTTTAGGGTTTTTGTTGCCTCGGGCAAATAACAAAATATTGCTGTGCTATCTCAGTAGCATCTACTAAAAAGTCATGGGCATTTTGCACCCCTTAGGGCATATTTTCGCTGGTTTTGCACAGTTTTACGAAAGGACAGCGGCATTTTTATTCAAAATCCCAATGAAATATGAAATTTAAACCAACACATAGGAAATACCTGGAAAATCCCTCACTCCCCCAAACCAGCTCATCAGCCTTTCTTTCTTGAGCAGTAGAATTGCTCCTCCTGGTACATTTAATCATTAGATAACGTTTGTTAAATAAATGTTACATAATATCGTTCTGTTACAGACACCCAAATAGAAGTAAAATGATCATTTGATGAACTCACAGGTTATAGAAAGGGAGTACAAAACAGTTTCTAAAATACTGATATACCTGAGGCATATCATAGACATAAAAGTGATATTAATTCAGCAATTTCTGGTCATAAGATTTCTTTGGAAAGATTTGTAAGACTAACATGAAGGAAAGAGCTAAAGAAGAAAAAGCTTTAACTGTGCTGGTTACATTTCTCCTCTGAAGTGAAAACACAGAAAGCAAGCATGGATGTAAACTTTCATTTTTTCTCCTGCAGATGATAAGATGGGGTGGAATGGAGATGCCAGTTTCTGTAAACATAGGCTGGCATAATTTGTAACAGTTTTGGAGAAGAAATACTGAGTTGTACTGATTCTTACCCCTGCACTGTCAGGGTGTGGAAAATGAGCAGATTGAGTACCTTTTCCCTTTTGAGGAAAAGCCGTAGGGTAAATTCCTCAAACACACTGAGGTACCTCTTGTCTTTCCTCAAACCTAAGCTCCTTGACTTCACGGTCTCTGCTGAAGGGAAAATGCACAGAAGAGTGGACATGTGCAATTGGAAGGACACTAGGAGCTAGGGCCAAGGGAGAAATCCATCATGTCATCTGCAAGGACCTGGTTTAAAACTATACAGGCACGTGCTGAGTAGCCTGAGGTGTGTGTGAACAGGTGAATTCACTACTCTGGTGCATGTAAAAGACATAGAAATTATTAGCATCTAACAAGGAAGATAAAAAATAGTAGTAGTCAGATAGTTTTGCAGAGGTGGAAGAATTGACTCTGGCAGGAGTTTGCCAAAACTACGTTAGAAAACCTGATGGAGTGCCTTTTTAGAAAAGAAATTGTTCAGCAAATCAATTGAGAATTTGCTCAAAGGCATTGAGGTGAAAGAAGCAGAGGTTTGAAGAAACAAGTTGGACCATCTCAGAATATTTCTGTTGTTCAGCTTTGAAGGTAGGATGGTGGTGCATTGGAATGCAGTTCCGTGAGCTGAAGAGCTGGTTGGAAGGGAGATAAAGAAGTGAGAGACAGAAAGTTGGGTGCTTGTAATAAGATGTAGTCTTATTTAGTCTAATAAATAAAAATGATAGAACAAAAAAAATATCCTGTAGTCTTCAGTGCAAATGACAACAGATAGCATTGTTTCTTTAGTTATTTTTTTTTAGTTTATTTATTTTGCCATAACCTATTTATCGTTACCTTAAGGTGAGTACATAACATTTAACACTTGGTATTTTTCTGCCTGACAGATCTTCGATGGAAGTCATTGTCCCATCATATTGTATATCAGTGATAGTAAAACTGAAATTCAGTGGCCGGTCTTTTGTAGCCACAGTTCTGGACAACAACAAAAATGCTACGTATTCTTTCGGGGGAAGGGTGAGAATTAAAACTAGAAGGGATAGAACAAGCAATGAACAAGCGATTGATTGAGAAGGTTTGCAAGACAGACTTCACTACCTCATTATTTCTAATCCAAATCTGTTGCAATGCTTCTGTTGCAGATGATTCATAATCAATTCATCAAGTCAATTTTGCTTTTCTTTTGACTTCTATTTAACAGTTCACTTTTTTTTTTCACGTTCACTTTTTTATTTATTTATTCAGGAAGCCTTAGTAAAACAGGAAGTTTAAACAAACAAAAAACGGTGCTGACACTTTAAAAATGGCTCCTTAGAAATGAATGGGAAAACCATCTGTCATTGTTAGCTGCAGATTAGATGTTTCATGCATCACCAGTGTCTAATACATGCACAAAGGAACAAAATTTAGGAAGGATTATGGGCATTGTGGCTGACATTGTCCTGTTGAACCATGGAGAATGGATAATAAACAGCTCCACATAGATGGACAGGATGTAGATCATCATTCTCTTTATACAAAATCTGAATTTTTTTCCTTTGATTTGAGAGGTCGTTAATAAATCCTACATGTTGCACTTAATAAAACAGAATAGATTTAATCAGTTTCATAGGTATTGTTCCTTTTACTCAACTTGAATTCTCAAGTGGTTAAGAATAAAAATTTTTGTAAATGAATTATGTCATTTTAATGCTGTTACTTGTGTTTATTTTGTAATGAAATTTTCCAACCAAACGAGCAAGGTTTCGTCTTCAATTATGAGGCATTTTCTTTTGAAGTAGAGAGAGATTTTTAGAGAATAGCAGTCACAATTTCCTTATTACTAACAATGTACAAGACTGTTTTGCAGACAGCATTTTCTCTGTTCTGGAAGATTAGAGGGAGAAAATAAAGCCTGACTATATATTTAGTTGTAGTGTAGATGAATACATTTTAGTTATGTCAAGCAGTTCAGTAGTGAAATACCATCTAACCCAGACAGCATTGATTTCCAGCAGTGGTGCTCAAATACCTTAGATGAGTAGATTATAGTACCGTTGTCAGGTTACTGGGGTGATGAAGATAACGTAAGTGAAAAGGAATTCTGCAAAACTATTAACAGAATACAGTAAAATCTAGCATATGTGAAACTGGCAGTTTATGGCCTAGAATACGGAAGTAAAAAGAGTTTTGGTTTGGTCTGGTTTTCCATTTAAGACATGGTGAATTAATGTGAGACTTTTCTTTTAAAAAAATAATTTTTTTAAAAAAAAAAAAGATTGTGCTAGCAACTACAAAATTGGTTTTGGAGAAGACTATAACTGTATGTTTAGAAAATACAGGTTTGAAAAAGTATGAATTATTCAGGTAAAACAGTTGCATTTTTGAAAAGATTGCTGGTATCTGATAGTACAATATGAAAAACACGTACAAATTATGTGAAATGGTTCTAGTATAAGTAAAGTGTACACCATACATAATTATAAAATCAACATCATCTTCCCCGGCACTAATTTCTGTGGGTAATCGAATTTTAGCTAATAGTCTTTTTGGGTTTGTCTGGGATTTAAACCGTTACATTCTGTTAGATCCATAAAAGTATTAGAGGAAAGTTTATTTAGAGCTCAGTTACAGATAGGACGCTGTTAGAGGTCTTCTATAAAGCAGTGCTTGTTGTTCAGCAATAGCAAACAGACCAATGCAGGATCTGTAATTATCATATTTGCTTCCACCAAATGCCAGTTTGGAGGTGTGGGAAAAAAAAAAAGTTATAATAGGAAGCCTTTAACTTTGAAGGTCAGAAGTAGAGAAAAGGGAGGACAAATACAAAAGTCACACCTCTGAATGAGCATCCATAGGTATTGTTATGTATGTCTCAGGTTTGTTCATTCCCTGTCTGGAAGAAGCAGTCATAAAATTTTCATAGGTTTTTGCTATTGAAATAACTCGGTGAGACAGTCATAGTAGGAAGTTGGATTGTTTATATTACAGTAGATATCAAAGGTAGATAAAGGCATAACTGACTGTTGGAGACCAATTGAAAATAATTTTGGTTGTTTGCTTTTATAGCTTTATATCAGAACAATAATCTTTTTAAGGACAAAGCTATTTTTGAAATGCTGGTTACCAGGACGTGACAAGTTGAATTTTTTGTAGCAGAATTTGTAGTAGGGAAATACTTGCTTTGTCTCCTGACGGCAGTGTTTGAGCAGCATATATATATCTATATATCTATATATATATAACCCTTTTTTTTTAATTGAGAACTACTGTGTGGGTTGAACTTAAAAATGCTTACTTTTACTTTTTTCCTGTTATTAATATGCTTGTCTGTTGTGGCACTCCTTTATAAAATGCTTACTTTTACTCTTTTCTTGTTATTTGTATGCTTGTACATTGTGGCACTCCTTTATAAAATATTTCATGGGTTTACTTAAATAATTCTTCTTAGGCAGACTTAAGCAAAACCTGTGTTAGGTGATCTTTGGTAAATTGAGTTGTGGCAAGATGAAATGCTGCTGCCTCAGTTTCTTATTGGAAGTTACAATCCTCGTACGTGATTAGGTGAATCTAAGACATTATAATTAGGATTATAATTAATTGTCCTGGTTTGAGTG
This sequence comes from Gallinago undulata, assembly GCA_026546715.1. NCBI lineage: Eukaryota > Metazoa > Chordata > Aves > Charadriiformes > Scolopacidae > Gallinago > Gallinago undulata. The sequence goes on from JAOTQQ010000023.1 coordinate 88,875,229, forward strand.
ACACAGAACTAATTTATCTTCTAATGCTTGGGAAAACTGCACCTTTAGAAGACTCTAGTGTCTGAATTTGTGACAATATTTACTCTTTAGCCAGCCAGGCTCTGTGGGATTCAAGGCCTCGGGGTTTCCCAGCCTTGCCAGGCGCAGGGACAAGGAGGAGCAAG
>JAOTQQ010000023.1:88928444-88968565 GCA_026546715.1 Gallinago undulata
CCTGCTTTGGCAGGGGAGTGGGACTGGAGGATCTCTAGAAGGTCCCTTCCAACTCTGACAATTCCGTGATTCCATGAAAGAGCAACTGAAGGTGTTCCAGATGATGGCAGTGGTTGGCTCCTTAATGGAAAGGGGTGTTTAATCAGGCAGTGTTACCCGTGCACCCACGGAGAACACTCCCTGCAAACCCCCATAAAAGAACCCACTGTGTGACTCTGAACTTTTGCAGCCACTGCTTATTTTGCCAGTTTTTGTTGGCTTTTTTAGAAACAAAAAACCTAAAAGTAAAAATCAGTTCTTCCTAATGTGGAGGGCCTTTGGGGTAGTGAGGTGGGTTTGTGAGGGACTGACACGCAGCGATACTGCCTTTGAGGACAGAATCTGAATGCATTTCCAGGTTGTGTTCCCAGTAGTGGGAGTCGTGTCGAAGATGACAATACCCAGTTAAATCCGTTGTTCTGAGTATTACGCTGACCCTTTGGGTTTGTTCTCTGTCTGTGGATGCTTTTTGAGAAGCAATGACAGGATTTTGCACTGGTTATACGGTTTTTCACTTTGTGTTGAGGGATAAGCTGAGTGTTTCTACCTGAAAAAAAAAAAAACCCAAAAAATTGATATCGGCAGATTTCTTGGGTGCCTGATTGTGGCAGGCGTGCAAAATTAGAGACTGAAGTAGAAGAAGAATAAACCCAGACCACTAATAATTGTGTTAAGGGATGCTACAGTGTGAGTCCTTTCAGTAGCACGTGGGGTGGGAATTGCGGAGATTATTCGGGACTTGAATTGCGAGCGAAACTGGATGCATGACCTGCTTTCCAAAGAGAATGAAAGAATGAAAGCTGCTTCTGGTCGCTCAGCATGACGCTTTCTTTGCCCACAGAGCCAACTGCTTCAAAACAATACAGAAAATCCTCTCCAAACCACATCTCTCCTTCAATTAGGAGAGCAACAATAGCTGGCACTTAGTGGAAGAGTCCTCAATTCTCTTACGGTATATAATTTCAGACATGGCCTTTCCTCATGATTCATACAGTAAAATTCATGATGAAAACTGGCATCAACAATATATATGTGTATATATTCATTCACTTATGTGTATATGCGTACGTATATACTGTTTTGTTGTGAAATAAGAGTTTATCTGGAGAAATTAAAAAATCAACCAAATTTCCAGTACTAAATACTGCATACACTGAGTTTAAGATAAATTTTTTAAGCTATTATATTGCACCTTATCACTGTAAATAGAAATACAGTCTTCCTTTACTTGGAAAATATAGATGTAGTTTCTGAAGCAAATAATGACTAATGACTTCTGCACATGGCTATGAACATGTGGGCACGAAAACTGAGACACCACAGGGCTTGATGTTCAGAAAGTGTAACTAGTCTTTTTTAATTTCTCCTGAATTTTACTTTTGAAAATGTAGGCATAGAAAATGTTACATTAGAAGCTAACAGTGTGTACTGGAGGCAGTGCAGATGTCAGTGGTTCTTGAATGTCACCTTTTAAAAACTTTCAAATGGCACGACATGTATGTGGTACAAGAGAGGATGTTAAATATGTAACATTTACCATTTAGGCACATAACATGCATTTAATATTTAGTTTTTAAACAACACATAGATAATTTTAGAGTTTTAAAATTTCTGTTGTAATTTTGATCTTTGTTTCCAGTTCAGATTGACATTTTACCCCAACCGAAGTGGATCAATGTGAGTCTTCCACATGTTCCCATTAGCTTGACTTTGTAGCTTCCAAACATACACTGAATAACCAAAGGAGGTTAATTACGGTTAAAAGCACCTATCAAGAGGACAGAACCTCTTCATCATACTTTTTGAAGGCTTACAAGCTCTGATCAATCATATTACTGTAAAAGGTATCAAAGAGTGAATTTCAGCCGAGATAAGAATTACTGCATCCTGGGTACTTCTCAGGAAGCCTTTGGGATGTCCATGGTTAGATCTGTTCTGCACTCATCACCTTCCCAGTGTTCTCATGTGTCACCATTTGCTACTAATACAATTTCATCAGCTTAGATTCTTTAGTCACTGAATTTTCTAGAGGCAGCTCTTAGAAGTCGTTAAGCTTAGGACACCCTCTGAACCTTATACTTGTTGAGACACACCATCATGTGAAAGTCAAAGCACAGTAATCAATGCAACTGTGGGAGGTACACTGCTCTGTTTAAAATGTAGCAGGATCAGTCTTTCAAGACTTATGTGATAAACGCAGACAAATCAATGCTTGCAACTAACCCAAACTTTTAAAAATAGTAAGAAATGCTATGGGAAATACATCTCGCAGCCGTGGTCTGAGTTTGGAAGCTAGCACAAATTAAGAAAAGTATATCAGGATGGTGCTAGAACGCCATCATAAATGAAATACCATTTAGCTCTCTGTATCTTTTTCCCTGTTGAACTGAGTTCTCAGAAAATGTACTTAAAGTGTGTAAACTGACGGTGGTACAGGATCCAGAGTCGCGTGGTTGAAGTACCGAAAATGACCAGTCTGTCGTGTGTGCACAATTATACGGTCTTCCTGTAGCCTCATACTGTTGGTAATATTGCACTCTTATCTGCACTGAGTAAATATTTCAAATATACATAAGGACAGATAAGCCCACTCCAGAAACTGTACATCTGGCTTTGCTGGCAATTGAATTTGCATACAGATTGTATAAGCCTTTCTTATAGTAACTCTTCCATTGAAAACTTACCTTCCAGTGTTGGTTCCCGGGTAAGAAGTGAAGAGTTTGTTTGGGTTCTCTTTAAGAAATCATCTCACTTCCTTTAAGAAGATACAGCTTACCCCTTGGTGTGTTTCACCTACCTTTTTCACCCGTATTACAGATGATTTTGTACAACCACAGCATTACCCCAGGGGAAGAAATTCCTAGGCATGGTGGACGTGGGAATGACACCCTGAATTAGATTGTGTTAGACACGTGGCTGGCAGGATTTCAACAGATGGAATGGAATGATTAGCATAAGGAAATAGTTGATTTTTAACGATACAAGGTGGTGCAAAGCACAAGTCCTGCTGTGTGATTAGCCCTTTATGTTTATTCATTCTCATTTAAGTAGTTCCCTTCTGTGTGGAGCAGCCAACTGTGCGGTAAAAATGTTCCCACTAGAACACAGACTTGTTGCTGACACTATGGCATCTCCTGTGACAAAGATCATTACAGGCAACAGTATGATATGATTTTTTCAAGGGGATAGAAGCAGTGAAAGAACTGTCTAAATGTGGAAATATTGCTAAAATTTTAACACTTTCAACATTTACACATTTTGTTCAAAGTATATGGTCAATTAAAAAAAAAAAAAAGTGAAATTATTTGCATTACTGATGTGGGCTCATCTAGAGTTTTGTCCAGCTGCATTCTATCTTTTTGCCAGTTATTTCCACTTTTAAATATTCTGCAGTTCAGATTACCTTGTTATCCCCATCTTTTTGATGCTTGAGGACTCTCAACAACACTTTAACTGCCCTCCCCTTTAATTTAAATGGTGATCAAGTGAACCAGCAACCACAGAAGACAGCAGTCACAGTGCAAGACAGAAGAGCATCACCAAATGCTCAACAGGATGTCTTGGCTTTTTTGTTGTTGTTGTTGTTGTTTCTTTTTTGAGGAGCTGATCTATTCACTAAGAAATCTTTGGAGGGCATTCAGTTCCGGCCAAATAGTCATCACAGTGTTTTGTTCAGATGCTTAATAATGGATCTTTTAGTGGAAAAGCAAATCACGGTTCTGATTGATAAAAACAAGCTCCAAGCCCCATCCAGCCTGGCCTTGAACCCCTCCTGGGATGGGGCAGCCACAGCTTCTCTGGGCAACCTGTTCCAGTAGTTGCCTGTCTCACCAGCCTCACAGGAAAGAATTTCTTTCTTTGCTGGCTTGCAAGTGCTTGCTTGTGATTTTTTGTGGCGAGGTCAGAAAATGTACCTTAAATGTATGTTTAGAACTACAATGAAAGTTTTGAATCAGTTGCTGAAGAAATTAAATTATCTAGAAATATATTAAAATCTAACTTTAATGTTGGGAGCATCTTTCGTACAGAATTCTGAGTTTAATTCCTGTGACCTGGGGGTTGGACGTGATGATCTCCAGAGGTCCCTCCCAACCCCCCATGGTTGTGTGATTCTGGGTTACAATGCTGTTCATCGCTTTCTCGTTCCTACTTGCTTCCTGTAGCAGTTCCAGCCTGGTTTTTCATTAGGAAAAGTATGTAATAGTTGCCAACGATGTCAAATGCCAAATTTAAAGGCTTATCTAGAAATTTAATTTAGGTTAGTTTCTTTCTTGAAGTCCAGGGTGCGTGGAGTTTGAATCACATCTGTGACAGTATTTGATACTCAGGCTTAAAACTCATTACGTAGGACTGTACGAAACTAACATTTCCATGTGGAAGAGAGGATGCTCCAGTACACAGACCAACCAGTTCTTTAGAAACCTGTCATTTTTATGGTTCTAATGTTGCCTTTTCCCCAGTTTAATTCCTCTTTTTCATGTTTGATTTTTTTTCTTCAGCAAAAAAGTCCCCCTCTTTCGCTGTGTGAGTTCTTGTGTACTGATGCTGTTTCCCACTGACTGATGTGCCTCAATGTCCCGAAAGATCATTTCATATATAGTAAGGTTATTTCCAGATCATTGTATTCTTGATAACGCAGGATGCTGGGATCAGCTGTACTAAATCCTGAATAAAGCCATGTCGCCTGGTCATTTTACATTTGAACTATCATTAAAAAGGCATTCAAAAAGACAGTTCTAGTATAGAAATGGTATGAAATAGTGATGATAAAGGCTGTTTCTTTAGAAACAGTAGTCTGCAATAGGCCAGTGTGTGGCTATAGAACTGGATAATCCCATACTGCATGTGAAATCCGATGATTGAAAAAATCACTGAGCTGACCAGTTAGATTTATATCCAGTATCTTACTGGTTCTGACTGGCTGTCGCTTCCCCATTAGCAGAGAAATAAGTAAACGCGATGTACCGGGTGTGAATTTTGGTGACAAATCCCAAACATAGCACCCTACCAGCTACTATGAAGAAAATTAACTCTCCCCAAGTCAAAACCAGTATGGCAACTCCCTGTACGACCTCCAGTGCAGTTTTAAACCTGACTGCACGTAGCCTTTGTTACTGCACTTCTGACTTACCAGGGTAAGAACCAGTGTTGGTTCCTACCTCTGAAAAGTCACATGTCACCTGGGACTAGGAAATAAAACTTCCTTCAGTTGACATGAACAAAATTTCAAGCTAGTAACTCTAAGGGTAAAACATAAGAAGCAGAAATTTTTGGAAATAGTTGCCTGAAATGAGATTATTTGAAGAAGTTAATTCAAATGATATAGTTCTGCCAAGCTTGGAACAGTCAAATGGAAGTGGCAAGCTCTCTGCACTGTGTATCATCCATTCATCTCTCTGTTCTCAAGATACCTGATCACAGCTATTAGTCCCTGCAAAAAATTCTGTGGGTCACCTCTGCTTCTTATGTGACAGCTAGAACAGGAGTGTAAAGACAGCATACTTAATATTTTGGCTGTATTTGACTACTTTTATATCTTTTTTAACATCTTTATAAACATTTTGACATTTCAAATAATCGGGAAGAAAACTGACTGTGCTTGTAGGCAGGAGTTAGGAAGCAGATTGTGATTGTACTAGCACAAGGTATTTTTAAGATAAATACATTTGTAGTATATATGCTATTTTTCTTTATAACATTTTAGTGGCTTTCTTGGATGAGAAAGCATCTATATGTGCATGAATCGCTGGTCGTTAAAATTTACACAGTGTGTTGCAGGATCTGGGTAGGCATGTTAAGCTTTGAAAGACATGGATAGTAGAGACTTAAGAACTTATGAACTTGGTGTATGTTATCTAGCAACCTACTGTAAACGAAGAAACCTGGCTTCAAGTCCACGTTTCTTGAAATCTTGACCTGAATATTTTGCAAAGGGAAGAGGTACAACATGTCTACTTCTGTGTTGAGCTTGATAGAGCAACACTTCATCATGATCAGCTTGTAAGGAACTTAAATGTAACTACAAGTTTACTGCCTAACAGTTGCCATTAGTTTGTAATCATAAAATGGTCAAGTGAGCAGTAATTCTCTGAGCACCACTATCACATATCCTTGTGATACATGAAATGCCTTTAGTAGGACTTACCCATTTTTATGGAGAGTAAATGAGCTTTGTGTCCCTGTGTCCGACCCTAATGGGAATTTGCAGTCTCAAATGTCAATATAAATCTTTCTGAGAGCTGAACACAGCATTCAGAAACTCAGGAACAGCTGTTTCTGTCTTCCTCTGAGAAGGCTATGCATTTTATCTCCTCTGTATGGTTGTACTACTGCTGCCAACACTTATTTTTTAGTACATGCATATACACACACAAGTTTTTAAACAAATATTTTAAAAGCTTCATTGAACTTCTGTTATCCATTTTGTCCTCTTTTGTCAGGATAAAAGCCAAATGTGTTGATGTTACTGTTTTTCGTCATGCGTGTCCATGGCAGATGTTCATAACGAGATACCTGTAGAGCTCTACCAACAAGACTATGTAGATCTTGGCAGAAATACTAAGAGAATGTTAGTCATTATTCCCAGTTTCTCTGAGTCTGAGTGATTGGTTTGAAATGAGTTCTGTTAAGCAGAATTCAGTTAAACTTGCTGAACAGTAGTACAAGTTTATACCTTTAGGAAACATGTTAAAGATACTTTTTTTCTCTTAATCTGCTAGTGGAAGAAGAATGGAATGCAGGTAAGGGTATATTTAGTAATGGCAAATAATTAAATGTGAACCAATGATAAATTTGTTTGGGAATACATGTGAATTGGTAAAGGTCAAGACAGGAAAAAAAAAAGGCAAAAAAGTACTCTATGACTTTTCTGATGAGACCTGTGTAAGAAGAAATAATGGAAGAATTTAAATAACCATCAATTTACAGGTGAGACTCCCAGTCACCTGGACTGCTGGTATGTCCCATGATCTGCCATTTTCAGTTGATGATCACGTTCCAAAGTTTTGGGATGAATATTTTTGTGCTAAGTTACCTATTTGAGGCTAAATTCAGCCAAAAGTCAAGACAAAATATTTCATACTGTCCTGGTTTCAGCTGGGATAGTTAATGCTTTTCCTAGTAGCTGCTGTGTTTTGGATTTAGTATGAGAATAATGTTGATAACACACAGCGTTTCAGTTGTGGCTGAGTAAGGCTTATATTAAGTCAAGGACTTTTTCAGCTTCCCATGGATGCTGAGATGGAGCGTAGACAAGAGAATCTGGCCAAAGGGATGGTCCATACCATAGATGTCGTGCTCAGTATATAAATGAGGCTTGGCCAGAGGGGCAGGAATTTTGAAATTTGAAATATCAGACAAACTAAAGTTGTTTTTTTTTAAAGAAAGATTAAATTACTCATTCAAATGCTTACAGTGTGTACATACAACCCCACACAGCTAATTTGGACCTATTTAGAAATGTAGTCTTATTTCTTCAACCCAAAAGTTGCTATATTGCATGACTGTTCGTAGCAAATAAACATATCATTTTTCCCCCTTTCAGTTCTCCAAGTACTTGTATTCACTTCTATTCCTTTATTGCCTTCAACTGTGAAACATTAAAGATGCGCCAGCGTAACGTGCACTCAGTTATCTTTCCCTTGCTGTGCTGCCAGCCTTCTGATTTGCAAATTATCAGATACATCTTCTTTCTCCTCAAAATGTCTTTTACCTTATTATGTGCTGCACAACCATCTGTCACAATGACACTATTAAGATGTGCTGTTTCTATCAGATAGTCTCCATTCTTTAAAGTGAGTGATTTTTCTCCTTAAACCTAAGTTTTCGCAGCGGAGCTGGAGCGCTCCGGCGTGTGGAGATGTGTGGTTTTTTGTTCCGTTCTGTTTTTTTTCTTGTTGTTCTCTGTTTACAGCTCACAGGGCAAACATCTCAGCTGCGCTCTGAGCCAGTGCCCTGCTTTACTGGGGGGAGATACAGGATAAGTGCTGGAGTTGTGCTGCTTTTAAATGAAGCAGGCAGGCCCGGAGCGAAGCTCGGTGAAGAATTTGGTGTCCCCTTGCTTTGTAGCCCTGCGACTGGAGTTGTCCCCGCAGAAACGGGGCGTATTGCCTCTGGTGCTACAGCTTCATCCGCCTTCTGTACAAGTTGGTGCCTGCTTTTCCATTCACTTAGCGGGGAATAGTCAAGCCTTACGTTTGAAATGTGACTATAACAAAAAAAATAAATCCTGTTTCGCAGTCTAATCTTCAGATATAAATTTATTTATGTGCGGTATGAGAAGTTTATAGTAAGACAGTTGTTACAATCAGAATTGCTTTACCTACAGAAATAAATCAATGGTTTGCTGCTAGCCTGTCCTTTCAGTTACTGTGCTTTGTACCTGGTGGGTTTTTTCCCTTTCCTCCAATGAGAATTCAGATTTAATTTAAATAAAAAAAAAGTAATATTAAACCCCCTTATTTTACCTTAATGAAACAAATTGCTGATGACTGATACATCTTCTGGAGATACTTCAATTTTGCAGTGTAATTATTTTAAAATACTTTTCAGTCTTTCTGTAACATCTCAGTGATTCATCCTCTCCCTGGGTGTGTAATAACTATTATCAACTTGGTATTTATTCAGCTCATTGTCCTGAGCTCATTGTCCTGTCTCTGATGGGAGTAAGACCAGATTTTAGACCTAGTGGCAGGTGCAAGAGTCTCAGATTGCTACTTGTGGAGCAGATCTTGCATTACGCCTCATGAAAATTGTTTTAATTTTATGGCATTTCCCTAAAAAAATATCCTGCAGCTTTCATCAGAAGCTAGGAATCTGTGTGGATATCAATGTCAAATTATTCAACGTCAATAATTGTGTTAAAGACAGTCTCTCTTTTCCTTCTCCTTACTGTGACTGAAACAAGAAGAAACAAATAGGAAGGCAAAACCAAAGAAAGTCAAAATTCTGCAAGGTACCACGGACATAAAACCCACCAGGGGCAAACTATTTCTGGTATAAATCTTTTGGCTTCATAAAAACCAGCAGAAGTATGACACTTCTGATTCTTCTGATAGTCTACCCCGTGATCATTTTTGCTCCTGGTCATGTCCACAATGTGCTGTCGGTGCTGTGCCTGCAAGGAATAAACTTTAAGTATGTGCTGTATTTTACAAAATCCTGATCTTCCCCGCTGGCTATTTCTAGAAGCTTTACAACATTTTTATAGAATTTCTAGTGTGCATATAAAATAGCCATCTTGTAAAGAATTTTTTTCATACCTTAAATTACTGGAAAAAAATGGTCTTTGGGTTATTGCCTTCAATAGCACCACTGCGTGTTTCTTGGTATAAATAAGGCTAAGCATTTGTGAATCTCTACATTTTCATTCTTCTTATGATCAGTTTCTAGAGTTCACTGAACCAACTGATGTATCTTTCTGCTTTTTATATCTTTATTTGCCAACCTCTAATCTATGGTTGAATGGATAACTCAGTTTTCATGAAAGAAACCAATCTGAACAACTGTTTGGCACTATCATAGATTTCAAGTGAAGCTTTATACTCCACAGTGTTAATCTTGGTTGAATCAGTTTCAGCTCCAGACTTTAAACTGATATTCAGCCTTTCATATCTGCATGACAAATGGGATTCACATCAGCCCTCTATTGAATTCAATATCTTCTATATTATCTAAGAAAAAACTCTTTAAAAATTATAAATTACTATCTGGATTTGGGAATTGCATGGATTCGTGCTGATTAAGATTATGAGTAATAGCATTTCATAACCCGGAGCCTTCAAAGTGTGCAGTTTGTCTTCTCACAGAGCATGTACCTCCCTGGGCTAAATGTGAAATTGTAGCAGTTGTATTTTATCTGTAACTTGGTTTTCATTAGCTACTCTGAATCGGGGCTTTTTCTTGAGCTGTAATAGCTAAAACAGTTGTGTTATTTCTTGTAGACTGGGATTCTGGTTTTTGTCCTACAGACACCAGTTTCTTCTCCGTAGTGGTTTGACGGGGTCACAGAATGGTTGAAGTTGGAAGGGACCCCTGGAAGTCATCTTGCCCAAGGCCTCAGCTCAAGCAGTGTCACCTAGGGCAGGTTGCCAGAACTGCCCCTGGGTGAGTTTGGAGTATCTCCATGGGTGGAGACTCCACAAATTCTGTGGGCAACCAGTGCCAGTGCTCAGTCACCCTCGCAGTGAAATAGGGTTTCCTCACATTCAGATGGAATTGCCCGTGTACAGCTTGTGCCTGCTGCCTCTGGTCCTGGCACCAGTCACCGCTGAGCAGAGCCTGGCTCTGTCCTCTGTGCACCCTCCCTTCAGGTCTTGATAGGCATTGATGAGATTCCCCCTAAGGCTTCTCTTCTCCAGACTGAACACCCACAGATGACTCAGCCTTTCCTCACGGGAGAGATGCTCCAGCCCCTTTATCATCTTTGTGGCCCTTTATTGCACTCTGTCCAGTGTGTCCACACCTCCCTTGTACTGGGAAGCCCAGAACAGGACACAGCACTCCCTGCTGACTGTGGGGAGGTCAGACTACATGACCTTTGGAGGTCCCTTCTGGCTCAGATGATTCTATGATTCCATGACTCTATAAAAAGAACGATGCAAAGGCAGAGCGGTGCCCAGGCAGTCTCTGAACAGTGGCTACTCTGGATGGACCAGCCAGCCCGGTTGTTACTGCTGAGCAAGATGTCCTATGGTATGGAAGGTCCCTTTGGTCAGGTTGTATCAGCTATCCCAGCTGTGTTCTCTCTCTCCCAGCCTCTCGCCCACCCTTGGCTGCGGGGGCAGAGTGGGAAAAAGAGAAAAAGCCTTGATGCTGGGCAAGCACAGAGATTATACAATCTCAGAATAGCAAACTCCGTAACACTGTCAGTGTCTTTACATCTCTGTCACTACCGTGTCACTCAGCCCTATAACATAATTTAATTTTGCCTGTCCTGAGGTAGCATAGCCTTGGAATAGTTCCAGTAATGTCCAGAATCCCACGACAAGATTAGTGGAACAAGTTGAGGTTTCTTTATTAATAGTACTTTGCCTCCTACTGCATCTATATACGTCAAGGCAAACATACAACAATCATTTGAATCAAAAAAATAAAACTCCGTAACTTATTAGCTGAGTTTTAAAACGGGTGCAGGTTATAATAGAACTGAGGATGTTACCTACATTCCTAGTAATGAAAACACTAAAAGAAAAAGGCCATCCAAAATTGCACGAAGGGTGAAACGAAACTCTCAAAACAAGGGGCCACATCATTTTTTTTTGAGACTTGAAGACAAGTATAGTCTTCATCAATTACTAATTAGCTAGACATACAATTCTAGTCTATGTATATGAATGTTACTAGGCTTCTGTATTTTTGAAGGGCAGAAAGAACAAATAATTTTCTTTGAATCATTGTTCTGAAGATGGAGTGTGATCAGTAGTCATCAGAGAAGCCTTTTATTTTCGCCCCACTTCAATGCTTACTCCAGCGTAACTTGGATGTACAGCAGTGCTTTATAGATGTCACTCTCATTTTGTGAATTAAGTGAAAATGAAAATACAATTCTTCTAGCTAAAGACAATAACAAATCACTTCTGTGGTTTTAGTAAGCTGCATGCATTAAGATCACAGTCAAAGTTTCTGAGCAAGGGAGATACTAATATTCACTACAAAAATAAGAATGTTGGAAAACTAATTAATACTTTTCAAAATCTATTTCAATCACTGACAGCCTCTATCTCTGTTACATTTTAACAGTACTGCATAAAATAATCTAGACTGAAGTAAAAAGGGCAGTTTGTCTAGTGTTCTTCTAATGCAAGGTATTCTCTAGTTCTTTTAAAATTGTGTTATTTTTTACTATTCTGCCCATAATTTCTTATATTAGCAATGACTATCCGGATGAGGAGTCCTATACACGTGTATTTCCACACCTGGTCCACATCAGCATTCACAGTGGTGAATACTACGTGACTTCTTGTGACTCTCAGTAGTTCTCCAGAGCTCTCCATTTCCAAATTGTTTAATGGGCGCAGCACTTTTTAAGTAGAGTCCTGCTTCTACTGAACTACAGTCTATAATATTTTTAACTGTGAGTGAATTTCAATTACAGATTAGTTCAGGATCAGGACATCTCATTCCATTACTGATGTACTGCGTTTGAACCCAGACCCCTGGAGATCAAACATGTGTGCTAGGAACCTATTATGGCATCTATCCATCTAAAGTGTTTCTCACGGTGCACTGAGCACAGTCTTTCCCTCTCCCCTCTTATATCTTATTTAAAGCTTTGGTAACACTACTGCATTAAATTAAGAGTGAGACCCACGCAAACATTTTTTAATGCCTCTTGTAATTCATGTGCCGTTTCTTAATCAGGGACACTGCTCTGGAAAATGAATCTTTTTGTCCTCTGATAGACTAGGCAGTAGGAAGAGAAATCTGGCCTGTCAAACCAGCAACAAACTTCTACTTCTTGGCAAAGACCAGCCGTTTTGGTATGAAACAAAAGTTAGCTCACCTTATATTTATGTCAGTGTTGAGTTTGGTACTGAGAGTGGCAACACACTGTTAACAGGCGATGCGTCTTCTTGTGTGCAGTGCAGACCACTGGGGCAATCCACCTCCAGAATAAAACATCTGTATTTAAATTCCCACCTGTCTGTGTTTAGGAGTACACGTGTGGCCAGCTGCCTCTGAAAACCAGTTCAGCCCTCCCGAGTGATCCGGAGCCTAAGTGTCTCTTTCGGACTCTGTTGCCTAAATGTTGGTATCAGTGTCGTTTCAGATACCCCAAAATGTTCACAGCAGACCAGCAGATGTGACACAGTACCTGTGGGAGACCCGTGGCAGATCATGGCAGGCTGAAACAGTGGGGTACTGAACCATTTCCCCAAGGACACTCAGCTGTACGTCTGAGCTGGCTCACTAATTGTGCTGATGAGGTTTTTATCAAATGGTATGGGATCTTAGGAAGGGCGTACGTTAATGTTTTAGTTTATGTAAAGTGTACTTTTGAGGTGGTTTTGATTAGCTGATTTGCTGTGCTCTGATTCATAGAATGGAGTGGTGTCAGAGTACACAACAGCTTTATCTCAGATTGCACTAAACCAGACGTCCTGCAAACCCACACTTAATGGTGTCCAAGTGCAACTGAGTTTGCCCACAGGACTAGAACATAACTAGTTTAAAGTTAAAAAAAAATAATCACGAAATGCATACAGTGTGGCTGTCATATCCTTAGAATCAAATTATTGATCTTCAGATGCTCTCTATCGGTCCACGTCTTGCAAACCTAGAGTGAGCCCTGGGCAACTTACTGTGGCCAACCTGGGATTGCCACGTCCCAGGTGCAGGACCCTGCACTTGGCCTGGTTGAACTTCATGCAATTTGCATGAGCCCACCTCTCCAGCCTGTCCAGATCCCTCTGGATGGCATCCCTTCCCTCCAGCGTGTCAACTGTGCCACTGAGCTTCGAGTCATCGGCAAACTTGCTGAGGGTGCACTCTGTCCCACTGTTATAAAACAGCTTTAAGAGTTACAGAGTCTCCGTGTTATAATCGATGCTCTGACCTATCTTAGTCCCCATAAAAAACTTCTGACTTTCTTCTCAGCTTAGTAATAAGGCTGCGCTTTTTTTTTAAACAGTTAATTACCAGTGTACATACACCATCTGTTACACAGCACCCTTGTTTAACTGTGATTTGAAGCTGTATCAGAGGCAGACTGTGTTATTGATTAGTATTGATTGTTGGTTTAGCACTGACCCAAAGAGATCGTACCGGGAATTCGGGCTGGGGTGGCTGCAAGAACAGAACCACATAAAATTAACATAAAATGTAAGATTTATCTACTTGGTGGGATGGGTATAGCAACTGTGCAGCAATTCCTCTTCCTCAATCCAAATTCATACAAAGACATTCACACTACCAGCCCCCCAGCTCAACTGTTGTGGTTTTGAACAACACTATGGACCTGGCAAGGGGAACAGGACAGGAACCTGGCTGGTCCTAGTCTTGGCTGGTGGTCTGGCATGTCTCTTTCAGGCTCAACCCTCTCTGCAGAGAGGTGTTTGCAGATGTGTTCCCCCAAGGGACTACAGTTTTCATTACTCATGGCTTTTTAATTTGGATGGGGAGCACAGTGACCTTGCTGGTCAAGCCATCCTGGATAATTCTCTTTAATTTTCTCCCCATCTAAGCCAATTAGCAGTCATTACCTGGGTTACTATCACATTCTGGCTACTACCCAAATGTGCAACGAGAATGTAATGTTGTTAACAGTTTACCTGTGACTCTGTTTCCTTGCAGAGCATATGGCTAGACCATTAGAGCAGGCTGGAGATGGGTCAGATCTCCTTGTGACTGCTTTCCAGTAGACCTTTGTCACGGCAGTTGTCTGTTCTTTGTTTTCTCAGTGCACAGCAGATCATCTCCTCAGAGCTGGGCAGGTGTAGTGAGGTCTCATTTATTTCAGGCAGGTTTCACTCTGTGACTCCAGATACAGGATTTTAGTAATATATTTTTTTTCTGTATTTAACAAAGAAAACTTTTACAACATGACAACATTAGAGACCACTTGGCCACACTAGACATCCATAAGTCCATGCTCAGAAGAGGATATGGTCTTGGATGATGATGGTCTTCCTTTGGGATTCTGCAGTAGTAGGAGGATGAAATGCCCACGGAAGCCAGAGTACGCTATTAGCTGATCAGTGTCTCTGAGTAATGAAGGCAAAACAAAATACATTGTGACATACATCATTGTTAAAATGCAGTATACAGTATTTTGGCGTTTTGAGGTGGAAGATCTATGTGTAAGTGTACGTTATGCTACAAGTGATAAAAAAGAACCTTCTGGAAGGAGCAGGAAATTTCTACCAGGCGTATTTGCCCCTGACCGAGGCTCGAACCGGCTGTTGGACCAGTCGTCCTTCCCACTGCTGAATGCAGAGTGGCCGACCCAGTAGAGGGTATTTGAAAAAATTAGGCTACAGTTGGTCTAAAGAGAAGTTGACGGGCTTAATGAAGTCTGGCAGCAGTTTTATGATCTGGGTTTTGCCAGAAATCTAAATAGTTAAGGGTAGCAATCCCTCTGAATGTAGAATATACTAGTCTGCAATGCTATGGCAAGGATTGGGTAGAAAGGAAAGCAGTCGAATGCTAATATTATTAGGGATTATGATTCATGTTGAAATTCACATTTAATATCAATTGCAATATAGAATCAAATATGCTTGACTTCTGGTATGATTATAATTTATTCAATGTCTTTAATAGGTCAAAGTATTAATGAAGACTGCTAACTGACTTTCTTCCTTGGGCATCAGTATATTCATGCTTGGATCATGGTTCTAGCTTTTGGTGTTTCTCCTACGTATATGTTTCTCATATGTATGCTAAAAATTTTTAGGTCCAAATAATACTTTTTTGCTCAACCAACCTTCCCTTTTAACTAAAGATACCTGGAAACAGCTTCCCTGCCAAAGAATTACTTGTAAGTAGGAAATTCTTACTCTTTTGCCAGTGTCACCTGATGACAAAATTTAACATGATACCGATGCTGACAGAATAAAATAATAATAAAAAAACAATAGTTGCATTACTAAGTGAAACCATACCTTCTTTGTCTTTTTTTTTTTGGAAGCCTTAGATATACATTTACGTTATAAACCCACTCTCATTACTATTACCTAGCCGTTCGTACTATCAGAGATCTTGCAGAGTATAACACTAGAACAACAATTACTGATAAATACAAGGTATGTTTTAATCCTCCATCTAAAAAAGAAGGTCACAGGCTATTTATGCTTTGTACCAGGCACTGCCTAGTAGAAAACTTGAGAGCCAAATCAAGCACTTTGTTTTCCCGGAGCAAGCACCTGCTGGATTATGAGATGATGTGGAATACCCTGGCAATTTGCCAGCAGGGTCATTTAGACAGATTTGGGCGCTTCGCCTGCTAGCACATCTCTGAGCAGCACGCTTGAGATCAGTGGACTCAAACCAAAAGGACTCGGTCAGCCCTAATCAGATTTTGAAACATCTGCAGCTTTATAATTGACGACCGCGAGGTTTAACGCGGCTGCCTGTGGAAAATGGCTTTTTCATAAAACCGCAGCGGCGGCGCTTCTTCGTGTGTGCCCAGGTCCTGGAGACTGGTATTTTGGCTGATTTGCATCTCAGCTGCGTTCTCCGCCGTACAGACCTGCCGCCTGCTTTTCTGCAGCTCCTTCATTCAGAAGCAAACGAACATGCAGCACTCGGTGTACATCCAAGCGGCCGATCATCCACGTGCTTGAGCGCGCTCATGCGCTTTGGAAGTTCCTCTGCGTGCCCAGCTCGAGTGCCCGTCCTACAGATGGGCTTAAGGAACTCCCGAGATCGAATGTCTGGGTACGTCCCAAGTATTGAAATGGTTGAGGTGCTTTCTTAGCCTTTTCTGGAGTATATGCATAAAATGTAAATTCATAGTTCATTCAAAAGTCAACACTAGGAACAGAAAATAAGCTTTTTCAAATGCACTTCTCGTGACACATAAATGCTAAAATTGTAACAGGCATCTGTGAATGGCAGCATTTGTAATGGCAAATCAGTTTTCTTGGGTAGAGGCAGTGTAAATATGCACACAGGTGTTTATAGGGATGTGTGCATATATGTATTTCAAAATGAAAATGAGTTAATCATGTGGACAGATACACAGTTTCAACATCTCTTGAAAGATTGCATCACATTTCTGTTTCAGAATGTCTCCCCAAAGAAGCGTATATAGCTGCAGGAGCTTATTCAAGCACAAAAATCTGTGTGTATGTAGGTGTCCACACTTACAAGACTTTTTTATATGCTCAAAAAGATAAAAAAAAAAGACGACTGAGAAGTATGAAACTCCCATCTTTTTTTTCTTTTCGGGGGTGGAGGGGAGAGGTTCATTTCAGGTCCTTCAGTTTTTTTAACAGAACAATGATTACCTACTGTAGAATTCTGTTGTGGCGAGGAAAGGATTTTTTTCCCCATGTTATATGTACTTCAATTTTTGTTGACTGTTGTTCTAGATACAGCAATACAGAACTCTACCTATATTTGGAAAAATGAATTTTATGTCTTCCTTAACTGAGACGTTGCAGGGCGCAGAAGAGCCAAAGACGTAACACAGGGATTGCAAAGATACTTGAGAAGACAAACCCCAGCATTCTGTTTATTCCTTGATCCAAACCCTTAGTTTTTATAGTCTGTAAGACCTAATCTACTCCCAAGGTTATAGAACAGGTATAACATGACAAGCAGGAGGTAAGGCAGTTACAGGGATTTCTTCTTGGGGAGTCGGAGAGCAGAGTCTTTCGTGCAGGTCAACCACACGAAGGCTGAAGATCTCTGGAAAACTGGGAAGTGCAGTGAGTAGAGCCTGAAGCGAAGGGGAGGCAGTGTGTGTGCACAGGATGCCCACTGAACAACTCCTTACAAGGTTCCTCAACCGCCCTGCGTTCCAAAGGACGTACCTCCCAAGGAAGCTTTTGTGGGAGCTGTCTTCTCCTGTTGCTATGGATGGGTCATCTCCTCCTGCCTCTGGAGACAGGCTTTGAATGTTAACTGGGGTTCATAAGCCTCCGCGCAACTTTTATAAGACATCACTGCACAGCGTTAGTCAAAAACACCATCTGTGGAATGTTTCTTAAGAAAAGCAGCCTGAAAAAACAGGAGATGGTTTACATTTTTCCTGTTAATTGGTATGAGAAAAGTTAAGTTTTAAACATCTCAAATGATTACGCAGCTTAGCAAACATACTGAATTTCTGAAGTAGTTGAGTGTTAATTGTTCTGTTGTGTTCATACATGTAAAAATGAAATGAAAGTTTGAAAAAAAGCAGGAGTCTGTACAACTGCATCTCCTCTTCTAATAGTAATTAATCATTTGCATTGTTGCTGAATGTGCTATAAGACATCTGATATGAAATATAATATTGGGCATTATAACCAGCGTCAGGATTAATGAGTTACAGATTATCACTCCTGATGATTCTGTATTTATGTCAGATAGGATTAGCAACTCACTATAGAATCATTGAAAAAGATTAACCTAGAGAGTATTACATTATGCAGAATAACATCCTAAATTTAGATTGCTCTGATTTGGCAAGTTGTTTGTGTTATTTTTGAAATGGCTACCATATGGAATGCTTCAGGATTTTTTACTGGGATGAAACGTCGGCTCTTTCTCACCGATGCTTTGGATGACCTTGAGTATCTCACTTCTTTTTGACAGTGCTCCCATCCCTCCGGCTTCGTCTATTTATACTGCTAGCACTCTCTCTTACCACGTGAGCAGACACAGATCTTCATCCGGCTGTTTTGATGTTACATTCATGCAACTGCTAATAACAATAAGAACAATACGTCTATCAGTGATGGGATTCTGAGTCTACAGGAGAAGAGTAACATTCCATGAGTGATTTCTTTGCCACGGAAAAATGAGCTGGGAATAAATTGTTTGTTAAGTCCCTTAAATACACGTATCCTTTTCAGAATCAAACGGGGTCAAGGAGACTTAATGTGCACAAAGCTGAAATGGTATTTCTGTATGGCTTGGCAGACTAACTGAAATTACTCTCTCCTGTGAAAGTCATCATAACTGAGTACCAGGATCCCTGCAGTATTGCATTTCTCTTTGAAAGTCGCAGGGCAACGGCAGCAAAGTAGTTTGAGTCACTTATCTTCTTTTTTTTTTAAGGCTTTAGTTCACATTCGGCCAAAGAAGTTAAATTAATGTTTTTCTTGTTGTCTGTGAGAGGCACAAAGAGAAATATATTACTTACAACTTCTATCTAGTGAGCAGTTACTGACTTCAAAAGAATGAGCAGGTCTGGCTTGGAAAGCCACTTAGTTCAGTTGTGCGAGGTCCCAGCATCCTAAATTGGCTGGAGGGAGAGAGCAGCGGCGGGGGGGAAGCATCAAAATTGTACAGGTTGGAGCAATTTGGTCCTCTCTGTATGTGCTCGGCACAATGTCGGAGTCAGGAGGAGCAAGAGAACATCACCGGGTGGCTCTGGCCTCTTCTGCTCAGCTGGAAAATAACATTTTAATGCTGCAGAGGGACTGGAGGGACTGAAGTTTTGTGTGAGGTTCACGTAGCAAGAACAAGTTTGAGGATGGAGCTGGACACTCCCGATTTTTAGCGATTTGGCTCACTGAGATGCAGTGTTAAGAAGATAAGGATTTTGAACAAAAACTTGAACTCACTCCTAAGAGATGGGAAGGCAGTTGCATTGTAATAAAGGTGTTTTAAATGGACAGGAGAGGATTAATGTCAAACATGCTGAAAGATGATGTGTTAAGGTGGATAATATATTATTTTCACGACTAAATTTTACAAATACAGTTTATGACCAAGCATACCTAACTATGCTAATACTCATCCTTTCCATTTTGATGTGGGGAAGTGGGAAGGGGGAGGGGAATACTTTTCTCTGCTTAACTCAGGAACTGGAGGTGATCTGGCAGCAGCATTGGTAGCTTAGCACAGATAGTCATCAGTGTTCGTAAAATACCAGGCAGCGTGAGGAAGACATAAGTTTTTCCTTCTCCTATGCAATAATTATGCATGCCCTGAAGGAAAATATCCCGTGCTAAGTAAAAGAAAGATGGGAAGTCATGGGGAAAAAAAAATGACATTTTGCATTCGGTCTCACTTAGAAAGGGCGAGCAAATGTTCTTGCTTATCCTTAATGTCTATTTAGTTTTCTACTTTTACCAATTGCTGTCGTGTCTGTGCATGTTTTAGGGAAGGTATGTATTAGTAAGAAAGCCTAGAGATTTTTTGTCAGTGTACAGGATCTTGTAATTACACAGTATAAGAAGAAAATCAACTAATGTTCTAGTTAGTGTGAGGAGCTCTTATTTAAAAATTGGTTCTTGTTTCGTCCCTATCGACACCTGAACGGTCTTTCCAAGAAGCTGGCATGTAGTACTGTTCTACATTATTCTTCCACAGTCACCTTGAATACAGCAGTAAATACACGCAAAAAATAGGACAAAGTGCTGAGTTTGCACTCCAGTGTTTGTTCGCAACTTCTCTTTTTCCACTGTTTTCTTTTATTGTGTCAAAACAGTTTTCAGCTCTACAAGAATCTTTACAGCTTTGTCCAGCCTTTCGAAGAGGTGCTCTGACTTTTTTTTTTGTGGGAATGCTGTTTTTAAGTGTCCTAACCACATTGTTGGCAGTCAAATGTGTCCCTTGATAACTAAAGCAATTTGACAGTGTTCTTCTCTCTGCTGTTAAATGGAGCTATATGCTCTCCTAAAGTGGCTGCTGCCCAGAAATTGCCATGGATGCTAGTAATCTGGACAGATTGCAATACTGTCTGATCATGCTTCTGGGGAATCTAAGGTAACAGTTTTGATTTTAGATGAGTTGTTCCTGGCCATTAGAAGCGGTTTTGATATATCACAGTTTCTCTTTGCCATGGTAGTTCATCAGCCTTCTCCTCTGACCACCACCATGGGAAAACTTTTAGTGTAGCTCTTTTCAGCAAAAGAAAGTCATGAACAGGTAGCATTTTTTCCAGATGACACTATGACTCCACTTTCATAAGTCAGTCCGGGTTCAGAAGGGATTGGTTTTTGTCAGAGTGTTTCCAAATTTCATAAACTAGTGTTCTTCTCTACCACTATTAAGTGGAGCTATATGCTTTCCTAAAATGTCTGCTGGGCAGAAATTGCTCTAGTAATCTGGACAGATTGCAATATTGTCTGATCGTGCTTCTGGGGAATCTAAGGTAACTGTTTTGATTTTAAATTAAAAAAAAAAAAAAATCCAACAGTTTTGATTTTAAATTAAAAATTTCAAATGGGGAAAAAAGGTTCAACTAAATTTTAAGTCTGGTTGCCTCTCCCTGTATGTTGCATTAAAATTTTGGTGTGCCAACTGAGCAAGAGACATGGTTTGTATGCAAAGCCAAGAATTTAATGTAGATCTAATAGCAATTTCATCAGTCTTGCCAAAGAAGTGTTATTAGTCCAGTTACAAAAGTTCTAAGACTTAGCATGCCAGTTACCCAATTATTGCAGTTCAGTCACAGTAAGAATAGTCGAATAGCTAAAGCTGACAAACTTTCCACTTTCAGTGTTTGCATTCAGGAGGAAAGGGTTATGCTGAGTTGTCAGCCTGAATCCTTTGCCAAGGGAATGTGGTGGGGGCTGCTTCTTTCTCATACCGGAGGGGCTCGTACTACAGCATGCTTTCAAGCCTTTTCTAACCTACGCCTTGCTTCTTCTGCATTTCTGTGTTACATCTGCATTTCTTATAGAAGGTCTGGGGGGTTTCATATTGGAAAATTGGAGCCAGTTTCACCCAGCTCCAAATGTATCCTCATTTCACTGATCAGTAGTTAGTCAGTGATGGTTTGTTTATAGCCTTGATCTGTCATCCCGTGTTTATATTTTTCCAAGCCAGGGCTTGCATTCCACCATATCACATCGTTTATGCAGTGCACGTTCAGCTGTGGCGCTAGAATCCTGCTCCTTATCAGTATCTGTTACTCACAGAGCTGTATCAAAATTATTATAACAAGAGACACAGCACCACACAATCACATAAAGATAAGCAAAACTCCAAGAAATTAGATAACAGTCTGCTAGAGCTGAAAAAGCTAAAACAGAGCTCCAGGCAAACCCAAGTCGAGTCCAGACAAGTGATGTCTGAGGAGCCCCAGTGCAGTGGCCTCACAGTGTTAGAACATGGCCTGGTTCTGAGCCAAAGGACTACAAAAGTGAGACACAGGGGGACAAACTGTGTTTATCCTATTTGTAAAACTGAGAATATATTCTCAAGTGGAACTTAACTGCAGATCACTTGTTTTTAAACAATTCAAAGTCAAAATGACTAACACTGAGAATCAGCTGAGACAGCCACCGTGAAATCATCTTTGGGGATTCTGATGATAAGCTTAGGGTTTAGAGAGTTCAGTCTTGACAATAAATAGCAGGAGACTTCTCTTTAAGCAGGGATTGACCAGATAATGATAGCTTTTCTGTATGTGAAATTTGAGTGCAGACCTGGAGTATTTAAGAAAACAGCTGAATGGTGGCTTTTCATCAGTCCTGCAAGGACAGGGACACACACACACACACACACGCACGCTAGTTCCTCCTCTAATTCTGCCCACACTACTGGTGTGTAAAGAAATGCATCTAGTTTCCAGTTTGGTAGATTAATAAAGAAAGGAGTGTGTTAACTCTAATACACTTTCAGCAAGGCTTAGCTCTTCTGGCTATTTTACTGTATTCATTCTAGCCTGATCTTCCAGAGATTAACCTTTCTTATAACACTGTCACACCCCACCAACTGTGATTTAGCAAGTACGTCATTTATCACTTAATAGGTATGTCCATATTAACCACAGTGGGAGATTTTACTGGCAGTAAAATCTGCCTTTTCTCTTAGGGAAAATAAAGGCTGTATCCGAGTGGACTGAAAAAGTTTCAAGTCTCTTATAATGAGAATGACCTTAGAAAGAAGGAAACTTTTTATTAGCAAATGTTTAGTATGTGTTGTTGGGGTCCTGAGACGTCCCGTGGCCAGATATTTTTATAAATAACAATGTAGACAATGTCCCAAGTAGTTTTGTGTGTCCCAAGTAGTAAAAAAGTAGTTTTATTTAGCCCACATTGTACTTAGATTGCTGTAGTCAGGAATAAAGCTCTAAATATGATTCTTACTGCCCTACCATTGCATTGCCCTTCTTTTTTTATTTTATTTTTGTGTAGAGGCGATAAATTCTCTACTTTATTAACTCTTTTTCAAGCACAGAAGAAAGCTGAAAAGTTTCTGAGTTTCCAGCTCCAATCTTGTCTAAATTGCCTGAATCTATTTTTGGGTTCTTACGTGCAACATTCCTTTGGGAAGAAGTATGCCTTGCCCTGGAGTTTCCAGCACAGGCTGCTGAGAGGATCACTTTTCTCAGAGGACTAAGAGTGAACTGCTTCTGTTTCCTCCATTCCTTCCAAAGTGTTGATGTATTAGTTCCTCCTGCCTTACATTTACCCCAAGCAATAATATGTAGTAAAGATGGGGCAAAAAACCCCCCAGCAATAAATGTCTGAGGTCTTTAAACCAGGCAGAGATTTCTCTAAGCCCATGGTAAGTTCTGATTGAAAGTGAAAATCTGGGGCCGTTAAAAGTGAACACGTGGATAAGGTCACAACTTTATGATTTGTAGCTCCTGTTCTAACATTTGTTCTCCAAGAGAATGGCACTATTAATTACCCTTTTTAAATTATTCTTACCTTTGCAAAGCCTCATTCTATAGAAACTGATGATGAATATGGAGAAGTTTCTGAATTTAAGAATCAGAACATTTACAAGATCTTCACCTAGATTTCTTGGGTTCTGTATGTTTCTCCTCTTTTCAACTTAATTTTACTCTAATTAAGGTTTTTCATACAGTTCTAAAAATTTTGAATCATTGAATGACTTGTCCTATAAACTAAGAAAGCAAGCAAGCAAAAAAAAAGAAAGATTATTTTTGTTGCTTCAGGTTATAAATCTCTAGAAGGGACTGTGATGCTTACGTGACAGGAACATAACTGTAGATGAATAAATGGAAGAAAGCCCTCTAAAATGAAATACATACTCAAGTGTGTTATTAATATTTTTTTTTTCTTTTTGATTCACATACACTGTTCTTTAAAACAGAACTAACATTTCCTGACAGCCATGGAGAGTTATAATTTATTTTTACTTCATTCTAAGCAAAATTTTACTTCAGAGGTAAATAAACTTGCTTCATTCTTGACAGTGCCTCCAGGGAGAATCCAGAAGAGGGAAGGGAAAGAAAATAAGTAGCATGATATGCTGGACCCGTCCGTAGCTTGGGGAAAGCTTCATTGCCGATGTTCTAAAATTAACAATCACAGTATCACCCTTGGGAAGGGTTTTAGAGAAAGTAATCTGAGAAAAGGTCTCTTGGGAGACTTCTGTACGGTCCCTACCGGCTGCTTTCTCAAATTCTCACCATAGAAACATGCTTCAAAGTACATCAGGAGAAGCAATTTTCAGTAGCATTAGTGATAAGGCAGCTGACTCATCTTACTTTGAACTCAGAGTCATTTGGTTTATGGAGACAGTTCAACCCACCAGTGAAACCACAGTAACATCAAAGATCTATGCTGACCCAACATAGAATCCCAGAAATCACTGAGTTCATGCATACATCCACAAAAAAAATTGGTGGGTTTTTTTCCCCATCACTTTTTCAGAGTCTAAAAGGAATAAAACACTTTAATTACTTAATTTTTTTACATAGCTTACACATTGGTTGGGTCATCTGCTGCATCATCACCAGCATCCATAATCTTCAGACCAGATGGACGACCGGACAGGAGATAATTCACTTTGATGCTATACCTTCATTTTTCAGTTTCCACAGGGAATTACTACATCTGAGCTTAATATGATAAAAGTTCAAAATCTGTAGTTGGTGAAACATGCATGGGCTGGTTTCCACCAAGATGAGCTCATTATGTGACCTGTCGAGCACCTACATTACTTCAAGGCCCTGATGAAGCTCACTATGAAAGTTGTTTGAAATGCATTATGCAAAGCTTGGAATAGTAAAATATCATGGCTAGATGCACCCATTATGACCACCACAGGTGGTTATCGCCTCCTTCTCCCCTGGGTAGCGCAGGGGAAATGGGGAACAGGGTGTTGGGATCACTCAGTGTATAACCTGGTGAAACTGTTTCATGTATATATTCATTTATGAGGCAACCTGTATTAAGGCAATACAGATAAGGTGTAGGTAGATGTGTAAAAATAAGACAAAACCCACACAGAAATTAGAGCACTTCAGTTTGAAAGAAATAAAAAGATCTGGACGTTCAAAACTTTAACGACATCGCTTGCAAGTGAATTAGATTTAATTTTTCAAAGTAATGTTGGTAGGGTCAGGATTTTGCCTTGCTCTTAGGTTTCTTGAGACATCATTATTTCAGTTGATTAAAATAATGTTTGTCTTTTTTATTTTGTCTTTGAATAATCCTACTTAAAAGGGCAAAAATGACGCATTGGATTCCAGTAAATTGGAACTTATGATCCAAAAGGTTGGCTGTTAGAGAGTGAAGTGTGATAATGACTGCAAATTTATTTGGCACCATAGGCAAATTTTCCCAATAAATCCTTAAAGCTTTAAGAAATCATGTTGTAATGATACATATATTTGAAACCACTCGGTGCTCTTCCTCATTTTTTTTCTTTGAAATTAAAAGGGTTCTGCAGAAGTTTGTTGTCTTAATCCTGCTCAAGAAGATCATGACTTAGTAGTGCTATGGTAAGGGTCATGCATTTCACAGGGAACGTCTCTAATAATCTTGAAGCTGGTTGAATTATCTAGTTTTCCTTGCCCTTCCTTTTTTCCTTTCCAGGCTGGCATACGAGCATCGATTAAATGAATGATAAGGTCCATGTTTGATCGATTTTTCACTTTTTTAATTTAGAAGGTAAAACTTTCTATCGCATGCGAAGTTGAGAATTATGGTTGAGATAATAGAGGTCTGATTCCAGTGGAAGTTAAAAAGGGAAAAGTTGCCTTGCAAATGTCAAGGCACCTTGTGGTCTGAGATGATTAAAACTAAACTGTTTGCTGTATGAATCCCAAGGTGCTGCTTTATCTCAGCTTCCATGACATTTAGCCAGTGACTTTTCGTAGCTTGTTAATAATGCATAGCAATCCCAGTGTAAATTTGCAGTGACAGAGCTGGCCTGTTACAGTAGAGCAGTTAACTAGATTTATTTTGGACAGAAAATGCAGATTTGAAAAGAAAAAAAAAAATCATGACTAATGTCAAAAGAGATTGCACATTTACAAGACTATTTTACTGAAGCCAGTTGCTCGGGAGAGGTGCTTTTCGCCTTGATCTATTATTCTATCCCAAGTCCTAATTACCTAACCGAGAGATATTAACACAGCATTACCCCATTCATCAAGGTTAACACTCATGAAGAAAAATTGATGTCCCAAACAAATTTCATAGTGTGGATTGGTCCATAAAGTTCATCCATTTTACCAGGTTGCCTGAGTCACATAGGCAGGTAAAGGTTACAGCATAAAAGCTCTTATAAGTACAATTGCTGTTAATCGTTGCTCCCAGATAAACCTAATAAACTTCTGTGTTGTAGAAACCCTGTTTTTTCTGAACCTCATATCTCACAGATACACAAATTATTCATAAGCTGTAAAAGGTTACAAGGCAGATGAAGAGAGGGAGAGAGGAGGAAAAGAGTACAGATGAAAAATAGTCTCAAAGAACGATGAATTACAAAACAGACTCAAAGAGCCATGAGTTACAACAGGATGGGACTTAGAAATGTTGGGAAAAATTTGGCTGACATTTGGGTTATTGCACAGATTTTCTCTCAGGCTGAAAGTTTATTCACATAGAAGAAATTTTACTGTGACTGCAGCAGATCAAAAGCCTCCATTGACTTATCTTAATAAATCATGAATTGATCACTTTGGAATTGTTTTAAATGTAGTATTTGGTGTGGTAGAAATGTATGCGTGCCAGTAGCCCTTAGAATACAGAATTAGCACAAAGTAAAACTTTGATGAGACTTGTCACTGTAGGAAATCGTGGGCTTTTGTTGGAATCTTCATCTAGGAGCTGCTCTTATTGGTTTACTCGCTCTATATATGGAAATGTCTTGGCAAAAGCCCCAGATATTTTGGCAATGTTTGGAGATTTTTATTGCAAAATTCTGATTAGGATTGAATAGCTCCACTTCTGCATAAAACACTTGAACAAGTCAGCAAAGTTCCCTTATCCCTTCTCTGATGAGTCTTTCCAATACAGATATAAATATGGAATAATACAGATATAAATATGGAATCTGTGTAGAAGCACTTGTATATTTTTGTTTAAATAACTGTAAGGTTGTTGTTGTTTTTTAAAAAAAAACACATACGTACTTATGTATCAAGTTAGTATAATAACTTAGCTTCTTATTTTGAATAATTTTCAGGGGCAAAGCAACTGTGGGGTTGTTCCAGATTTTTCTACAGTTAGTTTTTGGATTGATAGTAATTTATATGAGACACTCCAGACAGTTGAGTTTATTCTGAAGTGCGAGGACCTCAGGGTATAAGCAGACATTCAGATAGATCTTTCCTCAGCTGTGTTCCAATTCATTAATAGAATCCTCTGCTGCTTTTTTAGTTTTAATCTAAAAAAAAAATATAAAATATTGTTGCTTTGATGTGGAAACAGGTTCAATCTGACAAGCTCTGGACTAATGGAAAAGTAACTTCATTCTACCAGTGTAAGTTCTGTAAATTCATTACGGGAAGCATGTGTTTCTACCTTATTATTGATTTATAAATCATAATGTCCAATTAAAAAAAAAGAAATTAAGGTATTCATATATTTAAAAAAAAAATCTTAATTTTCCCTGCTACATGTGTTATTTTATTCATTTTATTTGATATAATGAAGAGCAGGAGTACAGACCTGGGATTGGTCTTGTATGTGCAGCCCCGGCTGCGTTAGATTTTTAAATGTTATATATAACACAAGGATGTTTCTTATTACTAATGATTAGTCCAGTTGTGATCCATTGTATAGCCAGCCTTTGGGCAGGTTGTCTACAACCCTGTGAGACAGGGGCTGCTTAAATCAGGGAGGTGGCATTTCAGCTGACCTTTGATTGACAAAGTATTGATAACATTACGGTTTCCTGCAGTTCTGTAAATCTATCAATATTACAGTATTAAATGCTTAAATTGTGGTTTGAGATTACTAACTCTGTCAATGTTTCTTAGGGCCTGATTCATCTTTCCTAAATTGCTCAGGGAAGAGCATATAGACAACTCCTCTGTCTTTCCATATCTATACAGCTCTTGGGTTAGAAGGTCAGTTCTTCATCCTATTAGTGGGCAGCCCCTCAGACAGCTCATCCCTCATCCCAAGTGAGTCATCTTTCTTTTAGCCTGAGCTGTGTGGCTCGGCCAGCTTCAAGCTTGCAAATTGCTTTTATTCTGGGTCCATCACAGGCCCATTCTCCAGCCCCTTTCCTGCCTGCTCCCCGATGCTGTGTAACGCCCTGGATAACGCCTCCCTCGCTCGGTTTGAATGCCCTACCTGCTTTTTGGAAAAAAGACCTTCAGTGTATGACTATTCACTCTGCCCTTACTGAATCAAAGTACCATAGAGCCTTGTGAGGCAAGAACAAAGAGCAGCTTCTACCAACCCATAGTGAATTGTGCTGAAAATCATCTTAATAGAGCTAGAATGCTGGCTCTGACAAAATAAACCTTCCCGACATAACCCTGCTATTGAGGACCCAGGCAGCGGAGATTTCTTACTCCTTCCCAATGACTGAATCTCCCCAGGTATCTGCAACCACTTGTGACCTCAAGTGCCAGTGAAAGGTAAAAACCTTTGATTTTTCTTTTTTTTTTTGCCAACAAGCTCTATGAGCAAAACAATATTTGGTGTCATCAAGGCACAACATGAGAATCTCTGTTACCTCAGCGCTTTGTGGGATGGTGAGAGTGCAACAATCATGTTATGGAATCATCTAGTAATAAGTAATGAACCTCTCAAACTGAACATCCCACTGGAAGCCCAATTTGAAAATTCAACTGTGACTGAGGCATGGCTTCTTTAGAAGAGTAAGGCTGGAGTTACCTCTGCCTTCTCACTCCCAACCTTCTCCAGAGATGTTGGGGTACGGGCAAGGAAGAAGCCTAAGGTGAACTAGTACTAGTTACTGGAAAGACTGGAGATTGACACTGAGGGTGAAGAAATTGGTCTTCTACAAGCACAGACAGTCTTTCTCCCAGAGCTGGTGCTTTTTAGACTTTTAGATGAAAGGAGCATAAAAACAGTCATGGCCCTAGTGCAGCGTTGTTAGGGCACTAGCTCTTCCTACCTCCAGATGAGCAGTGCCATGACAACTTCATCACTCAAAGGGCAGGGCCTGGCCTTTCTGTTCTTTCTATTTCTTTGTAGCTTTTTTCTTTTACCCCCAAAATGTGATATTAAAACTCAAGTTCTGTGTTTTAGACTTCATTTCCCTCTTCTGTTTCTCAGGTGACTCTCTTCTGTTCTAAGACCACTGGTGGTTGATCTTCGTTCAGCCTGTATTTCCCTACCCTCAGTGTTCCCAGCCTCTTGTTCTGTCGTATTCTT
Organism: Gallinago undulata; assembly: GCA_026546715.1. Classification (NCBI taxonomy): domain Eukaryota; kingdom Metazoa; phylum Chordata; class Aves; order Charadriiformes; family Scolopacidae; genus Gallinago; species Gallinago undulata. The sequence goes on from JAOTQQ010000023.1 coordinate 88,957,646, forward strand.
GCTTTCTCTCAAGTGTCCCATCTGATCTCTCTCAACACTTACAGTAAATCAAATAATTGTAGATGAGCAAACTCATGCTCATTATCTATCTTTTCTGTGTTCACATCAGCCAGTAGCCCAAATGGCAATCATACCAAGGAAGCACCTGTAAAATCGTCAGTGGACTTTGCTCCTGATTTAGGAATTTCAGCTTGGAAGCGCCTAAGATGTTACAGTTCAGGATCATTTTGGCTCACAGGTTTCCTAGATGGCTTGGGATTAATTTAGCTCTAAGATAGGTCTTACTGGTCCCTGATTCTAAAGCCGTGGGTGCGTTTAAGAAGCAGTCTAGATGCTTAAAGGCAGTATGCCTCTTTCTTTCAGTTCTCTTCTTCATTGTGCTACTTAATACAGATGCTATTGAAATGGTGTTTGTCATAACCAAGGCAAATGCCCATTAGCTTCCCACAGGACCTTCAAGGTCATCTTAATAAACTCCTCCATTCATTGTAGAAGGTAGAGTTTCCATTCCAGCTGAGATTAATGGGGAGTGAGGAAAGACTGCAAAATTGAAAGTTTGCAAGTATCATCCCATCACAATTTGCAGTTAATGTCAGATGCAGGTTGAACACTGTAAAGAACTGGCTCCTACAGTAGCTAGTTCTCCTTCTACGTAGGAGATTAAATGGTGACTAGTTGGCCGTGGTTTTCTGGAAGAAGGAAATGAACTGGCCTCTTCTACACCACACTCAGCGTCAGCTAAGCGTTTTGCTGCAATGCTTATTCCCATCTCCGTGCTTTACTGCAGTCTAAAAGTACTAAAGTTACATTCTTCTGTTCCAAATCCATCCAATTCAACAGTCTTTTCAGTCTTTTGTTGAGCTGCTGCATTGGCATGTGTCCAAATTAAGATGTTCACTCTGAATAATGATCGATATAAAGGTACAGCAGAAAAAGGGACTGTGTTATCTCAGCATTTAATGTGAGAGAAAAAAGCTGTAGAGAATGATCGAAAAGAAGACGGTCTTTGCCGTCATCCTTAGAAACTGGTCATAATTAAATTGTGACTGTGGTATTCTTACAGAAAATGAGAAGATTTTTTTGCTGCCTTTCAGTACTGAACTACTGATCTTTTGGTGATACCTTTGTAAGTTTAAAAGCTCAGCCTTCACAGTGTATTACCTTTCTTTATCAGATAAGCTCTAAGAGTTATTTGCTGCTAAACCTAGATATGCATTTACTTATAACAGCATGAATTGTTTTATACTAACTGGTACTCAGCGGACAAGATTTGTGGTGGTCATATCTTGATATGAAAGCCATTGAAAAGCCTCTTGTTTCTCCTTTACAGTATCCCAAGCACCACATACAAATGTGTTCCAGAGTATTTGAGTAAGGTTTAATGCCATTGGTATCACAAGAACTGTTTTCCATATCAACTTACATTTTCTAATGTCAGTTGTATTTAAATTCTGTTATTTCTGTTCTCCTAATACTCAAAAAGAAATGTCAGAAGGGAGATAATGTGGAGAAGAGAAATGTAAATTTATCTTAAAAAGCAGTAAGAATGAAAGAACTAAAGTGAAAAAAACATTTAAGAAATTATTGAAGTGTTTGTCATATTCTAAGAAGTGTTAATTTCATTCACACTGTTAATAAAGCATACAATTTATTACAATTTGGGGGAATTTGGGAAAGCTGCTGACATTAAGATATTGTTCTCTGATTTGCAAACACTTATCAGTTAACATACTCATTGCTAGTTGTTTCATAATTGCTCAGAATCGTTTAGTTAATAGAGTGCCTGCCTCTGCAGTCCTGAAGCATCATTTATATCTAATTATGCTGTCTGAAGACAAGCAAACAACACTGTGGTATTGTTACGTTTGCAAAAAAAAAAACCCACATCAGTATGTCTAATACTTGAATATTCTTAAATATTCTTTAAGTTGAATGATTAGGAAAATCTGACTTAGGAAAAAGGCTACCTTGTGCAAATTTATGTATTTGGCATTTGATTTATTAGATTTCTAAGTGCTTTTGTGAGCTTAAGTTTTCCACCTAAAATTCAATTTGAAGGCAAAGTCCTATTTTTAATAACTTTCCTCTTTTGGTGATGCCAAGCGTATATGATATTATTATATACTTAATAAATATTTGGAAAGTTTTTGGTATGAACCAGACTATTTTACCAAACATTTATACATATACATATAGATACATATTTAATCTTCCAGCTCCATTTTTCAACCTCAGTGTCTCTAGAGTTAAGCCCATGGCTATATAGTTTGTGTCTTTTGAAGCCTTGCTAAGTAGAACATCATCCAGAGCTTATCCAAGTTGTGTCCTGTGACATCAGTCTGATTCCACCCCATTGACTGTCTCCATTGGAGTTGTATCGACCTGCTCCACTCGTCATTCTTGCTCCAACTCGTTATGAGGGAGGTAACTCTGTAACTGCTTTTGTCTTCAGTGGGTTCTACTCTACAGCAAGGATACACGTCACATCCAAAAGTCCACTTGAAGCTACCAACAGGAGAGACCTTTAAGCTTTTCTTCCTTACTTGAGTTTTACAGACTTAAACACGAAGCCCACTCATCGTAAATACACATAGGTATAGTTATTCTGTCCAGAATTTTTACATAATAAATGTATATTTCTTCCAGTTTATGTTGTAACCACCTTTTTTTTTTAAGTGAAATGTCTATAAGTGTGGAGTTAAATGGATTTTAAACTGTCCCAGTATTCCCTGTGTGTAGTTTCCTTTTTTTCCAGTAGAATATTCTTTCCATTATTTTATAGGCATTCGTCCTTTTGGTCCTCCTTACCATATCTGGGAGAAATTGCTCTCTTCAATTTTTTTGTTCTTTTCTTTTTTTTAATTTTTTTTTTTAATATGCTATTAGTAGCCAGTGGAAAAACAAAAGCGTCTGCAGAAAATTATTTAAGTGAACAGAATCATCCTCTGCACCCCTTATTCCAGTGAGCACAGAAGACTCCTAGGGTCATTACCATTAGGTGAGAGAGGTTAGGTGGGATGAATCCAATTCTAAATCCCAGCCTTGGAGGGGGGGACATTTGCCAACAGGAATAAAGGCCAAAATGGATCTTCTCAGTAGATTTTCCTTAATGTTTTGGGGCCAAAGAGCTGTACAAGCAGCTCACGCGTTAAAACTTACCCGTGGTCTTTCTCTCACAAATTATAACTAGGTATTTGAAAAATGGTAATGTGTGCATTGGTTTGTACATTTTCCAAGCAGTGTGACGTCGCTGTCGTCTGTGGTTGATGTTGGCTTTGAAAAATCTGTTCCACTGTCATTGGCTTGGTAGATTCCAAATTCCCATCACCCAGAGTGTATTGCAAATAAAATGAAATAAAGACATTCTAATAGTCAAGGCAGAAATAAAACAAAACATGATTACTGCTACATAGTGTAACGATCCTTCAGGAAGTGTTACAGATACCTGTTCTGTATCTGTTTCACTATACAGAGTGAAAGAGATACAGGACAAAGAGGAGGTCCATCCTCCTCTTTTGCTTCAGGATCTGGAAAGCTAAGGTATACACTGCAGGTATTTCATTCTAATGATGCCTTCTGTATTCACACAATGTCACCTTGAGGAGCAGGGAACATGACTATTCTAATTTATTCAAAGGTAGTTTGTTAATGTACTCATCTTCCTCTATGCAGGGGATAAAGTTTTATGCTCTTCATTAGAGACAAACAACAGACAAGATGTGCCACCACATTCCTGTGCTCTACCTCGTGTGAAATATGTAGAGGTACAATACACCTCAAAAGAGTAAATGGAAATACCATTATGGGGCTCTGTTTTGCAGAGCATATTTGAGTGTATCTGTAAAGCTGTTCTTATGTACACAAGGACTATCTCAATAATGAGATGAGTAAGATTTCTGAGCTTCGTTAGAGGCCTTGCGAGTCTGTTTAGGTCAGTTGTATAGTTGTATGTTGAAATCATATGGAATTATTGTGGTATTAATGATCACATAGGATTTACAACTGGAAAAATACAGAAAAGTTCTAATACTTGTTAATTAGAATGATAATGAAAGCTCGGTCCTTGCAGGTTGGCTTTTCTGCTGTAGTTACATTTAATGTTGACATCTCTCAACAGGCAGTTTTCCAAACACAGACTGCAGTTACTTAGCTAAATAAACTATTTTAGTAGACAGACAGTCTCCCAAGAGTACATTAAGAAAGGTTTGTACTCACCTTGCTACGACCAGTAGACTGTAATTGAGACTGTTAGGTTTGATTATGATCCAGATGTGAAATCTGTGGATGGGTTTTACCATCATAAATCCCCTAAAAGATCCCCAGGGATTACAATGTGACGCTTGGAAGAGTTCCAGTAAAAGACTCCTTTAAAACAGAAAGTGATATACGAGGATATGTCATGTTAATGCGCGTACTTTATACAAATTGTTTCCACACCAGGTATATTTTCTAGGATTGCTATGCATAGTATAACAGTTTGCAATGTTCTTTGCTTCAGGTGTCTCGCTGGATTTTCCGGACAGTTTTGTGAAGTAGAAGTTAATGAGTGCAATTCATCACCTTGTCTGCATGGCTCCACCTGTGAGGATCATATCAATGGATACACTTGTAAATGTCAACAAGGTAACTGATGGCTGACAGAACAATCTTAACCTATGATAGTTTTGAATTACCGGTGTTACTGCTGAGAAAATTGGTAAATTATATCAAACTCTTTGGATATAACCTACGAGGTACAAAATGATTAACTATGTCTTTGACAAGCTTTTTCAAACAAATCTAAAGATAATTAACTCGTCTAATGAGCATGTTGGAAAGACTTAACACTAAAACCAGCTCACTAAATGAGTCTGAAGAATTATCTAGAGCTAGGTTTATCACGTACGACCTTTACTAATGTAATTTACTGACCGAGCAGTCCAGTAGGCACTGTACAGCGACTAGGTACTGGATAAGATGAATGAAAAGACATTCTTTTGAACTAATATTTATTATTATTGTTGATGTTATTGCTGTTGTTGTCACACATACCCATGCTTAGGTCTGCTGGTTGGGATGAAAATAAACTTTCTGAACTATTATAAGTAGAATGAAAACAAGCACTTTCTTAAAAAAAAAAAAAAAAAAAAGGACCCGTTTCTCATGCTAGCATAGATCAACTTAAACAGGTCTTGGGATTTGGGAAAGTATAAGGATTTATACAAAAATAAAGGTCACAATCAGCCTGTATTGTCACGCAATCACAAATTTAATCATCTGTTCAGGACTACTTAGTGTCTTCTGTCGTGTCTATTATCAAAGAGCCTTTTGTCAATGTAGGTGGGGTGTAAATTACTGCCTTGAAGCATGCTGCTCCATAATTCGGTTATTCTTTGTCTAAGAATTAGACTAGTTCCTATGTGCTGAAACTTTGCGGTTTCAGTTTAAGTCTGTTGTTTCCTATTGTACTGACCTGCACAACTGAATAGTTTCTTTGATGGCACCGATCCAAGATTTCTTAGTGATAATTTTAGAAATTATTTAGCTACAGTCTGGAAGATAAATACTCTGTTCACCCATGATATCTTCCTAGACCTGGTCTGCTTACTCCCTTTGTAATGAGCTGTGTTCAGCTTGTTGGTCTCCAGTTACAAACAGTAGGATCTTGCTAAACTCTCCTGAAGTGAAGTGACCATATATGTATTACACAAAAGCTTTCTGCGGTCTTTCTACCAATCTGTTCTTATAATATTTACATAGATTTATATCCATGCTTTTTCTGCACTATAAAGAAAATACATAATGAATTGATTATTAATAAAATCAGATTTTATTTTTTGAGGTTGTTTTTTTTTATTCTGAAGTGTCCTTAGTGCAGATTACAAAACATTATATGTAACATTATATATAACAGATTTAAAAACAAAAAAGTAAGCAAGATGCTGAAGTAAGAGCACGTGTGTGTGCACGCACACATAATGAGAGCCAATACGGACCGTTTATTCATTTGTTTAATCAGTACTGAGGAATGATACTCTAATATGTAAAACTTAAATGGGAGTATCTTTGACTTACTTACTAGAGCCTAATTAATTTTAGGCCTAACTTGCTGACAGATTAATATTTTTATAGCAACTTTTTTTTGTGTCTAAGAGATACTCCATAATCCAGAAAGACACTATACTCCTGATGGATGAACCACTGACTGAAAAATTTCTGGATTTTGCCATCCAGAGGGTCAGAATTCATGATCATAATGGTCCCTTCTGATCTTAAAAGTCTTGAGTCATGACCTATCTTCAGTACTATATCTTTTTTTTTTTTCTCTCAGCACAGTTACACAATGGAAATTCAATGTGGATAAAACTGTATGTCCCCTCACTCTACCTGGCACTGCATATGGCTGTATACCACTTCACCAACCCAGCTGACTTTAAGAAAACTTTGAAGATAATTTTTTTTATCATTACCAGTGCCTCACACAGAATACATTGTCACATTCAAATATTTTCTCTTTATTTTTAAAGCTAGTAATACTTACAATATCTTTTAATGTAGACATTTAAAGATTGCTTGCCAGCTAAGGACTGTCATTGCTGTCTGTGCAACTGTACATGGAAACACTTGATATCAGTAGAAGAAGCTTCTCTGGGGCCTTGGAACTCACTCTTGCTGCTAATATGTTTGAAATACCTTCCAGACCAAGTATAAACTGCCCTTAATTTACATTACTTTTAATATTAGCAATCATTAGTAGGGCTGAAAGATCTCTACATTATTTGTCCACCAGGAAAAGACACGGTGAAATAGCCACATGCATTAGGTATACATGTGCATGGTTGCATATTTTGTGGGTTGTTTTTTTTTTTAATTAATGTGGTATTTTCAAATGTTATTTGAGTCTCTGAAACAGCTGAAGAGATGAGAAGATTACAACTGGGAAAAGGAATGAATTTGGAGAGGCAGGAGAACCTTTGGGAGGCATAGCTTTTTGGAAAGTTCCACAACTGAAGAAAGGGATTAGAAGATTGTTGTGGTTTGAAAGAGATAAATAAAAAATAATTTCCCAAGGCAGAAAGTAGAAATGCTTGGAATCTGCTTCTGTTACAGGCAACTATTATTCACATATGATAGGTCTTGAATTTTTCTGCTAACCTTCACTTTTAGAAATACGGAGATGCGATTGAGCGGTTTTGGGTCTCTAAAGGCAACTATGGGGAAGAATGTTCCTATAAGGCAGAAAGTCTGAGATGCACAGCAACACATCCACAGTTGTAATTTAGTGAAACGGAAAAGGGACAGGGGCAAGACAGAAGTAGGAACAAGGCAGATGACTGCAGCTTTCCAAAAACCTCCAGAGAACAAAACGAAGCGTGTGGTGACAGCACGTGATACCAGAAGGGGGAAATTATTTAACTCTGACAAATCTCTTCTGTAATGGATCATGAATTTTGTCAGCTCTTCTCCCGGTAGCAGGCCCCGTACCCTTAGAATAATAGCCGCCTGTTGGGGATCTGTGGCTGCAGCTGCAGGCAGTTCAGGTGCAGAAGTGGCACAGAGAGATGTCAACTGTGTTCTACCAGCATCTCAGACGGCTCAAAAGCAGCAGCAGCAGCTGGTGGAACTGGCAGCAGCCTCACAGCTGAGGTCTTTAGCGGGGGCAGGCTGCTCTTTGACTGGGGCAGCTAAAGCAGGACTGGGATGCACGTGGTGGGTCCATCTGAGACATGCTCCAAGGAAATTCAGGGCAGGGGCAGCTAGTTTTGCATCAGCTGAAGACTGCTGGGTTTGTTGGGGTTTTTTTGGGCTAGGAGTTTGTTCGTTTGTTTCTTTGTTTGCTTCTCAATGGGAAAATTGAATTGGAGAAATAACAAATCTGGTGATGGGAGTATCATGGCAGAGGGTCTGATGTTCTTCAATAGCTAGCCATATTTTACACAATTCTGGGTTTGTATTTGGCAAGCAAATGAGCTCCTTCCAGTTCAGTTTAACCTCTGAGGAGCAAGTTCCAGACAGGCTCTAATTACATGATCAAAATACCAGCTTCCAGATCAGTTTTTGGCCACCAACTTCATGGGTGTACTTAGTTGTAAAGGAGATTTTTATAAGGCAAGTGCATTGATGGGATTAAAAAACAAACATGTATTGACTCAGAAATTATCCTCCACATTGATCTGGTACAGTAATCTGCCTCAGAGTTTCTCTTCTAAACTTTTCCCCTTTATTATATTTTTATGTAATTGTGACTATTTTCATCTATCTTAACCTCCAGGTTTCCTTCCCCAATGTGGCAATAATGCACAAATTTAATGAACGGGATAAAAAGGTTGAAAATTAAGATAGGAAATTCCATACTCTTTCAGATTCAATTTTGGAAAAAAATACGGCTTTGGTTACACTATTCAGCTCTGGGGTGAGATTGGAGGATTCCAGGGAGTGTTTAACCCTTGCTAATTCTTAGCCACGGGAGCCAACAACAGAGATAATTCTGCAGGTGAAGGGCAGCCCATCGAGTCAGTTAATTCAATAATGAAAGAATATGTTCAGGTTTTAGTCTTACTTGACTACTTACGTCTCTACAGAAATAGAAGTCAGCAAATATTAACTTCCCTGATAGATGTTCAGTAGATTATAACCGTTAAGTCCATATAGTTTGAGTTGTGTTTGTTTCTTGTTAAATTATTTCTTTTCTTTTTTTCTACTGTGAGAAACCACAGCCAAACCCAGCTCATACCCATCCGATACAATTTATTTACATGTATGTGAGGACTGATTATAGTTACTTATAGATATTTTCGATTGCTACTCAAAAAATGAATTTAGATTTTAATAGGTTTTGGGGTTTGGTGTGTTTTTTTTTTTCCCTGCCAGGATGGGAAGGCCTCCACTGTGAGCTGGACGTTGATGAGTGCGTATCCAACCCCTGCATACATGGCATCTGTGTTCAGAAGGAGCCCAGCTTTGGTTATTCCTGTTTTTGCAAGCCTGGATTTGTGGTGAGATGCTGACGTTCTTTATTCTCCTTTTGTAACCTGGCCGTTCTTTGTTTATTTTCTTTGCTTGTTTCACTAACAGGAGCTCTAATATTCCAGAGAATTAGTTACCTAATATCCGCAAGAAGTGGAAAAGTATGACTGTATATAATGGTTTTGTCAGTCATCAGAGGGTTTTTTTTTACATACCAATTAATATTTTTATTTCACAGACCAATTAATATTTTTACATACTAAGATAACTCGAAACAATTTCATAGACAGATACTTTAAAAACAAGTTCCCTGAAACTAAGTCAAACAATTCCTTTGAATGCTTGACCCTGTGGGCTTTGGTCCCATGTTTTATTCTCTCTGTTTAACATACCAAAAGAATCCTTTGAGGGTGGCTAAATGCCAGTGCTCTATTCATCTACGGTTGACATTTTCATGATGCTGCCACTTTTTATGACAGTTTTTTCTGTACTTAAAGATATGCAGTTGGTACCTACAATTTAGGCTTGTGATTTACTTCATCACACTCATTGGTTGGGGTCAGTAAGAAGGAGAGAAAGGAGTTAATTTTTTTGTTTTTCTTTCTTCAGTAATTTTTATCTCTACAACTCCAATTGTTATTTGAATGCCTTTTCTTTATACGTGATGGCAGTGATGGTTATTCTAATATCTGTGAACCATTTATTCAGTGTATTTACATTTGTAAAATAGAAGGAATAGATTACTGCAATAAGATTCAAGTTTACCTTCATAGATTCTGTGCAACCAAGTCAAGAAAGAAATTAGTAACTTTTCAAACATCAGCCAGTTTAAGGCCTTATTTCTGCAGCAGAAGATTCTCACTTACAGTCAACGAGGGAAAAATTAATGAAGCAATAAAATGGAAAGAAACCTTTTTCTAAAAAGTGAAAAAAACTTCTGACATCAGGCCTTCTCAGGCAACATACTAACCTCTGTCCCATGCCCAGTCTCCCAAGGGGATCCCCAGTAGAGCTAGCAGACATGCTAGCACATGTCAAGGAGCTTAAGTGTCTCTACAAGTGGGCTGCCCCACCAGGGAAGGCCGTCCAGGAGCCAAGGAGAGCAGCAAGGTATGCAGGGGCAGTGGGTGACCTTACAGGCAAGAGGTGGAGTCCCACAGGTACCCAAACAAGGGTGGCAAAGCAAGACCTGTGATGTTGATAACCATCCAAAAAGTTCTGCCAAAAGTCCAAATACTGCCAGGCAAGTCCATGATCACAAGGAAGATCTAAGGTTAGGCCAGGAAGCCAAGGCAGTAAGGCAAGGTCAGGATCAACAAACTACAGGGCTTACTATGGCAGGCTTTAGCTTTATGGTAGGCTTAGTCAAAGATCAAGGGCAAGGGCCTGAGATTAAATGCAGCTTCTAGGCTGATCAGATATCTCATACATTTCTCACAGCTTAGCTCTTTTCAATGGAAGGTTGATCTGAGGTTGCATAGCTGCACCATGTCAGAGCTAACCTTGAGCACAGGGAGCCAGAACTCTAAACTTGAAAGAAGAGATTGCAGAGACAGTTGGCAGAAAATTCTGAGGCTGATCAGGGCCTTGACAATAATATGTTCATGTCTTAAACAAAAGAAGATGGGCCATGTCTTCGGCCCGTAACCAAAACCACGTCTTGGGCCATGAAGATGATCAGAGGGGTGGGGCAACTCTGCTATGCAGACAGACTGAGAGAGTTGGAGTTGGTCAGCCTGGAGAAGGCTCTGAAGAGACCTCATAGCAGCCTATCAATATCTGAAGGGAGCCTCCAGGAAAGCCAGGAGGGACTCTTTGTCAGGGAGTGTAGTAACAGGACAAGGGGTAACGGTTTTAAATTGGCAGAGGGGAGATTTAGATTAGATCTTAGGAAGACATTCTTTGCTGTGAGGGTGGTGAGGCACTGGAACAGGTTGTCCAGAGAAGCTGTGGCTGCCCCATCCCTGGAGGGGT
>JAOTQQ010000023.1:88970901-88989573 GCA_026546715.1 Gallinago undulata
CCATCGTCGGTGCCCTCGGTCTCTGCGCTGCTAAGGACTCTTTGGTCACCAGGGATGGAATGTTGGGGCTCCCTGTGGGCCCCCCCCACCTCCAGTAGCCTTCCCATCTTTTGATGGAAGACTGGTGGGAGATGGGTTGGTCTTGGCGAAAGTCCTCAAGAAATGGTTGAGATTAAAACCCTCAGTGGAATGAGAGAAAGGGTGGGAGGAGTTGCTCCCCTGAATTTTGGGTTAATGCCCCATTAATGAGCTGATGATGCCAGGACCTTTGGAAGAAGGGGCAGGCCACCCCGGAAGATGATAAAGTTGTAGTAAAGTATTGCAGGGAAAAGACAAGAAGGGCCAAAGGCCAGCTCAAAGTTGACCTGTAGTTCCCTTCATCTTCCTTCTTGCCTTTCTTGAAGGCAGGAATGACAATGCTTTCTTCCAATCAGCAGGAATTTCTCTCATTTGCAGCGACTGCTTGCCCACATTTTGTAAAATCTGTATTTTATCATAAGGACTTGGACGGTTGAAAATGGATATTAATAATGCTTATAATCTGACTCAGTTTACTGATAGAATTTCCTAAGAAGGCAGAGAACAGCCTATAAGAATGAATACAATTTTTTTGTAGGGTACTTTTTACAGGGTACGATGGGCACGGATGATACTTCCCCGCAGTTCATAGTAACTGCTTTCTTTTTGTCTTCAAAAGCAGGTTATCATTCAAAACAAGCTTAGGAGATGATGAAGGATATATCACTTGAGGGACACAGTCTTTTTATATGGAAAACAGTCAAATCCTCATGGTAAAATTATCTCATTTTGTTCATGAAGTATTTATACTTATCCCACATGAACAACTGTAATGGAGAAGATCAATTACACTATTTTTTACCTGCTGGGCTGCAGATGGTCAGCTTCTTTGCAAATCAGGCCCATAATATCTGGTTGCACAATCTGCAAAGATTAAAGCATTTTCATGCAGGCTAGGAAGCATAGATCTGTGCTTGTGTGTGTTTCTGCTACAATAGAGTCCCTGATCCAGAACTTTAATGAAACATTAGTTTTCCTTGACACACATGATATGCTTCAGGTTTTTATTAAACCATTTGTTATTTTTAAATTAAAGTTTCTAGGCCTGTAACTGTTTAAGTATTAGAAATCATGTACTAAAGGCATTTTTCCTATTCTGTAGTACCAGTTTTTATGTGATGAAGCAGGAGAAGTCAAAAACATCACTGCTACTGCTAGAGTGGATGATGGCCACTGGTATGGAGTGCAAATTAGGTAAGTTTGATATTTTACTTCTGTCTGTGTTTATAATTGCTTCAAAGATCATCTAGGTTGGATCGTTAGTAAACTGTGATGATGTTTTATCTCATTGAGTATGAGTGGTACCTGAACATGCGGAATAAAATCATGTGATGGCAGCGTGGACAGCAGCATGTCCTTGGAAATTAAGTTTAAAACTATAGTTCAGTTGGACAGTGCTCATCACATCACTGATGTGCTGTATGGATAGAAATTTATTCTCATTGAAATCATGCAGTAGGACAAACATAAACATTCAGACTGGGAAGCTGCCGTGTAGTAGGTCCAAGCTACTCCAGGAAATAGTTGAGTTTCCAACACTGAGAGTGTGACTAATAGAAAAATCTTGGGAAATAGGTAGGCAGGCAGAAGCAGCACCATGACTTTTCTTGCTGTCACTGACTTGCAACTCATGGAAGGATATATTACTCCTGTAAGACCAACCATGCTTGCAACTGAAGGAGGATAAAATGAACAATGATGTAGGTGGTAGGTTTTCTATTTTCGTTGTTCACAGATTATGTTTCTTTCCTGTCACAGCAATGGGAAAGGCAAATGTATGTTTTTGTATAATATATGCATGCACTGTTTTAAGAAACCACAAGAAGGCTGACTGAAGCAATTATATTTGGGTATCTTACAGGCAATCAAAGGGGGAAAATAAAAGCACCTAGTGTTGTCTGGAAATAGAAAACCAAAGTGCAGCAGCCCATGTAATCACACTCATTGGTGGCTCCCTTGTACTGTGCATCTGAACAAAGCAATTCTGACCTACCACATTATGACCTACCAAAATCAACTACACTTGCTTTTGGCACAATTACAACAACAACAAAAAAAAGGCAGAAAACCAAGTATGTTTTTGGTTTAGTTGAGAACTGCTCTATAACAGCTGCCTAAACACAGTTCAGATATCAGTTACAGATCACCAGGGTGCATTAATTTTATTACGAAGTTAAACTGAGAATCTGGATCAGTAATATAAAGTGGATCCTTTTCAGATGCTTGTGAAAAAAAGATTCTTTGCACAGAAGCAATGGTGACCTGCATGTTTTTTAGTTTTGTTTTTTTTTTTAACCAAGCAAATGTACATAGATGTATCTATTGACCAAACGCCTGTGCTGTAAGAATCCACAGCCTTTTAAGAACTTGGAAGGGAAAGTTTTGGGTTCGTTTTATGGAAGAATTTGGCATGAGAGCTCTTCAGGTGCCTGGTTCCTATTGACAGATTAAAATAGGTCCAAGTCATCTAATACAGAAAGAAGAAAGAGAGCTAACTGTCTGCTTGTGTCTCAGGAGTACATGACAAAAAAAAAACCAAAATTGTGGAGGAGTACAGAAGGAACAAAAGCTTTTTAGTGGAATAAGCCTTTTATAGCTGTATGTGTCCCAGATGTAGCAGCGTTGCAGGACAACTACAACTGGATCTTTAGTTTCTGTGGGAAACAGTAGTGGTGATTGTACCCCTTGTGTTGTGCCTGGCTGTGCCAGCTGGCAGTGTGTCGTGGTAAGAAGGACGGCACTTTGTTGCTGCATTTCAGCTATCTTTGCTGAGAAAATCATGGATTTTTTTCCCAACGTGGTAAACCAGGGAAACCAAGCTCCAGACCCCCACGGTAAGACAAGGCGAACTAATGCGAGGAGCAAAAGGCAGTAAGTAATTCACTGCAGTTGTGCTTATCAGCCAAAAAGGGAATAACATAAAAGCAAAGCTTTGCTGATGTACTCTAAAAGCAAATGTAAGCACTTCTCTGATGGGGAAGCATTAGAAGCCATCTCTATGGCACTGGTAACAGTGGGATTCTCTGGTACCTGGAGGAACACAAGCAGTTCTGTTTCTTTCTCTGCTTGTGACTCCCTCTCAGTCTCAAAATAGAGAAAGTAGAATTAGAATTGTTTTTAGAGAAGAGATACAAAGATGATAAAAGCATTAAGCAGCTTCTGTATGAACAGTGACTAAATAATCAAGGACACTGCAAGTCTGCTAAAGACAGCTGAGGGAAAATACCAAAGAAGTCTAAAAAATCCCAGGTGACACAGAGAAAGTGGGTAAAGACAGGAGACATAAAACTTTTAGTCTGTTAGCTGCCTTAATCCGTTAGAATTCTGTTGTTATTCCTTTGTTGTTCATTTTAAGAAAGATTTAAGATTCTGAAGGTAACATTAGTGCCTGAACTCCCAGTATTGTAGCAACTTTAAAGAAAATATCCTTTCCCCTGGTGCTGGAGACTTTAGAAGTGCCACGTCATTGACATTACTCAGGGGTGCATTAACTACTCTGATGTGAGTGCACCTATTTTATGCATTTTCCCCCAAATCCATGGAGCAGAAAATAACTTGAATCGATAAATCAGGCTATGTCAATAGCTGGAAAGAAAAAGAGCACCATTTCTGTTTCTGGTGTTCCTTTTGGAGCCTAAACGGGAATGAAGGAACAGTTGTCTTCTCTCATTTGCAGAGAATGGTAATTATTCCAGGACAGCTCAGGTAAGATAGGCCACGATAAGTTTTGCTGTTGAAAGAAAGGAATTCATACCTTTTATGGGATGCAGGCTAATTAGTGATTAATTAATCACTCTGCTCACTTTAGTAGACTGGAAATGGATTTGAACATTTTTCTAAGATATAAATTCTTAATGGTGCAGATGTCAGAAGGATTTGATTAGAAGTTGCTTCTTATTTTCATCTAGTGCATCTTCACATGTGCTTGAGTTAAGAAAATGTATGTGCTATACAGAAAAGTGTAACAACCACTGCTTTACACACTCTTTTCTTTATTACAATTGCATATATATTACATGTATATACACACAAATACATATTTATTACATATATATTGTTGACAGTTAGATTTGATGGTCTCAGTCTTGAAATATGTTTTACTTATTTTATGTAGTTTAATTTAATCAGCTCTAATAAAATGCAGCATAGTAAAACTTAAAGTAACTCGGATGACAAATTGTCGTAGCCTATTCAGCAGCTGTCTAGAGCATTGCAAATACTATTTAATCTTCTTGGAACTGATTTGCAGTGAGATAAGTAACTTGAGTTTTGAACAACGGTATCGGGGAAGTTGGCAAAGTCAGGATGGGAATGTAGGAGGCACTGAAGACTATAACACTGTGGATATCCACAGTGTGGGATTCTCTTTGTTCTGCAGATGTGAAGTATTATGAATAGACATCATGGGTAATTAAAAAAAATAATATGGTTTTGTACTAGTTTGTTGAAAGAAACTGCTTGTTCTAATTACTTAAAATATTCCTGTTTGGAGCCCTTTTGATGTGTCCCTGCAATAGAAAGATTTTTGTCCTTCAGATTCACTAAAAGCAATGCATTTCAGCTACTGACGATAAGCCATCTGCAAAGAACATACTGCCTCTACAATATCATATTAAGTGAAAGAAATAGACTTAAAAGTAGTGACCGTTGTGCAATACAAATTGAAATATAGGGAAAATTAGATAGTGATCATATCTTTCTTTTCTGCAGAACATTTCACTGCTTCCTTTATCCCACCGAAACCATTCCTAGTGTGAATAAAAGAAATCTCACACCTTTTAATGTTTGCAAATAAACGTGTGTGTTACTGCCAGACACTGCACTATATCCAGTTCTCGTAGTTCACCACAATATTCGTACTGAAAGTACAAGAGCCACACTGTTGAAATGTATTTTTCATGATGATGGAATATTGTGGCTACAACAATTGTAATAATTTAGCAAAATTGGATATAATAAGAGGACTGGATTTGCATCCAAACCGTGGATAGACTGATAATTTTGGATAGGGTATATACCTTTTTGCATCGGATTAGTCTGTATTTATGGCATTGGCTGCTAAAAGCAATACCTTGCCAAGGTTTGCCTCAGAGAGAGTTCTGTGCTATGTGGAAGTTGGAACTCAGATTTGTTTGCTAAGTCTAGCTATTAATGACAATCAGTGCAGCTGCTTCACTCCCGTATCCGATTGTATGGTTTGGGTTTTCTTGAGAACGTCAGCAGAGAAATGAAAGAGCTACAGAGAAAAATGGATACGGGCAATATCCCACAGGGATTAAATTCCTGCAGGGTATTAGGAAGGGAAGGAAATATTAAAGGGAGTCAAGGACTGGGAGCTTTACACGCCTGGCTTTGCTGTGAAGACAGTTACCTTAGTGTTAATGCAGGGGATGCTTTAGCAGAACCTTCTCATTCCAGTCCTTGTAACACACTCTTCATTAACTGCTTTATCTTCAGCCTTTGTCATTAAAACAAGTTGTTAAAGTAACGTGTATCGCAGAGACAGGCCAAAACTGCAGCACCAGTATTAGAAACTTGTCCTTTTCTTGGTCCACTGTGCTCCATTTCAACAAACATGTCGGTACTACTAATAATAGTGTCTTAATTTCATTGATCAAATAAAAAACATTTTTGTTTTAATCTCATATCACAATTGTCAATTGCTTTTAACAAATCTATCAGTTTATAAATTGTTTATACAGTAGATGTCACCAATGCAACTTCTTTCTTTAAAATAAGCTTATCCATTTTGAACTTTTTTTTTTCCAATCGACCGCGACCATGAAGATTAGAAAACTGGTGTAGACGTGCCATCAGTCTAGAAACCAACTGCAAAATGGGGCAATTTGCTTTTTTAAAGGCTGTGTTATTCTCCTCCTTTAACTCATAATGTGTGTAATTTGAAGTTTGCACTAGTTAACTATAGGACTTTTGGTGATTGATTGTCTTGGTTTTGAGATGTAGATGTTTTCTGATTCCTCTAGTCAGAAAAAGATCTTTCTAATCATGCCATAATGCAACATATGCTCACTCTGGAGCTTGTATATTGCTTGGTTTTGATAGCTTTTTATGAAGGCCTGAGATAATCCATATGGTGCAAAATATGCTGTATTTATTATCCTTCAGAATATGCTCCAAAGCTCAGATTTTCCCTAGGGCTTTCAAGCAGGTAAGATAAAGAGATGACGGATAAAGTGGTTAGAAAAAGCTGCAGGTGCTTCTCTGGGTTTCCTGTTACTTGTGTTTTAAATTCTATTTTTATTTTATCACAAAGGTGATGGCCTTGATTTTTAACATAACAGCGTATACATGAAGAGGTCATCCATCTGTTGTTGCATGTACTCTGCTTAATGAAAACATGCTTAATGGGCCATCTCCTTAAAAAACAGTGTAAGCCACAAGATATTAATAGCAATGGCTGCTGCTTAATTAGAGTAGACAAGTATTCAATATTTACATAGTGCTGCTAAGAAGTATATTTTTAGTATGAGATAGCTTTATGTTCTTTTCATTTTCTGGGCCTCTCCCAAGGAAGCTATCAATGGAGTTGCATCAGCTAAAAGACATTTATTGAACTACTTGGACATACCCAGGGAAAAGCCTGCTTTATATTTATTACCAACAGAAATTATTTAGGAAATTGTTGGACCTCTAATCTGGCCATGGTTAGGGTCCTCACGAATATACTTTCTTAGCTATGGATGTGTTGGTCTTTTATTCAGTCCCTCCTAAAGCGCGTGGTGCAAAACTAGGAGCGTATGAAATCCAACACAAGTGCAGATTTATCTCATCGTTTCTGATTTTTGTATAGTCTGAAACTTTTCCCAGCTCAATGGCCTTACGTGGAAGAAGTCCAGTTTAGTACATTTAGTCCAATTTATTCATGATTTATTAACACTGGTAATAAAATGACGTTTCCTAAATTTGACTGTATCTTGATTTTTAATTAGGTTATATCAACCTCTTAACTGTCCAGAATCCATTGCAGAGAGGCTAAGTGAATGAAAACAAACTGATTTGAGAATATAGTTTAGATGTAAAGGCATTTTTATTTAAAACAGAACTAAATCTATAGAAACTTGAAATACTCTTAGTAATGTCAAGACCTGGATTTGTAAAGTGCAAAATAGGAATGAATTAATCATGAAGTATCAAGAAAATTGGAAGGATTCTTTTGTGTTTCAGCTTGGTTTTTTGGACAGAGTTAAAGACATTTAACTTACGGTGACTATGACACAGACAAATAGGAAGAAGGGAAGAATATTCCTCCAAAAGGGTATTCTGGAATAGATCTGAAAAGAAAAAAATACTGACTTTGCAACAATAAAAAATGGCTATTGGCACAAGTAGCTTAAAAAGTGGAAAATTACCTTCTAGGTGCTGAAGATTCTTGTTAAACAGAGACACTGTTATTGCCCACTACCAGAGCATGACAGTGCCCCAGAAAGGGCAATACTGCATTGAAGCAAGAGAATCATACGAGATGCTGATTTATGAACTGTGAGATTAAAACCAAGTATGAATCAAAATACTAAATAGAGGAAGAGTTTAGAAAACTTGCTAGTCAGAATATATCTTTATGTTTTTTCCAGTTCATTCTGAGCAGTACATGTAGAGAGAGTTAATTTTATTTTATTCCTTTCACAGATAAGTAGAAGGGGAGCTGGGCTAATAGCATTCCCTCCTGTGACTAATTTTATTAATTACTTTATCTCATAAATACTTGATGATTGAAAAGTAGATTAATGTATCTTTCTATTTGGAGGTCAAGTGTAAAAAAAATGGTGATACTTTTTAAGAATAAGCATTCAATCAAGAATGGTTTTCAGATTATACTTCTTTTTTTTTTTTTTGTCCAAGAACTTAAACCTCCTTTTTTCATGCCAGAGCACTATGGAAGTGAGACTTTGTAGCTGCTAGAAAGGAAGAGTGATGTAAATACAAATACAGCATCTCACAAAAAATCTGCATTATAGTTAAACAATAATAAACTTAGATGGGCAAATTGGTCTATACAT
Organism: Gallinago undulata; assembly: GCA_026546715.1. NCBI lineage: Eukaryota > Metazoa > Chordata > Aves > Charadriiformes > Scolopacidae > Gallinago > Gallinago undulata. The sequence continues at coordinate 88,978,998 of JAOTQQ010000023.1, forward strand.
AGGGTGAATACTAAGAATGCATTTATGATACCTGCTGCTGAAGATGTATTAAGAAAAGTGATAGACAAACAATTAAGTTAGACTTACCCAGTTTGCTCTGTGAGTTTGCATTGATTTTGGTTGCTGAAGTTTATTTTTGTGTACAAATACCAGAAATTAGTTTCATATACAGTGCATCTATGTATTTATCTCCTGTTAATCTTAGGTATTTTCAAAGTACCAGTTAGTTTAAATTCTATTTTTTTTTTCTGGAAAGAAAACATCTCAAACTTCAGTAGTACAAGTACTTTACCAAAACTATTAGCTATTCCTTGAAGTGTCATTATTGTCAAAAACAAAATTAAATTTTTATTTCTAGATTTGCAAATGGTTAATTTTTTCCTTACAATTGCCTTTCTCTGTCTTCGGTAGAAAAAGCAAAGAAACACCATGCCTTCTTTACTGACTTCTGCATATCACTTAATTCCATAACTTTTACAGATACTGTCTCGACAATTTATGTATTTGCCGGAGGCTTTTCCTCAGGACATGTCTTCAGCTGGCTCTGTTTAAGCATATTTAAATCCTGTTCTATCCCATGTGATCTATACTGTAACTCAACTCCATTCTTCACATTATTAATTTCTCATACTGTTCATAAGTTCATAATTTTATTCTCAGAATAGCCTAAATTGATAATTTTAAAAACAAATTGGTTCCAGCATTGCCTGACATTTTATACATTTGAAATAATTTTCCTTGTAAAAAGTAATAGAACATAACAACATTCTGTTTCTGAAAGTTTTTTAGTTGAAAAGCAGACTTAATATATAAAATGCACACAACCCAGTAGTTTCTTTTATATGTTTAAATGTGCTGAGCCCTTTGACTTCCCAAACAAAGTGATTTTCAGTTCTCATGTTTTCACATGATGTCGATGTATTGTGTACAATTTATGCATATTAATTAAGAGTAAGTACACCAGATATCCCTGTTTCTAGGGATAAAACCAGTGCTGGAGTTAGAGAATATTGTGTAGAACTTATTTTCCCCTCTATGGATGAGCACAGTACATCATTTGAACACTACCATTTTTTTCTCAGCTGAAATTTCTAAAATTTGTTGGGTTTAGAGTTTTAGGCCAGAAGGGACCACTCATTTGACCACCAAGGGACCACTAGGTTGACCTCTTCTATGTCACAAATGGGCAGCATGTTGTTCAGAAAGCCACAGATTTCAGTTAAATCAAACCCTTCCTTATTCTTAAATATTTTCCTAAGATATGTTTTATTATGGTCAACTCTTCCTAAAGCTAGAGTAATAGTGAGGAATTTATAGAATCGTAGAATGGTTTGGATTGCAAGGGACCTTAAAGATCATGGAGTTCCAACCCCCTGCCCCGGGCAGGGACACCTCCCACCAGACCAGGTTGCTCCAAGCCCCATCCAGCCTGGCTTTGAACCCCTCCAGGGATGGGGAAATGTTATCTGTAGATGAAGATAGAGGAAGATCACAAAGATAGATAGATATTATCTCTCCAAATAATTCTGGCTGGCAAAGCCCAGCCAGTATTTCAGTGACAAGGTGAAAATAAAAGCTGGGTAAGGATTCCTTTCTGACCCCGCTGACCCTGACTGTATGAACAAGCGGCGGCAACCATCTGAGAGGTGTAATTCACTCTCACCTCAAGGCTTCTTTTTTTACCAGAAAGATATCTTTTCACCACGAAACTCGAGCTCCGCTATTTGAAAGATGTCCCAGGGAACGGAGAAACGAAAAATAGTTAGCCAGTTCTGCACTGGGAGGAAGATGCTGTTAGGCACTGCACGTCGCATCCAGAAGCCTGAAGGCATAAGTTTCATGAAAATAATTGCACCGAGGCAGATGCGAGGCGGCGTGAGTATGTGGAAAGATGATGCAAGCCGTCCTCCTCTCTCTGAAGGAAGAGGGATAGGCAGGGAGGGAGAGAAGCAGTAGAGCTGTCTTGTTTATTCAGACGGCGCCGGGTGAACGCCGCGCACTCCGACTCCCTCTCAGTAGGAAGGGAGCTGCCTTCCTGCGTTACTCCCTCGCAGACGGAGTCATCTGGAGGCAGGGAGAATGCTCCTCTCCTGCAAGCAAATGAGCTTTGCCTTCCTGAAGGACACGATGGAGCTTGCAGAGAGTCTGCAGTGGCAGCACAGACTGGGAAAGTCCTGAAAAAGAGAAAAAAAAAAAAAAAAAAACAAGAAAAAGGCAAAAAAAAAAAAGCAGAGTAGGAAGCCAGCATTAAGGTGAGCCTTGTGAGATCATGGAAGGAAAAAGAATATAGTAAAGAATTTATTCAAGTCAGAGAATAAATTTTCTTTCGAGCCTTTTATTTGATCTATCCCACTTATTCTACATTTTGATTATTTTAAAAGTGGCCCTTTACAGATCTGCTTATCATCTTGTACTCTAATTAAAGTCTGTCTTTAAAGAGGGGGCTCCTTTTATGTCTTTTTGGAGAAGACATTTCAACAAAAGGGGAACAATTTGGAATTCCTTGAAGGGGACTTTTAGCATCAGGGAGACTTGGTTGTTTTTTCCATGTTCAAGCTGCTTTGTTTTCCCTCTCCTTTTTTTTTTTTAATCAGGCTGCTGGCTCATATGGTCAGAGCTCTTACAGAGAACTGATCCAGATTTAAATATATACTTTTTCTGTTTGTTTTCAGCTACATGCATTCCTTAATGCACATTGCTGTGTGAAGAAAGGAGGAGGAACATATGAATGCCCATAGAACAAAGGCTGCAATTTTGGCCTTTACCTAAATTGCCAGTCAAGCCATGCCTGTAGATGCGTAAGAAATGACAGTGAGATGATCCAGGCTCCACCCTATCTACTGTATATATTCACAGTCCTCCACTTTCTGAATTTTTCTATAAATGTTAGCTTTAAGCTTGTCTTAAAATGAGCATTTTAACTTTCTTTCAGAAACAAGCTTTCTTTCTGAAACAAATCATGCTGATGCTGTTGCACTGCTGATGTTATGTGAGCATAGTCCTTTTGAGCACTGAATACTAAAGATCTCAGTTCTGCATTGCCAGACATGTCAGAGTGCCCTTTGCTGTTCTGAAGTCTCTACAACAAGTGCTTTATTCATGCAACAAGAACTAAGATTTCACAGAGAAAGTAGCAATAGTCGAAATGGACAAAACCTAGAAATGATGACTGACAAATTTGGCATTAATATTTTCATATCTTGCTGTCTATCTTTCGTATCTTCATATCCCCCCGAGTGGCACAGGGGGACGGGGAATGGAGGTTGTGGTCAGTTTATCACACCTTGTTCCTGCTGCTCTGTCCTCCTCAGGGAGAGGACTCCTCATACTCATCCCCTGCATGGGGTCCCTCCATGGGAAAGAGTCCTCCATGCCCTTCTCCAAAGTGAGTCCTTCTCACAGACTGCAGTTCTTCAAGAGCTGCTCCAGCCTGGGTCCTTTCCACAGGGTGCAGTCTTTCATGAACAGTCTGCTCAAGCATGGGTCCTCCATGGGGTCAAAAGTCCTGCCATAAAACCTGCTCCATCATGGGCTCCTCTCTCCATGGGTCCATGGGTCCTGCCGGCAGTATGGGCTCTTCCCATGGGGTCACAGCATCCTTCAGACATCTACCTGCTCTGGTGTGGGGTCCTCCATCGGCCACGGGTGGATGTCTGCTGCACTGCTAGCCTCCACAGGCTGCAGGAGAACAGCCTGCATCACCATGGTCTTCACCACTAACTGCAGGAGAATCTCTGTTCTGGTGCCTAGAGCACCTTCTCCTCCTTCACTGACCTTGGTGTCTGCAGAGCTGTTTATCTCACGTGTTCTCACTCCTCTCTCTGGCTGTAATTGTGCAGTTTGGGTTTTCCCCCCTTCTTAACTATGTTATCCCAGAGGTGCTACCACCATCCCTGATGGGCTCAGCCTTGGCCAGCGGCAGGTCCATCTTGGAGCCAGCTGGCATTGGCTCAATGGGACATGGGGAAGCTTCTAGCAGCTTCTCACAGAACCCAACCTTGTAGCCCCCCTTCTACCAAAACCTTGCCACACAAACAAAATACAAGAGAATAAGCAACTGTTTTTTTTCTAACAATGCAATTGAATGCAATAGATTTAATTATACTAAATTGATCATAATAACAGCTAATAGCTATTTAATACCACCAATTAGTTTGGTACAAACTGTTGTTTCACAGCCTCTTTAAGATAAAAGCTTAATTAGTTAGTCATGCAACATCTTGGGTACAAATCACATTCTACACCTTTTCAGAACTCTGCCATCAAAGGAGGCACTCCAAAGGTGAAATTTAGAATCATCAAAGAGACAAATCTGTGGTGTAGAGTGAACTATTCTTGCCCAGATTAGTTAACCGAATAGATACTAAAAAAGTTTCTGTCATTGCTACTTTCTTTTACTTTGGATCTCAAAAGACCTCGTTAGTCTCGCTTCTAAGAATGAAAATCTTCTACTTGAACTTCTGAAACAGCTTATTGCAGGAGCAGAAATATAAAAACAGTAGAGTAAGACTCTAATAATAGGCAACATTCCTAAAACTTTGTTCTCTATCTTTTTCTGAGGAACACCAAAGGGCGCTTACGGATACTGAAGGGGGTTTAAAGTTCTGTGGCTGCCCCCCATGTCACAAGCCTAGAAATGATATTAAGAACACAGACAGAGCAGAGACCAGAAATGATGTTGGCCTGCAGGGTTGATGTAAATATGAATTCCCACTGTGTAACTATCTTCTTATTCAGTGCAGTCTTCCAGTTTCACCTCAAATAAAATGTCAGTGTTGCAAGTCTAGATCCAACTCTGAACTTGCTGCTGTCAGAATGCTTGAAGACAGCACTCTTACTCAGGCCAAGCTGTTCACTAAGGGACACTTTGTTTACAGCTAGCTACATCAACTTGAAATAAGTGCTTTTTTTTTTTTAAGTTTAATTTCTGTAAATAGCATTTAAAGGTATTACAATTTGAGCAGCAGGAAACCTGAATCTCTCCCAACTGTGGACACGTTTGGCCAGAGTCATAGTTTATTGGTTTTTTTCTCTATCTAAATCTACAGCAGTAAATAAAACCGAAATCTGAAGATTGTTTTCTGGACCTGAGGCCAACTGGCAGGTCCCAGATATATATATATATATATACTTCTTGCAAAATAGGTTGGCAGCATTTAAACTATCAAAGATTCCTGAACTGCATGTACCAGGGAACGTTTTCAGTTTCAGACCCGGAGGTGATAGCTAGCCTGGGTGGCAACTCAGGGACTGTGAGAACTTCATAAAAATATGGATGATTACGTGTCAGGAGTTGAACTCACGTTGCAGACCTTTTCAATTTAGTAATGTAACCTCTGTGAAAGGAATAAGGGGGTAACATATCTATTCATTCCTTAGAACACAAACCAAAGATTATTTTTCCCTCCCTATTGTTAGAGCAATTTACATGATGCCTTTTAATTAGCTTCACTGCTCTTATTTATTTAGTTGAATTGCTCTCTAATACCAGAATAAGAACTATGCTCCAGGTCCAGGAAATACAAATCTGCTTTCAGAGGGAATGAGAAAAAAAATGGATTCATTAGTCCATCTGCCCCGTGGAAGGGTGCATCACTCGGTGTCTCAGGAGGGCACAGCCAGCACCAACAGATGGGATCAGTCTGAATTGATGCATTTTACTGCAGAGTGAAAACGTAATGACTCTGGATGTAACTGGTATATTTTCTATCTAAATAAATCTACTGAGGGTGCTTTCAGTACTTAAAGGGAGCTTATAGGAAAGATGGGGACAAACTTTTTAGGAGGGCCTGTTGGGAGAGGATAAAGGGTAATGGTTTTTGAACTAAAGAGGGTAGATTTAGATTAGATATAAGGAAGAAATTTTTTACAATGAGGGTGATGAAACACTGGCACAGGTTGGCCAGAGAGGTGGTAGATGCACCATCCCTGGAAACGTTCAAGGTCAGGTTGGATGGGCCCCTAACCAACCTGATCTAGTTGAAGATATCCCTGCTCATTGCAAGGGGGTTGGACTAGATGACCTTTAATGGTCCCTTCCAGCCCAAACTATTCCATAATTCTATGAATATGACATTCTGCCTTACACTTTAAATGTTATGAGTATGGTGTTGTGGATTTTTTTTTTTTTTTGCTACAGAAAACTGTTGCAGGATGGTAAAATCATAGGGTAATTCAGACTAGAAGGGATCTTAGGAGGGGAGGGATCTTTGGGTCCAAACTCCTGCTCAAAGAAGGCTCAGCCCAGGGGTCAGTCTGGGCCGCTCAGGGCTTTATTCGGTTGGGTTTTGAAAACCTCCAAGGGTGAAACCTGCTCACTCTCTCCCAGCACAGAGGTCTAGATGTTTCTGTCTCAAAGTTGTCTCAAACACCCTTGCAAAGCCTGAGGGTTTTTAAAACCAGTACTGGGTCAAACTTGATCCTGCCTTTTAAATGTGCATAAAGAAAATGTAATTCTTAATTGTCCGTGAAATAGGTCTATTGTTTTGTTCCAATTTTACAAAATAAAGTGTTCTGCTGCAAGAGGTAGTATGAAACCAGAAAATTAAATCTAGCAGATACTGAGTGAAAACAGAAGGAAACAGGAGTTTATTTTTTTAAAGCTAAGAAAATTGTTAAATAATAGTTAAACAGTGAAAATGAAGTCTTTTTCTCAGCTTTAATTAACCAATTGAAGTGGTCTTCAATAAAATCAAGGAACTTTGGGATTGTTTTCCACAATATATAATAATAAAACTTCTATTTATTTCTTGTAATTCACAACTGGTATTTAATACGGCTGTTTGCAAACCTACTTTTGTTTTTGTTTTTGTTTAATAGACTGAATGCTAATATTACATCCTAAATAGTTCAAGGGTAATTAGTGAATTGTTTATTGCTGTTTACATGATCACGTTCAAAGTGAAATTGCCGAAGACGGGTGAAAGTTTCAGTCTTGTTTCTAGAACAAGAGACTTGCCTTTCTTATCAGGAAAACCAGATTAAAGCAGCTTTATTCCCAGCAAGGCTGCAAGGCATGACTGACATTTAATACTTTATCTGGACAGCCCCCTTTCCCTCTTCCTCTTCCCACAATTGTTTTATTACCTTTTTAGCTTTCTATGATAATCCCAAACACGTCAATTTAATCATCACTAACAAATGTCAGCGAGTGAGGACATTATGCGAAAGGATTTGGATTTCATGCAGACATTGTCATGTTTAGGTACTGTTATCCCAACAGTTATCAAATTATTATCTGACCTTTACATCCTTCCAACCTGCGAGGCATTAGGCAATGGATTTAATACTGTTTAGACAGAACTCATCTTCAGGTTATAATTAATAGGCCAGTATTTAATCATTACATTCATGTGAGTACAAATGAGGAATCTGTGAACTATTACTGCCAGGTTGGTCTGAGGCACAATTCCTGGCAGCTTACCCAGCAAAAGTGCTTGAGAGCTGCTGTATGCGTTTCCACATTTATAATTATGCAAAAAGCTCTATCTTCTTACTTGACCTTTAAAGCACCCAATGTGCTGATTGTAGAGAAAGTATTTTAAACGCCTGATGGAAATTTCATAGAGTGTATGTATGACCCTGTAATTGTATCATCAGGAAATGCTAAACAATAATGGTTTAAGGTTGTTATTCTAGTTCAGCCAGACCCTGCTAGATTCAATCAAGCACAATCAAAGGTGCACAGCTGACATTCTAACAAGCTCAGGGCGAAGGCAGCTCACGCTATTGAATTGCATTAGCTTGTTTTCTGACATAAAATACTGGGAATTAATTTCAAAATGTATTTATATATGCGCACAAAAATACCTCTGCATATCCATCGTATCAGCTATTAAAGACAAGCTAACAAGCAGCTAACAAGAAGAAAATAGCGTTTGTAAATAGGTTGGTTGTGGAATGGAAGTACATACATGGTCACATAACCAGTTACAGTGTTAGCACTTCTGGATGTGTAGAAGAAACAGCAATTAAAATAAATAAATAAATTAAAGAAGTAGTTTGGGCAGATTTCCTTCATTTAGCACATCTGTTAATTAGATTAAAAATAATAAAAAATGCCTGTCAGTTGCCCTCCTGACTCTCTTCCACTCCAATCTTAAGAATTACGTTGATTTAAAACAAGTCAGATTTAAAAATATTTCAGGACTGCTATCTTATTTTTATACCTTTTATCATAAATATTATGTCCTTTTATCAGAAAGAGAAGAAATTTTAGATATTTAGAAATCAATAATTTTCTCCTTAGAACTCTCACCAAAGCTTTCTGCTGTAGAATTAAGATAGCCAAGATGTCACACTGGGTTCAAGCCTTAGGAAAAACTGATTAATCATTGCAAACAGGGCTACCTGAGGATACACAGATGAGTTCCACACATCATCAGCAAACTTCCTTTGTAAGCAAATAATGAAAATGGGGTGCTACAGAGCCCTGGGTATATGCTTAGGCATACGACCATTGCAGGACACCTACAAAACATGGTAGGAGAACATTCCTTTCCTTCATTGCAGTTTTGGTTACATTTTTCTCTTTCTCATTCGTGTTAGCTATTTAGCAAGTTTTAAAAAAATAAATTGTAAAAAATGAGGTAAAAACAAAAAAACAAATCCCCTGAATTGATCCCTTATATAGTTGATATTTAGCCCATACGATTAAAAGCCCAATTTATTTCTCTTCTTCAATGTTGATTTTATCAACAAAACAAAAATTTATATTCTACATCTAAAGATCTTCAAATGAAATTTATATTATTCATCTGGAAAATGTATATTCTTCATCTGCAAAAAGTTTATAGTCCTTCTGTTAAGAAGCTAATAGCATGTTTGCAGATTTTTCTGAAAGTATCACAAAACCAGAATTATACAGAAACCAACCAGAGAGAACTGATTGCAGATGTTGCTAATGTTAAATCTCCACCCTCTCAGCTAAAAAAATTATAAAGAACTTAAATACTATGTGAGAAATCATTTATATATCATTATCTGACAGAAGATAGTGAAGAAAACTCTTTCCATGCTCTTTTTTTAACTAATACATTTCAGAAGCTAATTTTACATTAAAAAAGATAAACTGAATTCCTACCTTACCTGTAGCATCCTAGCTAAATTACAGACTGTTGCTTTTATGGTTTTGTTTGGTGTATGCTATTTTCACATAGGTTTTTTGCAGCACCTTTCCTACAAAGGCACTTTTAAACATATGGCTGATTGAACTCTGATTTGTTTTGTGTGCAGGGAGAAGGACAGGCTGAAAGGAATTCCTCTGCTAGAGGCTTGTTCAGTTGTGGCATTTCTTCTTGGTGCTCTCTTGCATGAAGGCAAGAGTGCTTGCTGCCAGTTGGTTATCGGAATGTAAATGAGCTTCACTTCATTAAAAAAAAAATACGAAGAAAACCAAATTGTTTACTTTGCACCTTCTGTTTATTGTTAACAATTTATGCATTCTGTTAAGAGTGATGCCGTTAAGAGGGTGTGTGGACGAGGAGGGAAGAGGCAATGTATGTATGAATTTCATGCCTACTATTACTGCCTTCAGTTTTAGGAATGATGCTTTTGAAGATAAGTGTTACAGATTATAGCATACCTGCACTCTCTAAAAATGCAGTTTAATTTAAATTGCTTTTCCTGATTACCTTTCTTTGTGATGAAAAAGAGGGATATTTAAAATATTTGAAGTCAATAGATGTCTTTTTTTAAAAAAAATTACAAAGCCTTCTTGTTATTGTTAAAAATTGTCTTTTTTATTCAGCCATTATTATATGCTTTGGGCTTTTTAGCAATTGCACTGCTCAGATTTACAATATGGCTTCATTTTAATGGAAGTTCAAACCCCAAAGACATGCCAATTTACAGCTTGTTAAACAGCTTCTTTTATGTTTATAGTCTTTAATGTAGCAACAGCTATTTACTTGATTTTCTTTCCTTGATGGTTTAGTAGCAGCCTAGTTAATTTTTCAGATAGATGGTAATGTAAACGATATATGGTTTAAAATGTGCCTATTTCTAAATTTATGCAGGCAAGGCATGTTACCATGTGAAGCAGAAATGTCGATCCAGAGGATATCTGCAAAGACAAGTATACCTAGAAATTTCTGGTTCGGTCCATCTTCACTTGAAACAGGATCCGTATTTGTTGGCGGTTTGCCTCATCCTTATGCATTTAAACAGGTAATTTTTTTTTTTATTATTTTTATTTAAGATGTTTGCCATTTTGGGAGTGGCATAGTGATAGGATGTAACTGAAGAGATTTAAACTAAGGAAAAAAAAAGTTTTTTGAGGGTTACATCCAAGGTATGAGCAAGGTCCCTTGCAGAGTTTTCACAGAATCGCAGAATCTTCATGGTTGAAAGGGACCTTTGAGATCATTGACTCCAAACACACACACACACACACACACACACACAAAAGCACAAAACAAACCACCCAACCCAACAGTCTCAGCCCCCAGAGCATGCCCTGAAGTGCCACGTCTACACGTTTCTTAAATCCCTTCAGGGCCCCACCACCTCCCTGGGCAGGCTGTTCCAGTGCCTGACCACCCTCTCAGGAAAGTCATTCTTCCCAAGATCTAATCTC
>JAOTQQ010000023.1:88991316-89007349 GCA_026546715.1 Gallinago undulata
CTGCTGGGAGGGCACAGCTTCCTGCTGAGAGAATGGGCTGAGGAGAATTCCTGGGTATCTTCTATCAGTATCGGGATTAATACTGGTTCTTTAGTATTAATGTCAATTATTTAGTCATATCTATTACATCTGTTTGTATTTCAACGGTTGTGTTTCTTTGTGTCCCCCAGTTCCCCTTTCCAGGTGGGGGGTCATCGGGTGACAGAATAATTGTCTAAACAACAATAGATTCTTACAGATTTTCTCAAACCTTAAGTCATGCAGGGCTTGGAGAGAAGTGAATCATTACAGAATTGTTGTTACGGAGAAATTGGAGATACCAAAGAATTTATAGTGAAGGCTTAGAGAAGTTCAGTGCATGGAGTGTATTTAGAAGCAGGTAAAGAAGAATTTATTTGAGGATTACATATAATATTGTGTATATGGGAAGGAAGTTTGAGGTGGTATATAGCTCTTCACTAGCTAAAGGCAAAATAAAATCCAGAAAAATAGGTTTCCCTTAGGTAAGTTAAAAGAGCAATAAGACACAATGGTTTAAGGTTAATTTACTGATAAAACATTTTGCCTGTATATGTGTTGGATTTTCATATCAAGTTGGGGTTTCTTTCTTTAGGGATGTTTCAGTTCAATAGATTATTCTGTTCTTAACACAGGATTAATAGGTGAAATGTTATGGTACGTGTTTTTTTTTAGATGAGGTAATAGATGTGGGACATGTGGAAGTGCTCGAGCTGGTGATACTTAACCTCTGTTAGTACTTGGAAAGCATGGGTTCATGTAACTTCCCCAAAAGGTAAAAATCCTCGACTCTCACTTGCCTCTGTAGTGTTCCATGAAGATTTTGCAGTTCATTGCATTCTGTTTGAGATTATGTCAGCCTTTGGTTTCACTACATTTTTATATTTTTTTTTTGCTCCTTTGTGATTTTTGTGTTTATTTTGATCTTACTGTCTCACTTCGCTTAATTTTCACTTTTTTGTAGCTTTAGGCAAGTTTAGCTTTTCTTTGCTTCCTTGTCAAAAGTCTGTTGGCTATGAGCCACATACAGTCTATAAAGGCTATATTTTTCCTTTTTGTCAGGGAATGGAGAACCATCTGTCCAAGTTCTCTTTATGTGGGCTTTTCAATCCCAGCGGTAGGAAACCACTCCAGGAAGTTTCTTTCTCATCAGCTTTGACCCAGGCAGTCGGGCTTCTATTGTAAAACCGACATCATCGCCAAAACAGAAACGGTCTGTTTCTGACCTTCATCCTGCAGTTTGCTTCAAGGGAGATTTCTACTCCAGCTGAGACTAAGCTTTTTCTGGCAAATGCTCTCATCACTCTTGGAGTCAAGTCTGATAACGACCCTTGTGATACCCATAGTATCTGCCTAATAATACATTGTCTTGTTTCAGATGAGCTCCTTCTCTCACTGGAGTAGTTCACTCTGCTGTTGGCTCTGCTACCTTCCAATATTGTGGAAGCTGTAGAGAGCAGTGACTTCAGACCCCAGGCTGCTTCACTGTCTGTCTGACAGGAACTTGGAGCTGTCAGTGCCAGAAACTGTTGAGACAGGGGTTCTGTATTACTGGAATTGGCTCATGCTACACTATTAATTTCTAGGTTAGGTTCTTCTTCCTCCCTTTATGAGTGAAGTTTCATATGATCTGTCAGTCCCTCAGAGTCAGATACTGTGTCCTCTGAAGATTTCCTATACTGCAGTTTCCTCGGCTTCACTCCCAGCTCCTCTGTCTCCTCCCCCTGAGTGGCACAGGGGGTGGGCAATGGGGCCTGTGATCATTCCATGTGGTCATTCACAGCTTGTTCCTGCCACCCCTGCTTCGTGCAGTTCTGCAGTTCTCTGCTGTTGCGTACCCACCGGCCAAAGGCAGGAGAAATACTTGCCTGGGTACGAGTTCTGAAGGATCAGAAGACGTGGGCAGAAAATGAGGTAACAGATAACATGCGCTGAAACACCTTGGACGAAATCATCCAAGTTCAAGCACTGCAAACAGTTTCACTCGCAGCAAGAAATTGGTTTTATGACTCTCTGTACACTTGCCTTTGCAAAGTTGAGTGGATTCATCTGCCAGCGTAGGAAGGCAGCACTGAACAGCCAGGAGAAAAGCTAAGCTATAAATAGCTGGCTGGCAGACATCTCTTCCTGCTGGCTCTGCACAGCAAAAAACCCTCCCATTCAATCCTACAACAGCTTTGTTTATTACTTATTTTTAAATCATATCCTTTTTCTTCGTTAAAGAATGTGACGGGCATACTTCAGTCGTGTCATATCTAACAGACAGGGAAATGGCAGAATCGGTTAGCAGTTAACTAGTGTCATCTTCCTAAAACATTGGGGGTTTTAAGCTGTTTATGATAGCTGTTTTCTAAGAATTAAAAATCAACAACAGGGGAGTAGAAACCAAGTTACACGCAGGGAAAAGACATTTTAAATCAAAAATTGAAAAAAGAATGTATTACTTCTGAAATCTCAAGACGTGTCTCAGAATAATTAATTTCATGCTAGCTTTAGTATCATTAATTGTTTACAATAGCTTGTTCCTCTGCAGAGAAGATTGGTACACTCAAAGGGAAATTAAAGATTGTTTGCAAATACCTACAGCAACAGTTAATTGCAGTAATGGTGTTATATCTGCTGCTATAATTGCTCCAATAATTTATATTTCTAGACTTCATAGTATCTTAGTATTGAGAATGTGAAATGTCATTATATCTTCTTATTCCTTTTTCAACATAAGCAGTTTTCTATAATTAAATTTTGCAAGTATTCAAACAGGGAAGTTTCAGAAGGAGTGGAAGCTTCTATATCAGGAGAACAATCCTAAATAAAGATAAAAGACTAAGTGGACAGTATGCAAATACATATGTGGGCATTGGTATCCTCATGTTACCGATAGGGAAATGGCAAAAGCTAATTGAGTGATATGCTCAGGACTGTTGTGTGTTAGTGTTGTAACTAAGATGAGATGGAAATCGTTATAATACATCTAAAGCCCCTCAGTTAGACTACTAGCCCAAAGCTGTGGGGGTTTTTTTTGGGGGGGGGGGCCACATAAATACATAGGTATAAAATATACTGTGCATATATAAGAAAACATACAGCTTTCCTATGAAAAAGACATAGTGTGATATCACAATCATGTGATGCTATGAAACCACCCATTTGGTCTCAGAATATTCTCAGGTATTACCATATGTAGATAAAAAGGTTTTAAACTTTTTAATAAATGATTGCTGAATCGTATAAAATGATGTTCTTTCTGTCCAATTAAAACAATGGCACTGAGTGAAGAAATAGACAATATAAAACAGATGTTACAAAATACAGAATCAGGCCCTTAATTTGGAATGACCTGAAAGCAGCTTGCTGGATGTTACAGTGGCTGTGCTTCCACAGACTAAAGCAACATTACACAGCACACCTGAAATTTTCATACGGAATTATTAAGAATCATATGATTTGTAAAAGCATTTCATTTTGACAGAATTTTGCTCCAAATGCTCCGTGAGTTTAAGCTGTAGCTCAGAAGAGAATAAGTGGGAGCTAGATGGCAGGCTTTAGTCCTCACTCGAGGTATAGTGGAACACAAGTGCTTTACTTGTAGCTACAGAAACCAAAAGTGAACAGTGTTGATTTAGACTAGATAGAAGGAAGTCATTTTTTGACAATGACTAGTGAAACAGTGGAACAGGTTGCCCAGGGAGGTGGTAGATGCCACATCCATGGAAACATTCAAGGTCAGGTTGGACGGAGCTCTGAGCAACCTGATCTAGTTGAAGATGTCCCTGCTCCTTGCAGGGGGGCTCGACTTGATGACACTTCAAGTTCCCTTCCAACCCATAAAATAGCTATTATTCTGTAACTCTTCTGTCCAACATCTTCATGTGGTTACAGTGGTACATTGCAGAAACTGTGACCTGTTCCTGTTTGTATCAATTCCAGCACTTATACTTTTGGAAAAAAAAAGGTATGAAAATACCTGTCCTTGTATTTATGCCACTCCCTCTTAATTTAATTTTCCTCCCAAACATCATATGTCTTCTAAGTCTGCTTTGTTGTCAGGTTTCTGATTACAGTATTCAGAAAGGCTTTTTCAAAGTGTTATATCATGACAAGTATTTTCTTTCTAATGTCCTATTTAGGATATGCTCTGGATCTGTCTTTGAATCACCCAAATGCTTATTCTAATTAAGAGCTCTGCTTATTCTTCCTCAAGCAATTTTATATATTTATGTGCTTTTATAGAAATATACAGAGACTAAATCGGTATTTGTCACAGCACCAAAAATGCATCTTCTACCTGTCATTCATTGTTTTATTGACTGCAGTCCAATTCAGAGCTACTCATACTTCTTTAGATTGGGAAGTCGTGGTCTACGTGCTCTGGTTTTACATGATTAATCATTTTCCTGAAATCAGGGGTCCTGTCTCTTGAATAAAGAGGTAATTCTTGAAGCTTCTGCAGGGAGCTACTGTTCTGAGTATTTTGTTGTGATCAGCAAACTTCACCTTAGTACTTTGTATATTCTCGGATATTTTGTGAATATTTTTAACACCACAGGACTCGGCAATATTTGTGACTGCTAACCGATGTGAAAACTGATCTACTATTTGTAATTTTTGTTTCCTTTCTTTTAACTGACTTATTAACCCAAGAGAAGATTCTGTAGTTCCCATGATTATTAATTTTCTTTTAAAACTTTTGGTGGGGAACAACTCAAAATATTTTTGGAAATTAGGTAAGTTATAGAATCATAGAATTGCCTAGGTTGGAAGGGACCTTTCAGATCATCAAGTCCATCAACCATCAACCTAATCACTAACCCATGTCTCTAAGCACTGTTTCTACCCCTCTTTTAAATATCTCCAGGGACGTGACTCAACCACTTCCCTGGGCAGCCCATTCCATTGTTTGATAATACTTTCAGAGTAAAAATTTTTCTTAATACACAAACTTGTGCAACTTGAGGCTGTTTCCTCTTTTCCTATTGCCTGTTACTTGTGAGAAGAGACCGACCCCCACCTCTCTACACCCTCCTTTCAGGTAGTTCAAGAGAGTGATAAGGTCTCCTGTCAGCCCCCTTTTCTCCAGACTAAACAATCCCAGCTCCCTCAGCCTCTCCTCACAAGACTTGTTCTCTAGACCCCTCACCAGCTCTGTTCCCCTTCTCTGGACCCACTCCAGTACCTCAATGTCTTTCCTGTTGTGAGGGGTCCAGAACTGGACACAGCACTGGGGCCTCACCAGTGCCCAGGAGAGGGGGATGATAACTGCCCCAGTCCTGCTGGCCACACTATTTCTGAAACAGGCCAGGATGCTGTTGGCCTTCTTGGCCACCTGGGCACACTGCTGGCTCATCTTCAGCCAGCTGGCCACCAACACCCCCAGGTCCTTTTCTGCCAGGCAGCTCCAGCCACTCTGCCCCCAGCCTGTAGCGCTGCAGGGGGCTGGTGTGAGCAAAATGCAGGACCAAGCACTTGGCCTTGTTGAACCTCATCCCATTGGTCTTGGCCCATGGATCCATCCTGTCCAGATCCTTCTGCAAAGCCTTTCCACCCTCCAGCAGGTCGACAGTCCCACACAACTTGATGTCATCTGCTAACTGGCTGAGGGTGCACTTGATAACCTTATCTAGCACTCCCTTTCTCATCAAGGGCTGGACCAGATGATCCAGCCTCAGCTGTTCTATGATTCTGTGGTTCTATGGGTCTATGGCTAATTTTCTCTGCCTAAAATAACTTATATCCCAGAATCTTTTTGAATATGTAAAGTTGTAGATTTATTTTACTAGATATGTTCCCTTTACACCTTCCACTCTTATTTTGGCCTGAAAGATGTCAACTAATAGTCTTCTTTATTCTGCTTTTTTGTCATTCGAGCTTCTTTTATTCCAAAATCTATTTTTGATTTTTTTTTTCTGCTAGAGTGTACATATTTATCTAAACTCTATGGAAGTGTTTTTCTGTAACCTTCAAACATTTTACCCATTACTTTTTCTGTTTATTTTTATCCTTACTAATCTTGTCCTGTTGCAGTTGAATTATTTTTGGTGAATTTTTAAAGTATGTTTTGCTCCCAGAAGAACACTGAAGTTGAGTACATTATAGTCAGTGTTTTTTAATGGCTTTTTTGATGATTATGTATTGAAACAAATCCTATGCCTGCCGTAATGTAAAATCAAGAGTTATTTCTCTTGTGGTTTCTCTAATGGTTCCAAGAAACTGTTATTTACAGCATCTAAAATATAGTCCCTGCAACATATCTTATAATGATTGCTTACCAGACTGCTTGGGAGTAATTAAATTCTCCTATTACTGTGGTTTTTGCCTTACCCTTTTTGCCTGCTGTAGTATTTAAGCACTATCATCGTGTTGGTTAGGTGATATATAATAGAGCTCTAATATCATGTTTTTCTTTCTGCATGGAATTTCAGTGTGAAAGGATTTGTGCTAGCCTTGTATTTATTTGACTGCTTTCTATATATTACCTTTTTTTCATGGCGTACATGATTTTTACTCTTGCATCATCATAACACTGTTTATTTTTCTACCACCAAGATGCTTATTGTTTGAACGCCTCTTTTTCAATTTAGAATTCAGATATGTTGCCAGAAGCAATTACTTGTCTTTTGAAAAGACATAATGATTTGATAGTTTAACAGAAAGAGATTTGTATTTAAAACCACACAAATTGTTCACATTACATTTTTGAGGTAGCATATTTACGTAGCTCTGTTGTATCATGTGTATTTTGAATGTGAATTTTTAATTTAAAAAAACCCAACAATTTCCAGATAAAGAGAGAAATGTAATGGAATTGGACTAGTAAGTCAGTTTTAATGGAATTGCAATATTCTATAATTATGGCTACGATATAATGGTAGTATACTGCCTTGCCTAATCCCATTGATCCAAAAAAAACCATATATAAGACTTCAGATATTTTGCTGCAAGTTCTGGATGTGTACAGTGCTTCCCTGTTGGGATTCTTCATTACTGGTGAGCCACTAACCATTACCATCTAAAGGTGTGATCTTACTAAATCTTGGAGACTAAATACAAGGAAGTGATACTGCCAAGTAAAATCTGAAATGTTTCTGTAACACTGTACTAGTTGTTTGTTTTCTTCATTTCAAGTCAGTGGATGTTGTAAACTCTGATGATGAGGATCTTGGTCATTGCAGTATTTGAGATATCAACTTAAAGACATATACACAGAGAGCTTTGTAGTGAATAGAGCCACATTCTACTTTTGTTTTTTTCTAATTAGGTTAACTACTATGCTTATAGGCATATTATTGATTTGTTAATACTTTTTCTTACGTCTGAATATGCTCATGTAAGTGTTTTGGAGAATTTGTTACTGATCTATCAGCTTGAAACAAGTTTGAATTCCTGCTGAAGTTCAGTATCAGTACTGTGCAATCCTTAAAGATAAAACAAAAAAATCCCAGCTCCTATGGAATGCAGAAGTTTTGGATTCTGCTAGTTATACTAAAATCTAAACCTAGACTATATTCATCAAAATGTGCAATAATCTTTCCAAGCATCTCTAATAATTTCAAATTTATAATACAGAAAATGCAGAATAGAAGGCATAAAAGTAACCATAAAGACCCCCTCAATTCTTTTTATTCCGTTACTAGTACTATTTCCTGAATACTTCTCAATAACTCTATAGTGAAGAGTTCATCTTAATTTGGGTGATTTTACTAGTTACAGATTGCACTTCATATTTTATTAGGAAGATAGTTGAGAGAAGTGTATTTGACATTTAAAATATCACACTTGTTATTGACTGTGAACATGTATATTAGAAGTCATCGTTTTTTCTACCCTTTCTCCAGCTATACTCTGTAATATTTTCACTGCTTCTTTTTTAAATTTCATTAGAGTTGTTTCAGAGAAGTTAGAATTCCATACGTGTTTACATGTATATATGGATGTATTTAGTATGATATTATATAAATATTAATATTAATAACGTAAGCACTAATATTATATTAATTATCGATACTGATATTAATATAACTTTAAGATATTTTATTAATACTTTATTATTATTAATATTTTACATCAAATCTACCAAAACCATAAACAAATAATCTCAAACCAGAAAGCATTGGTGGTGAGAAATCGAGATCTCTTCTCAGTGATCATCTGTTGCATCAAATCAAAGAAGACACGGTTAGGTATAAAATAATACATTTTCACATGGCTGTGCTTCACAGAAATGCAAAAATCTCATTAATACCAACAACTCCACATGAAAAAATGCATTTGCATTCCACATAGATAATTTCTCAGCAGTCCACAACATAAATTGATTACAGTAAGCAAGATGAAAACTGTAATTAAGTCTTGTTAGATAATGTGAGGATGCCAAGTTCATTTTACCTATTGCAGAGCTACAGACCACCCGAAGCAGTGATATTATAGTTACACTGTGTCCTTGCAGAATTAAAAGCCCATGAACTTTAAGAAATCCACAGCCCTGGGCTATCTGTGCACAGGCCTTGCTCAGGAGCAGCCAGACTGAATCAGAACATTAAAAACGATGGGTTTGCACTGCAAAACCCTGGGCAGAATCAGAATCCCGAGCCAAATAGATTATTCCTGTTTCTTATATGTATGAGGGTGTTGGTATGCATGGCTTTAACCAATTTCTCCAGGAGCTCTTTTATGCAGTTAGAAATAACGAAACCTCTCTGTTTGTGTATGGGGAAATCAAACTGTTGAAGCTTCTGAGTCTGAAATTAAAGGAGTGTGGGGAGAAAAAGAAAAGAAAAACACTAGCAAAATCTCCTGCTAACCCTGAATGATGATGATTGCCACTGTCTCACTGCAGTCCCCTCGGAATTTGACTTTATGGAAGTATTTTTTTCAAAAGTATTTTAATTGCTTCATACTTGCACTGCCTGAGCTCAGATTTGTGTGCTCTAAATGCTTGAAACTAGCCAGATAGCATCCTCCGTAAATTAAAGGACTGATACAAAAGCATCACCAAAACCTTCACTGTTCCGTTCTCTTGATGATCTCTTGAGATCATTTTTAAAAAACCATATGGGGGAAGGGGATATAAACAAACTCTGTATTTGGAGAATTTAATAAGAGATTTGAGTTCAGATTTCTATTTAGTATGGAAGAAACATTTTCTTTGACTAATATTTCCTGCAGAGAGAAATAAGGGTTCGGGAAATAAAATAAAAGATAGATTAAAAGGAAAGTATTCTGATCTCATTCAATTTGTAAAGGGAACTGGTGGGTGCTTGCAGATTAATGGATATTCCACTGTAAAAATACATCTATATTTGAAAGAATGTACATGTTGTGTATTCCTGTGTGACACCACAAGGTTTTTCCATTGCAGTACTTCTAGAGGACCTACTCAAGCTCTCTGATCATCTTTGTGGCCTTCCTCTCGACCCACTCCAACAGGTCTATGTCCTTCCTTTGCTGAGGGCTCCAGAGCTGGTTGCTGGACTCCAGGTGGGGTCTCACAAGAGCAGAGGGGAAGAATTGCCTCTCGATCTGCTGGCCACGCTTCTTTTGATGCAGCCCAGGATGCAGTTGGCTTTCTGGGCTGTGAGGGCACATTGTTGGCTCATGCCCAGCTTTTCATCCACCAGTACCCCCAAGTCCTTTTCTACAGGGCTGCTCTCTATCACATCATCCCCCAGCCTGTGTTGATAACGAGGAATGTCCCGGCCCAAATGCAGGACTTTGCACTTGGCCTGATTGAACTCCATGAGGTTTGCATGAGCCCACCTCTCTAGCTTGTCCAGGTCCCTCTGATGGACATCCTGTCCCTCTGGCATGTCAACAGCACCACTCAGCTTGGTGTCATCTGCAAGCTTGCTGAGGGTGCGCTTAATCCCACTGTCTGTATCACCGATCAAGATATTAAACAGCACTTGTCACAATTTTTATATTCCCTGAGATACACCTGCCTCCTCACTGGCACGCATGCCTTGGGAAGTGTCCTTGGGCTTTGGGGGTTTTGAGGTTCAGCCTGCTGCCTTCTGCTGATCCAGTGTGCTCCTTCATCCTGGAAACTTCTCTCCAGCATTCACAGTGTTAGGGCAGACACAGTGTAATGGAAATTTTCTTCTTCACTAGCCCACACAAGATTATTTTCCATCAGTGAGGCCTTGATGGAGCTTGAACAGGCAATTTGGCAACTGTTACCCTTTTACCGTCATCTGTAAAATGAATGAAGTACAACTGGTAAGCCCCCAGGAATGCTGAATGCCTCTACGTATTCTGCTGTCCTTTTCCTTTACTTCCATGGCTGAGGCATGTGATTCACAGGAAAAATGGATGTTAAGGGACACACTGCCAGAAGAAATGGCTTATTCTCCCATATCCTTCAGATTTCAGAAAAGTGAACTGTTTTGGCTTTGTTCAGCAGTAAGAACTCATCAATAAAATACCTGAATCTGCAGAATTTATCTTGAATGGTACCTTGGAGAACTTCTCAGCCGCTGCCAGCAATTATTTCATCGTGCTGAAAACTGTTGATGATCTATCAGGTACCTCCTCGTGTTGGTACCCTTCGAACTTTTTTTCTTTTTGCACAGGGCTCCCCAAGGAAATTGAGGAATCTAGAGGAGAGAACTGATTTAAGTTCTTCACTTCTTTAAAGCTGTGTCATCCTGTATTCCCTCACAGTCTTTCTAATGACTCTTAGGAAGAATGAGACACTTTCTTTCTACCTCCTTCCCCTAGGTGCTTCTCAAGGTCAACCTCAACAGTAATTTAACCAACTTCAGAGGTAGCAGCTCTTTATCTGTTGTGGGTTGTCCACATCATTCCCACCAGCTCATTCTGCGTATCAGCAGGCTTAATCACAGGTTGGAAGACTTGATTTCTCCTTTCTACCTTTTACTGCATGCAATTACGGTATCATCTACCATCTTGAGGTCCTCTTATAGTCATTGCTTGACCTAAGTTACAAATAGTTATTTTATAAACTTCATCATCCTGCTACCTTGTAAGCCTCTGTCAATTCTCAGAAGTATGTTGGTTTAACATTGGCTAAGCACTAGATGCCCACCCAGCTGCTCACCCATTCCTCCTCCTCAACTTGGGAGACAAATAAAATAAGATGAAAAAAAATTTATTTTCATCTTGTGGGTTGAGATAAAGACATGGAGATCACTTACCAATTAACATCATGGCCAAAACAGACTTGGATTGGGGAAAATCAATTTAATTTCTTGTCAATTAAAATAGATTTGGGTAGTGAGAAACAAAGACAAAATTAAGACAGTACCTTCCCCCCCACACACACTCCTGTCACTTCTTCCCAGACTCAACTTCATTCCCAACTCCTTCCCCCCTAACCTCAAGTGGTACAGGATAAAAGGATGGTCTTGGTCAGTCCATACCAGCTCCTCTGCTCCTTCTTCCTTTTCCCATTCTCCTTCCTGGGTCCTCTCCACGGTTATTTCAGGAAATATTTACCTGCTCTGGCATGGTTGTCTCTGTGGGCTGCATGGGAATATCTGCTCTGGCACCATGGAGCAGATACTGACCTTAGAGTTTGCCTTAATGTTTCTCTCTCAATTTCTCCGTGCCTTCGCTGCCTTTATGGCATTTTCACAAAGGCACCACCCATTTGGCTGCTGGGCTCCGCTGTGCCCGGTGATGGGTCCACTGGAGCTGCCTGCCACTGGCCCTGGACAACCCCAGCCTCTCCTCGCATAAGGTCACTTCTGCAGCTTCCCCTTTGCCAAGACCTTGACGCCTACACCCTCTACAAGGAGACACTCCTTGTACACAGATATGATTCTGTTTCTGTAGGGATTATTTCCTTACTTTGAAAAACATTTTGAAGGGATTACACTGTTTTGAACTTGTATGCAAGTTGTTTTTATGAATTTTCAGCTTCAAATCCAGGTGATCATTTCTCTTTGAACATACTGGAAATGGCTGCAAGACTGCTTTTTGCCTTTCAACTCCGAGGGCATTCATTTTCCCACAGCTGCCAGCCTGACCTGCTGTTAAGATCTTCAGTTTGTGGTTCATGTTGCCACTTAATTAGTCCACAGCTCCTGCATATTCAAAAGGATCTGGCAAGAGCTACAGCCCATTTTTGTTAGCAAGACATCTCCTTGACACCTTGTCTTGATGTGAGGGCTGATGTGGGATTTGTCCTGGGAGAAAATTTTCAGTGTCTGTGTGATGTTTTCCTTTGACAACCCTGCTTCTCTTAGTAACATTAACCAATTGCCGTTTCTTCCTGCTCAGCATGAAAAATTCAGAGCAGTTACAGACCTTTGGGATGATTTACCTTCTGCCGAGCATATTCAGCCCTTTTTATCCAATAGCTTAAGTTGTCTTAGCTGGAAATGTGGCAGTGTGTAGGTGCATAAGACCTTCTCAGGGACCTTGTCAGGTACTTCACCTTCGCTTGCCTATTGGGCATGGTCCAGTCTGGAAGGTGCTTTTTAAAAAGTGACTGGGGTCTTGAAAGTGGGATGGAGTCTGCTACACAGGATCTGTGGTGTTTGATGGAGCTGTGCCTTCACATTGACATCCTGGAACCTGAAGCAATTTATAATGTGTACACCTTTGAGAACTGTAGGTAGAGCTTTGCCACCACATGTTATACAAACAATGAAAAGAAATAATTTCCTTTGTCTGGAAGTAGTGGAGCTCTGAACAGATGGCATCAATTGTGAAGATGACATTTCGGTAATTCCTCCGTGTGACTCTTTGGGGTCCTTTTTGGAAAACTGATGATAAGTGAGAAGCAAGGCTTGAGCAGTTAGCAGATAGCTTTCATGAGCCCTTAGAGAATGTCTTCGGTATCAGTCCCTTCCAGCAAAGCTTAAAAGCCTAAAGAAACTACAATGAAGTAGTAGTGCGCAACGGTGCTCTTCAGCGCTTGCATCCCAGACATCTGTTGTCTAATCACTTTGAGCTCCTTCCATACACTGACTGAACATCATACTATTTCCAAGCAGCCTCCTGAAGCTTGGGAGGATAGGCTGTAATCGTTCATGATACTAACTTAAAATAGAGGTAAATACAATGTGCAGCCCATTGCAGCATCACGGCGGTACCAAGCAATCCAGGAGAACCCTAGAAGTTTGCCAGGGGTAGTAAGATAACTCAGTTAGGTCACATCTGCAGTATTTAGTGAGTCCCCCTTCTTTCCTCAATGTGTTTAAATTTTTTGTAAGGTCCAACTCAGTTTGAGTTTTGGCAAGTTTTATTTCATCTTTAAGCTTTCTAATTCCAATACATATCATGCTTTTCTGTGTCTTTGTGTGTGTATGTTTGTTTGTGTTCTTCATTATTCCTAGTCCCCTCGTCCAGCTGCTGATTGCCAGGTATTTCTGCCACTTTAATTAGGGAAATTTCACACCTCCCATCTTTGATATTTTCAGTTCTTTAACTTATTCCTTTAATTTTGTGCTTTTTTCCTTCCAAAAGAGAAAATTTTCATTAAAGATGCAGTTTTGTTTGTCTAGCCTCTGTTTAAATCATGGTGATTCCTGTTTGCTCCTTCCAGAGCTAATCTGGGTGAATGGTGTTTCTATAGTATATATTAAAATAAAATATAAGGTATCATTATCTTTTTTAGGCTGAGTGTGTATTTGATGAAAAAAAAATATATGTTTTTTTCTGAGGAATAGAGACTCTTATTAACATCAAACACATTAGTTCTCCTGTTTCACATACTCAATTAGTCTCATAGTGATTTCCCCTAGAATCTACTTCTCCAGTAACGTTAGCGATCCCTTCCTGCATGCGTTCTCTGTCCCAGGATCTTCCCTTCTCATTGATCTTCAACGTACAAGTTTCCATTATTTCGGTAACAATAAATTGACTTTGTGTATCTTGGCAGCTTTGACATTTCGCTTGTGTTGTTTCATTTCTTTTCCCGACTGCAAGCAATGTAGCAGAGGCAGTTTTTATAGAAAACTAGAGTAAATGGAGGCCATTCCTGATCCCTGGCAAATAAGCCCTTCAGAGCTGTTTACTTAATGGCTCCACTCTAAACTCAGTATCTGAAGGTACCTGTTGGGCATGTGGTGAGGAGCTGAGCCTGAAAAATAGTCAAATAACACGTTTGCCAAGACATTCTGCTCTGAAGGCAGAAGCCAAAACTAAGCTGTTGCGTTATAAAAGAAAGAGTCAGCGTTAGGAGAGGAACACGGTGATCGGATTTGTGATTTTTGGGGTGCGTCATGAAAACAAGAAAGGAATGAAGGAACCGGCAGCTGTTATACACGAAAGCACTGGAAATGCAACTCTTGTCTTGGGCTCTTTCATCTACATGAAACGAGGTTTGGAAACAAAAGAATAGAGGAGGAGGAGACAATAAAATGGAATTTTGGGGAACATGAGCATAAGATCATTCATTTCCTGTTTTTATTAGTATTAATGCTATGCTTTCTGAAGGCAAAAAGGAGTAAAGGTAAGTAACTGTGTCACCGCCTGTCACTCTCTTCTCTGGTTTAAACTTCCTTTCTGTTTACTTACCCAGCTTCTACTTACTTTACCGTGCTGGTCTTTACTAAATTCTGAGAATTATGTAGACAGCTACTGAAAGCTGCTTTCTCTGTGTAAACAGAAAAAAATATCTATGATTGTGTCTCTGTCTCATTATGCGTATTCTCATCCCAGGTTACAGGATGCTCTGTTGTTCATAGCACAGGCAGAATAATATGGGAAAAACGAGAGGAAAAAGTTAAACCCAAATACATTTATAGAATATATTTCAAACTGAACACAAGTTAATCACAAGATGAAATGTTAATGTAAACCTGAAATGGTAGGAACATCCTGGCTTTTCACACGAGCCTATATTGATTGCCATTTGTGAGCTCACGGGTACTCAGTACCTGAAAAACAGGGCTGTTGATTTTGCCTTGTAATCAGTTTGTGAAAATGGTGAAAACTCTTTGTCCGTGTGGCAAACCTGCTGTCTGTCTGCTGGTAGCTTTCTTGCAAACTACAGAATACTTTTGAACCCTACAGTGGGTTTAGAGGAGAGGGATTTGAGTGAATCAGATGTATTTAGCTAAAAGAGATTTCTGGTTAACAGCATAAATGAGTGCATGAATGCAAATCTCTGTGTGTATGCACGCGCGTGTGTATATATGTATATATTTATATATAAAATTTTATTCCTTTTGACTTCTGAAATTCTAACAGCTGAATTATCTTGTGAAAAGTCTTCTACTGACCTGGTAAGAACTCCCTGCTGAAGAAACGCCTGAGATCATCAGGCCTGTGATTTGTTAGAGTTTTTACAGGAAACAGTTTGTAAAGTTCTTGCAGAGGACCTGGGGGTGATGGTGTACCCCATGTTGAACGTGAGACAGCAGTGTGCCCTGACAGCAAAGAAGGCTAACGGCCTCCTGGGCTGCCAGCAGGTCAAGGGCGGTGATCCTTACCGTCTGCTTGGACCTGGTAAGGCCACACCTGGAGTGCTGTGTCCTGTTCTTGGCTGCCCCACATAAGAGTCATGACCATGCTAGAGGGAGTCCAGCAGTGGGCCACAAAGTTGATTAAGGGACTGGACCATCTCTCCTGTGAGGAAAGATGGAGAGAGGTGAGACTGTTCAGCCTGGAGAAGAGATGGCTCAGGGGGAGGACGTCATCGGTGTGTACGAATATTTGAAGGGAGGGTGTAAAGAGGACAGAGCCAGGCTCTTTTCGGTGGTCCCCAGTGACAGGACCAGAAGCAATGGGCACAAACTGAAACACAGGAGGTGCCATATGAATATCAGGAAGTACTTTTTCGCTGTGAGGGTGACTGAGCACTGGCACAGGTTTCCCAGATTGGTTGTGGAGTCACCACCCATGGAGATATTCAGAAGCCACCTGGACACTGTCCTGAGTGACCGGCTCTAGGTGACACTGCTTCAGCAGGGGGGTTGGACAAGATGACCTCCAGAGGTCCCTTCAAACCTCAACCGTGCTGTGATTCTGTAAAAAACCACAGCCTACATCGTCTGTTAGTGGTCTCTCTCAGGAATCATAGAAGAGTTTGGGTTGGAAGGGAACTTTA
>JAOTQQ010000023.1:89024438-89038365 GCA_026546715.1 Gallinago undulata
ATGCTGTTGGCCTTCTTGGCCACCTGGGCACACTGCTGGCTCATCTTCAGCCAGCTGGCCACCAACACCCCCAGGTCTTTTTCTGCTGGGCAGCTTTCCAGCCACTCTGCCCCCAGACTGTAGAGCTGCTTGGGGTTGGCATGACCAAAATGCAGGACCTGGCACTTGGCCTCGTTGAACCTCATCCCATTGGCCTTGGCCCATTGATCCAACCTGTCCAGGTCCCTCTGTAGAGCCTTCTGACCCTCAAGCAGATCAACACTCCAGCCAACAGATCAACTCTGTCTTTGGCATGAACTGCACTGTTTAGTTTTCTTTTTTTAATAGGTTTTCTGTGTTTTCTATGATTAACACAGAGAGTGATAACAAGCATTTGTTCTTCTTTATGCATTTACTTTATTATTTTTTTTTCTGTTATGTATCACTTTTGCTGGCTCATAACCTTTTTTATGTGCTTTGAATTGCCCTTTCCTCCTTTTCCAGTGCCTGAATTGCTTTTATATCCTTTCATCATGTTTGCTTGATTTGCCATTCTTGATTTCCCTCATCTTTTACATTTGTTTGCAATGTTTTCTTTTCTTTTGTGAGTTTTGCTGTCCTGTGCAGTTTTCTTTCTGTTCCATGTACATACATGAATTCTTGGGGTTTTTTTTCTGTTACCTTTTCTTCCTCCTTTAGGTGTTCAGGTGATGGCTTTTCAGTGATACAGACTTCAATGCTGTAAAAGAACAACAAAAAAAAAAAAAAGAAGGAAGTGACAGATCTAATCTTTCCTACTGTTACAAATCCACACAATCACTTAAATTGTTTTGTAAGCCTTTAGCTCAATGTTTTGAAGTATTCTGTGAAATTGTTTTTGATGGATATTAGACAAATCCTTGTGTCAAATATAGCAGGTGAGATCTTTTGGGTTAGTAAATACTTCATTTCTCTCCCTGTTTCTGGAAAAGGTGGTCTCTCATCAGGATACCACAAAATTAACACCAACCTTTCTTGGGGCGACCCTCTATTTCTAAAAGATTAATAATATTTTGGTGGTGCTTAGCTTGATCTTACTGCCACTTCTCTAACTTCAGGCACGTGCATTTTGCCAACAGAGGGTTGGTTCTTAATTCTGCCAACAGAATTCCGTGGCAGCCACTGTCTGTTAGTCTGTCTGTAGTGAACGATTGTAAGGAGGTCTAGATTCCTGCTGGAATCGCGAAAACCTACTGAGATGAGACTTAAGGGATACCATGCATTTTTTCCTTCTGTTCTTATCAAGGAGCCATTTGCAAGTTTATATGTCAAGGTATGCACGCCAGTGGATAAGTCTGAGGCAGTGTGTTACTGCAAATAAATAACATCTCCAATATTTTGGAAAACACACACTGGCACATTGCACGGGAAGGAAATTTTCTTACGAATAAGACTCACAGCTTTTTAATGAAATTGTCTTTCTACTACTGTCGATGGTACTTCATTAGTTTATAAGGTATTAGTTCCATGTGCTAAAGAAGAGGCTCCAGTGCTGGAGAAATGCTACTTTGCGCTCATGGCACACCGCTGTATCCATTAGTGCAGTTATATAATATCCAATATCTCCAGTTACTGGTGATTCTTACTCTGTATGATTACTACATTTATTAATGGGATTTATAAACCCTGTTTCACCCCAAATACTTAACCATTGCTTATAAATTGATGCCTTTATACATCAGTAAAAAAATGCTACGCTTTATTCAGAATACTTACAGTATAGAGCAAAGTTTAGGGGGTAGAAATATGTGTTAAAGGCTTCTGTAACAAAAAATCTGTGTCTGCTCTGGCATCTTTACATTGAGCAGTAGATTCAAAGCCACACAAATAACAGTGATTAGTGCGTAAAGTCACTGCATCCATCCACAGTACATTCTTAAAACCTGCAAATATAAGAGATGGCCCATCAGGTGCCTGTTTGGTAGATCATCACAAGTTCTTTCATAGGAAGGAGGTAAGAGAGTTAAGGAGGTGACACGGCTCAGTGAACCACCACGGGTTGGTGCAGAAATTCTGGGAGGCACTATAGTTTAAAGTGAATTCACAGCACAGGGAATTCTCTGTAGTTGGAGCTTCTTTGGTGTCAAGAGTGATCAGAAGTAGAGGGTTGCCAAGATAGCTTGAAAGCCTTTTTGCAGCCTTTCAGCCTTTCTTACCTGTGGATTGTCTGGTAATCTGACAGATGAAGACGTGTAGGATTTCAAGGGTATATTTTTAACTCCTGCAAATGAGGAGGACCGACCCTTTTTTTGCTTTGCATTAAAGATCGTAGTTCCAGGAACCCTATAGATTGCCACAACGTTTTGGGTTGCTTTAGGTTAACACCACCATTCATTACCTTCTGCCAAATTGCTTTGAGTATTTATACTTCCCTAGATATTCTGTCATCCAAACGAGAACTGTGCTTGAATATTATTAGCTTCTGAAATGTAAAACCATGAAAAAAATTTGTATCAAGGAAATACTTAAGATTTATGAGAAAGACCCATTTTCTCATGAATGCATGTAACTTTTTCATTTCAGATTTCAGCACATCTTCCCCTAAAAACAAAATAATATTATAAACATGAAGATAGAAGGCTTTTCCTGGAATTTAAAAAAGAAAGGGGGATTGGGTTGAGAACACCCTAACTTTCCTACAAAATGGGAGCAGATTCACAAAACAAAAAATAAATTTAAAGCCATTTTTCAAAGTTGTTAAAAATTTGCTACATGTATTTTTCATAGCATTAATAATGTCACGTGTCATAGACATTACAGTACTCTTTGGAAACTTTACTGTAATACTTAAGAAAAATTATTTTAGTGACCCAAGACATCAAGTGGTATGGTTCAGTAGCTTCCTGTAATAATCCCTTAGGCTTCTAGCCAGACAGGTATGTGAATAATAAACCTCTCTTCTACTGTCTTAGAATAGAAGGAGTAATCTCATTTTTTTCTTCCGATTTAGAAGTTGCAGATGGGTGCGTGGTTGGTTTGACAGAATTCTGCTTTTAGAATTTTTCATATATATCTATTCTTAAATTTTTTATGAACAGTCGTTCAGAAAAGCTAAGTATGTAACAGAAGGAATTGTCTAAAACCAATCAAATAGTAAAAGAAATTATCTCTTACATTCTTTCTTTATTGGACTACAGTCACACTTAGCTTTAGTGCGAGCATTTGATATCATTCCAATTACAGAAATCTAGAAATAGAGAAAAAAATGGGGTTTTTATATACTCACAAATAATTAAACATTGGAGCAGGTTTCCATGACTTCCAAGTTATATGCAGAGAGTGCCTCGTAATGGAGATGTAGTTCTTCTTGCTATTATACCAGATGTATTGTGAGGAGAGGCATATTAGATGGGATAAGTAAGAATGAGAGTCCTGCTGAAAGGAATAATTTGCCTCCTGGAAGCTTGAACCAGTATATTGCTTTCTCTTTGATTTTTGTCATCTTTGAGATTCACTTTCGAATTTGATACAGAAGTAATAAGAAATCATAAGAGTTGCCTTCCACTGCTAACAGCCAGAATCTCAAGAGAAAAGTTTTGAAGCTCAGTTTTATTCTGTTTAGGTGCTCTCTGCTGGCGTCCATTCTGTGCCCATCGTTGTGTCAGTGGATAGACCACAGGACTTCCCGACTTACAAAGTATTTGTGGGTTTGCAAAAATCTCATTTAACAAAGCTGAAAGTTAAACGATCAGTAACCTCACAAAACCTTGCGTGTTCTTATAGAAAATCTGTCACAAGTAATATTGCACTGTTTTGAAAATATTTTGAACATTTTTTACAGTAAAAAAGATGGTTTGAACTTCTCTTTGGCAGAACACTTTTAATAACAACTGTCCAGTCCAGATCTAAAAATTATTAAAGAATCCAAGTTTAAAAATGAGATATTTTTAAGAAGTCCCTTACATTATTGATATCTCAAAGATATACATTGTAATTATATGTATTTTAAACCTATAAATCAAAATTTGATATATTAATATGCAATTAACTCCATAAAAGATATCTGCAATAAAATATAATTGCCCAAGCATTGCAGGTCTGATTGTTACAAGAAAAGCAAAGCCTGAAAAATAGTAGCAACTTTTTTTAAACAAATTTTGTACAAAACTTCATATTTGAAGCTCGCCTTTAAATAGGCCAAACCTCAAAGGTAGAGCAACGTTCTGAAGAGGTTTTTTTCTAGTTAATGTAGAGAAGCAACTCAATGTAAGCTTCAGGAGCAAGGCGATAGATACGATATCTGTGTGCCTCAACAAGAAGGTAGGAAGGCAGTTTCATTTCTCTGTACACTATTGGTTGTGATACTGGTTGTATCGCATTGTGTACTGGTGTGCACTGGAGCAGTACATAAAAGGTACAAAAGATGAAAGGTATCATTCAAAAATCCGCAAAGAAATTGGTAATTTTTTTTTTTAAAAGGTATGCAGAAAGATACTTTAGGAATTCAGTCTCTCTGGGTTTTTTTTATTAAAATAAGACTAGGGTGATTCTTATGTATATGAAGTTAGCACGTATCTTTAATGAGGAGAAATCCTGGACAGAGAGGGGGTTTCTTTATCTGAAGAGAGACCAGCGTGTCAGAGCCAGCGGCTGAAGTCTGTAACCAGAATTTGTGAATTGGTAATAAACCAAAAAAGCTGTAACAGTAACGATTATTATCATTGGTACAAACTACCAGTTGAAGTGGTGGCTTCTTCACGTGTTGCTGTGTTAAAATTAGACTGCATGTCTCTCTAGAAAGGATTCTCAAGACAGCCATAACTTAGTAGGGTTAGGACAGGTGGAAATAGGAAGATCTGAGATAACCACAAGAGAGGAAGCTCTGGCGTTGCATGTCTGCCATATGTTACTGAGTGATAAATCCACAAACATCCTTATTGACAGGAAATCTCTGCATCTTAGATGCCATCGTTATTAGGTCCTAAAATAGAAAATATTGAATAAACTGATAAAATATATAATTATTTCTTACGGTAATACATTCTTACCTAAATGAATCTGTGAAGCAAATAGTATCTGTATCGGCTGATTAATACATAAATAAGTTATTATCAACATCCAATAAATGGCCTTCTCCGGGGAGCTGCTAAGCACAATTTTATTTTCTACAGGGAATGGGGATTGTTTGTTTCAGGCTGTAATATTAAGTAATGCAATAATAGAAAGAGATATCATCCTTCAAGGGACCTTGGTTATAAAGTTAAGAAAACAGTTTTATCCCTACAACTGCTTGATCGCAGCAGAAAAACAAATACATTTACCAGTAAAAGAAACATTAATTCCCCTCCAAAATTCATATAAATATTTTACAGTTACCTAATTTCTCCAAACCTAAATTGATTATAAATAGTTTATGTGTTTTTTCTGTATCTGTAACCTGCAGGACTGTTTAATCATATCCCGTCTGACTCTTGCTCTGCAGTACTGTAGATACACAGTGCATCAGTGCCCCCTGCAGCCTTGAAATACCAGCATAACATTGAAAAAAGTACACTATCCATCTTTGTTGAAGTAACTACTCAGAAAAAGAACTTTAAATCCTGTTGTATCCTTTCCTTTTTCCTTCTTCCTTCTTCAAAAGTGAAATCACAGCTTTTCGGTAAAGAGAAAATGCTTGAGGAATGAACCTGAAAGTCAACACAGATCTTGATATATTCATGAGAATAAAAAATCTGTTGTTTTTTTTTTCCCCTCCAAAGAATTGGCAAATGAAAAGCAGAAACCAGAAGAAAAAGCAATTCAGAAAATATGTCTAAACTTTAAAATGAAGAGTTACAAAAAGAAAGTCTGGGTCCCGGAAGATCAAATTCTGTAATGTGTAGGAATTTCGGAGTATACAGAAATCACTTCTTTTTCTGTGCCAAACTGCAGTGGGTATACTGGGAGAAACTGGATGTGAGAACCCCTCCCAGACCAATCAGGCTGGGACCTAGCATATACATGCATACTTTTCACAGTTCACTCAAAATCACACCTGTAACAGAAAGATGAGTTTGAGGTTTGTGTCCTGTCCTTCAACTCCTACAAGCATCTTTCTCAAGTCACTGGAAAATTTCTAGAAACGATATTAGATATGGGTTTGAGGATTTTTTTTGAAGCTCTGAAGTTTAAAGCAAGCAGTGGTTGGTCATAGCAATATTAGAAATCTTTAGTAATCGACCTGTATACAGGGAAAAGGAAGGATTTCAGCACATAAAACCCTGATCTGTTAAAATTGCAAAATGTGTCAAAACATCAATGAATTGAACTTCAAGAAAACCACATATCTCTATAAGAAGGAGGCAAGAACTTTCCCCATTTTTCCTCTCTCCACCCACTCTGAAATTAAAGAGGTAGACAGGAGACGATGCTGCACTAGTACTCATACAAGGTCCTAGTTAATATAAGAGTGTGAGCTGGCATTTCTTAACCATAAAAAAAAATTCCTTATGTAAATAATAAGATGTAATATGAATTTTTTTACATGTGTATGGAGCAAGGCTGAAGGCCAAGATGACATTAGCCAATTGAAAATGCAGTCATTTCTTAGAGCTAACTGCCTAATATATTTCACTGATGTTATAAAATAGAGCAAGTAGTGTATGAAAACAAAGGGAAGTGATTTCATCTCTTTAGTTTCTGGGCAGTATAAACACAAGTGTAACATCAATAACTGGCTTCCAGCATTTATCAATTAAAAAATCCATTTCATAAACCAGAAGATGTAAAATGTTCTTGACTGAATTAAAGTAAATGAAAGAAATTCACCACAATTCAGAATTCTTAAGTGGCAAGATATTCTACTTGCAAGTTAGATTAATTTCATTTATAGTATTGGGGTTTTTTTCCCTTCGGAATAAATTTCTAATATAAATAGAGTAAGATAAATTCTCTAATTGGGAATATGGACATGTAATTAAGCCTTTGTCAGGTTTCATCAAATTTGACTAATTGAAGGAACTTACTGTTTTTCACTAAAACAGGTGTATTTTTACCTTCTAAGCCTTGCTAAGCCTTTTGCAAATGACAAAACACAGTATACTTTATATGAAGGGTTTTAGTTTCATCATTTAAATCGAAAGGTTAGATATTTTGAATCTTGAATTCTAAATGAATTGTCTAAATTATTCACCAGGAAACCAAGAAAGCAAATTAAAAAAAAAAAAAAAAGGAAAGTAGAAAGGTAAGCACAACAAAGCAATCTCTTCTATCTTTTAACCTCCTGATTGTGGTCAGATGATAGCTTTCATTAAAAGCATGTTTTGTTGATATGATGAGGATTTGACTGATATTCTTCAATCTGAGCTGCTTTCAGGTGATGACCTTGTTAAACCGCTAATATCAATGCTTTAAATAGAGGTGTCCTTCATGACTTAAGGTTTGTGAAGAAAGCATGGCAGGAACATAGAGTGCAATTTGAAGATAACAATAGAAGTATTCGCTCTGCCATTGAGAATACTCTCCCAGTTTTGGCTCAGGTTTCTCTTTGTCTCTTGCTTTTAAACTTGGTTTGTAGTTGGAATAAAATGGCAACTGGTGTTGACAAGAACAGGCAGCTCCTCAGTTATTCCTAGTCCTGACCCAAACTGGGTAGTTTAGTGCATCATGGTTAGGGGCTTGTTGTTCTGCTGCTGCATTTGATCTTGGCTCCTGTGCAGACAGGTTTGAGCATAATGTTAAAGTTTTATCAGTGTCTTCATTGCAAACTTAAATTGCTTAAAGTTTTAGGTTGTAACTGGGTAAAATAAGCTCTGTTCTTTGCTGTAGGCAATTCATAGGGAATGCGTTTAGCAAATGTTTCGAATACCTAAAAATTGAATTGGAATGTTTTTCAGTTACGTGATTTTAAGTATGATGTAGTGAATAGAAGCAGGAATTTGTCCTCATTCATCAGAGTTAATTTGTTCAGTTTCATCCCTAGTAGATGAAGCAAGGTGGTCACCTATCTTGCAATGGGATGAACTGGAGATGTCTCTCTCTGCGTACAGGTTTCCTACAGGGACAACCAAGGAGATCAGCTCAGGCAGGTTTCCAAACTCTTAGGCGGATGGCGTTCAACAAAGTGAATTCTATCCTAAGGGTTTTATTGGCAGATGAAATATCTTCCAATATTTAGGAAGGAAAAGGCTATTTTGGGTGACATTTTGATACCTTGGAGAATTTGGAACTGAAGAGAGATTGAACGTGAGCTCATAAGTAATGAATGTGTTAATCACTTTGTTATTTATTGTTCTTGTTGCTGCTGTCATTGTCATTGTTGCAGTATTCGTTCACTCTTGAGTAAAGTGAGAGTCCTCACTACAAAAACGCTTTGTGGCCAAAATTCAAATGGTTTTCCAAACGCAGGAGAGAAAAATATTCTGTAGTCCAGCATTTAGCAACTGTCCTTAAGGAAACTCGCATCAATAAGAACTCTGTTCAGCATAGCCTTACAGTCATCACATGCTAATATGAAAAAGAAGAGTAAGGCATCTACCAACATTGCCTCTTATGTTAGGACACTCTAAAATATGATACTGCTGTAGGGAAAAAATTATTAAATTGTAAACAATAGCAGGCATCAGATAATGGCTCACACACATGAATATCCAAAATTAAAATGTTGAATTCTCAAGCAGAAGCCTCCTATTTGATAGCTGCAATCAGTATGAGGTGGTTGTCAATTTTGATGATGTCTGGACCAAACAATAGTAGGACATCCTGAAACCTCCAATTAATAAGGGGACAGGAGGCTGATCTCAAATTGTGCTTCTACACAGAGAGACTATTTTGATTGAGAAAAATGGGTGCTGGGGGTTTTGAAGAGAAAAAGGAGAAAAATCTGAGAAAAATCAGAGGTCCTGAAAAGAAGATGTGGTTTTGGACAAAAGAAGGGGGCCAGGAAAGAAGGAGGTAGACATCCTGGCTGGAGAAAAGATCCTGGAAGTGGAGGAAGGTACCGGAGATGAGAAAGATGCATGGAGATGAACACCAGGGGATGCACAGGAATCCCTGTGACTGGTACCTGTCCAGCCCAGTTACCATGAGCAGGGTGAATCAACATGACTTTCCACTCAAGCTTCTCAGACCAGCAGCAACCTCCCTGCTGGGAAGGAAAGTGAAAACCTAGTGAACATAACAAGGCATGTGGTGAGGTGAGGACGTGAGGGAGTGTGTGAGATAATCAAGCAGGGTAAAACCTCAAATCTCCTTGGTTCTTAAGGTTCTCCTTGGTTCTGGTTCCCCGGTATCCAGATCAATTTTGGGCTGTTGTTTACTCTCTCATCTGTTACACATGCTTTATTGACTATAAAATAATTTTTTTCTGATAGAAAAAATGTACATAAAGTCTTAGTATTTTAGTTCCTTATCTATTATGTTGTAAAATACTATTTAGGAAGTTCTCAGTAGTATACCTTTTTTTCACTCTGTTAGTATCACAAGGATTTTTTGACCTGTCATATTTACAACATTCTTCCTTATGCACTCAATGAGAATGCAGTAATATTTTAATTAAATGCCAGATTACTGATGAATAAATGATGTTTGTGTTTATGCATGCCAGCCATTCTCCAGCATTAAGATATAATTAGAAATTAAGTCTGGAAGAAAGACTAGATAATATATGACAGTACTCTGCATTTTTAACTCTTTCTGTACTAGTAATTTCTAGATGTCTGTCTCAGCTTGCTTGCAGGCCAGCTCTCCTGCCAATTTCAATGTTGTGTGATGCAGAATGCCTGTTTATATTCCCAACCCTCTCCAGTCAAACGGTCTTTGAGTAGAAAAATGCTTTCTATCCAGCAAGAACTGTTTTCAGCACATAGGGAAACAAATGCAAAAAAAAAACAGATTAAGGACTCTGACTGTGAAAATTATTTAGATGCCTAAATTTATTCTTATGTGAGGCATCTGAAAACAAAAGACCCCCTGGTGAGGGGTCTGGAGAACAAGTCACACAAGGAGATGCTGAAGGAACTGAGATGGTTAGTTTGGAGAAGAGGAGGCTGAGGGGAGACCTCCTTGCCCTCTACAACTCCCTGGGGGGAGTGGGGGTTGGCCTCTTCTCCCAAGGGAATCATGACAGGAGCAGAGGAAAGGGTCTGAAGTTGGGGCAGGGGAGGTTGAGATTAGATCTTGGGAAGAATGACTTTCCTGAGAGGGTGGTCAGGCACTGGAACAGCCTGCCCAGGGAGGTGGTGGAGTCACCATCCCTGGAGGGGTTTAAGAAACGTGTAGACATGGCACTTCAGGGCATGCTCTGGTGCCTGAGATTGTTGGTTTTTGTCTGTCTGTGGTGAGTGTGGGGGGGGTGTGTGTGTGTGTGTGCTGGTTTGGGTTGTGGGTGCGTTGGGTTTTGGGGTTTTTTTTGTTGTTTTTTTTGTTTGGTTGGTTTTGGTTTGGCCTTTTTTTTTTGTGATTGGTCTTGATGATCTCAAAGGTCCCTTCCAACCATGAATATTTTGTGATTCTGTGATTCTGTATGTACTCTCAAAACTGCATTTTATCTATAATGTAATCAGGGTGCATTGAAGTTCCAGCCTGTGAAATTTCTGGAAGCAGTTTGATTCTCTTGAGAGCCCCCCTCTCTCCTCTTAGGGTCTGAGAATGCCTCAGCTCATCCTTCATCAGTGTATCTCACAGAGGGCAAGATCTCTAGGTGTGTGCAGAAAAATTGAGATGAGACTGTGCAAGACATGTCCAATGGTGATACGTACCTGCTTTCCCTTTTTATTCTGCAGATCAATGGCAAGAAAACTGTTCTGTTTTATCAGACACTTGACTTCATTTGTGTCCTCAGCTTGATGGAACTATAAACTTGCCAATCTGCTACCAGAAGTGCTGTAAGAACCCCCCAGACCAGTCCCTGGGTCTGTTCCAAGAACTCAGTGGTTGAGTGAAGAAAGGAAAAGAGTTTGCATATGGCTCCCCATCCCTCAGGTTAAAAGGTTCATCTGAGTACAGACTTGGATTTTTCCACTGCATTAATTTTTTTATATACCTCTCGAGGCATTTCATTTTCTTTCTTGGCTAGGCAGAGTTCTAGCCATCTGGAGAATCTTCACTGTGGGCAAATACCAAAGATTTGGCTTACGACAATCCCAATAATTACAATGCAAAAGTCTTTCCTGAGATGAATTTGTACTCAGGAAATCAATTGCATATTCAGGATTTAGAAGTGATTCTCCTTTAATCCCTCACAGATGCATTGTGCGATAGTCATCCATAGGTAGATCATAGAATGATGGAATTGTCTAAGTTGGAAGGGACCTTTAAGATCATCTAGTCCAACCATCAACTTAACTCTGACAAAAACAAAAAAACACATCACTAAACCATGTCACTAAACCTTCAATCCGAATTTACGGATGGCATCACTGAGGTGGAAGAATGTCTTTAGCCCTTGAAGCTTGAGAGAAGCTTTGGTAAAGAGTAATGACTCCATTCAGAAGCTGGGATCCTTTAGACTGCTCTCATGGCATCTCTGTTACAGGAGCTCCATTTACCCGGTACAATTTACTCAGCCACTTAGGACTGGGACAGAATGGTTATAGTCTAAGCCTGCAGAGGCTTCTCGGAAGGACAAATATAGTGCCACGGTAAAAAAATTAACATTTCTGATCTGCTGAGAGAATCTTCAAGGAGAGATTGAAAGTATTTTTTGCTTTCAAAGCCTGTAGTTTCAGGAAAAAAGCAGTTGCATAAATCAAGAAAAAGATGCAGTACTTGGGTGTTTCAAGTGCTGTTTTTCTAAAAAGCAGCTAAAAGGAAACCGGGAAGAGGTTTTCGAACTGTGACTATTGACTAAATGCAAAACAGAAAACTGAAATTTAGACAGATTTCAGAATTGCTTAAACTTCAGGAAGTTTAAGATGTGCACATTGGTCTGCTCAGTGCTCAGAAGTCTTGATCGCCCTCCTTTTTTTGAGTTTAATGTTTGGATGGTAGGCAGTTGGAAGGCTTAAAAGGGAAGCTATGGAACAGCAAAACCAAGCCGAAGTGAAGATCGGTGTGAACAATTGAGAGAGTCAGTGCTCACTTACTTCTTCAAGCAAGCCAAGTAAAAAGACAACTGGATTTGGTACAGAAACTCAGTTCTAGCAAAACCGTTATTTGTCATGTGCTAAACTTGGGGACTAAGGGGTTGTTTCTTTCAAATATCATCTAATGGAGGCTCTCATTAATGTCCCATTTAGGAAGGCATTTGCTATCGTACTTTCTCTGTAAAGTATTATTGCTGCAAATTCTGTGTCACATTAACTCATTTATCTGTTCCAAAGTCTATGGAATCTATATGCTTGAAAGAAAACAGAGCAGGAATGTGCCTCCTAGTACATGGATTTCCTTTTCCTCTTTCCCGTTTTTTTCCATACCTGACATTTCTCCTCGTATCTGGCACTGCTATGCCAGTGATTTTTCCTTTGGATTTGTAAACCAAGCTTTCGTAAATATCATTATATCTGTTAATTGCCTTCTCACATCCTTGGCTGCAGTGTATATCGAATATATTATTTGCATTGCTAAGCGTTTGCACCATTAAATGAGATGCTGTGCCTGCAAAAGCAGTTGCAAATGATTTTATATCAACTGCGAATTTTTAAATGGAAAGCTGAACTAGAGTATCGCTGAGTTTTGCTACCAAATGTTGTGCCTAGTAGGAGGGAGAAGCTGGGTTCATGTAGCCTGGAACAAACATTGAGAGTTGAATTTTTTAAAGAGATAAGCCTGATCAAAAGTCATCTCTATTAGAAGAACAGACACATGATTCTTCCAAGTCAAACAAAGACTGAGATGGATGAGGAAATAAGATTCAGACATAAACCGCTGAACAAAAATAATCCCTCTCTGGTAATCTGTTAAATTATTTTCTCAATTACTGTGTCGAGTGATTTAAGTGGTTTCTCTGGAAGGGTAAGTGTGCAGGAATCCTGTTCCGTGGATTCATCGAAATCAGTGAAATGCCATTTAAAGTATTCTTCTTGACGTGGTTGTGAACAGTGCAATACGCAGTCTGTGAAAGGCTTTGTTCATTCTCGCCAAATTTCATGCAAGGTCCTGGCTTTTTTATTTCCATTTAAACCAACATTTCCATGAGTGCAGTTGTTTTCAGTTTCATAAGGTTTTGAACTTATATTCTACCATGCGTGCTAATGACCTTGAAAAATCTTTCTTTTGGCTCCAAAATCTAAAATATTTGCTTAAAATAATATTCTGTCATAGCCCAAGAAAAATGGCATATAAACACCTCTCCACCGAGGAAAATTGCAAATAAAAGCAGTTGCTTCCCAGCACAAATTACTTTATTGACAAGCTAAAAATACAAGCTCCCTTATCAAACTCATATCAGATAAGGCTAAATCCTTTACTTCAGTAATAAAATGTTAAGTGCGTAAGTACCAGAAGATACGGGCAGTGGAGATGTTATCGTATCGCTGGGAGTCCCGTGCCATCGCATGTCTCGTCAGCCCACTTCAGGAAAAATGTCAGAGTGCTTCTGCAGCCGTGGCTGCCGTCAGCCTGATAATGAATTACTGCTTTGGGGACAAGCCTGCTCTCTTTGCAGGTCTCACTTGGAAGTCCATTATACAGATAGATCACCCCTATGAAAAAAGGAAAAAAAAAAAAGAAGTTTTTTTCTTCTATTTCAGTCTGTGTCCATTGCCCCATGACCTTTCGTTGGCCACCAGCAAGAATAGGCTGGTTCCATCTTCTCCCCTCCCCTCCATCTCAGGTCTTTATACAAATTGACAAAAGGAGAGCATAGGGGAGAAGGCGGGAAAGACAAGAGGAAATGGGCACAAACTTGAACATAAGAAGTTCCACCTAAACATGAGGAGGAACTTCCTTCATTTGAGGGTGGCAGATCCCTGGAGGAGGCTGCCCAGGGAGGTGGTGGAGTCTCCTTCTCTGGAGACATTCAAACCCCACCTGGACACGTTCCTGTGGGACC
>JAOTQQ010000023.1:89049384-89062414 GCA_026546715.1 Gallinago undulata
GTCTGGTGGGAGGTGTCCCTGCCCAGAGCAGGGGGGTTGGAACTTGATGATCTTTAAGGTCCCTTCCAACCCAAATGATTCTATGATTCCATTTCCTGGCCTAAACAAAAAAAAAACCTGACTTAAGAATGAAACCCCACATTGTTTCTAATTAAGAGTGTCTGACACATTCCCTTTCATGCATCTTCATGGAACAGCAGTGCTTGTGTTGACATAAAATCTCAAGCTACTGTTGTTTAAAGGGGAGGAAAATTTATGATAGAAATGTTTGGAAGTCACTGTTCTGAGGCTTCTCAAGACAGCAAACCTCCCTTTGAGGAAAAGAAGTCAGCTTCTCTTCTGTAAGAGAGAAAGCTACTCTTTCTTCCCACCATTGTAGTTCCTTTACATTTTTGTAATAACAGTTTGTGGTGATAAAATATGCAAGTAATTATATAGCACAAATATTTTAGCTATTTAACTGTTTTAGCTACCCAGAAGATTCAGGATTTGAAAGGTGCATTTCCTCGTAGCACAATATACTTGTATACCTACATTCCATGTGCGTGTAGATCAGTTCTGCGCAGAACGTATGGGACATACGGAAACTTGGGAGTGTGTAGAGTTCCCCCATGTTTCAGTGGAATTAGTGACAATACTGAATACATCATCAAACAGAGAAAAGAGTTAAAGCATTGCCTAAAATCTCTTGCATGTTGATTACAATGGAAAATATGTAAATATGGGAAATAAACCCAAGAAAATAAAGAAAAGCATCCCGTTAGCCTCTACCAATCATAATGGAAAACTATAGATTTACCTGACTTCTGAAAATGTTTTCCAACACATGGCATTATTCTTAACAGTATCTTATGGAAATAATCATAGTTATAGTGACTGTTTCTTTTTATTCATATGAACAAGCTGTTTCAGCAACAGTCAACTTCAGCAAAATAAAAAGCATGAATCAACCAAAAATTTATATGAATAAAATATGGATGATGTGGCAAAGTATAGTATTTAAAGTTTCTTTTGGAATTTAATACCAGAAGCCTAGTCCCTGTTGGATAGCTGTCTCTTCACATACATTTTCTCATATAACAGGGAATACACTACTGGGGTTTTTTGCAGCACAGTTGCAAAATGACAAAGTTTTATCACCGATGGTGTGTCTGAGGTTTAAATTATGGAGTTGTTATCTTAATAGCAAAAAAAATTCCCTATAAAATACTACTAAATATGTGTGTACTTCATTAAATGTCTTGTTAAGAGAACAGTAGAATTAGTATGTACCCCTCTCTGTTCCTAGAGAATATTTATTTATAGAAGTTTTATAGGAATTTATATTAGGTTAATTCTGCTCTCAATAGAAAAGTATTTTAAATCACTCATAATAATATTAGTGCGTAGAAAAGGTACAGAAAATCAGGGATTTCCATGCATTAAAAAAATCAAGTATGAGGCTTTTCAT
Organism: Gallinago undulata; assembly: GCA_026546715.1. Lineage (NCBI taxonomy): Eukaryota > Metazoa > Chordata > Aves > Charadriiformes > Scolopacidae > Gallinago > Gallinago undulata. The sequence goes on from JAOTQQ010000023.1 coordinate 89,050,835, forward strand.
TGATTGCATTTTGAAATCCAGCAGACTGCCAACATCTCTTCCTTTACAGATGAATCCGCACAGACTCAATGAGCAGCCGAAATCCAGTTCTAGATGGTCAGAATCAGCCTCCCATTTTTTTGATATTTCTGGAGAGCAGACTGGGTGCAGTTGAGAATACAGGGAAGAATGTCAGGCCAGATTCAAAACCTGAACATTTCCATGAATAATCCAGATGCTGATGCTTGAGGGTCTGAAATTTATCCAGAGATGCTGGGGAGGCAAAAGATTTAAAAGGAACAGTAACAATAAATTTTACCAAAACAGAACATTGCCATCCAAAATATTGGCTCAAAATGTGTTAGCTGCAAGGGGTTGGTGTCACGGGGGTTTAGGTACATTAACAAGGTGATTAAGCCTTTGATCCTGTTAGATATGCTAACAGGGTGATGAACTTTAAGGAAAGGAGCCGGGAACAGAATAAAGAAAGTACGACTGTGTCATTAACAGCAGGCAAGACAGATTTCCAGGTTGTGTGACAGGGCAGCTCAACACTGAAAATACTCTTAAACTACTAGTCTAGGAAAGCAAAATAAAAATGAAATGAGGAGTTACAAAGAAGAGTATTCATCAGCATTACACTTAACCTGTCTGAAGGTATTTTACATGAATAAAGAAATAAAATCTCAGATAACAGAGAATGCTAATAAGATCTCAGAATTATTTGGGGGTGGAAATAAATATTTTATATTTGACATTTGCCACAAACACTTTCGGCTCGTGGTGCTGTCATCTTATCTCAGTGCAGAGGTAGGCTACTACTTTGCTGCTGTTAAAAAGAGGTTTCAGCAGGGACCTTACCAACCCCTGCATTTGTCTGCATTTTCTGTTACCTCTGAAATACATCACACGTTTTGTGCAGAGATGTTCTTCATTCTTTCCTCTGGCTCCAGTAGTGCTACACTGAAATCCTGCTGAGTTGTTACAGCTTCAGAAGCAGTAGATGAATACTATACTATTGCATTGCTGTATCTTATTTTTCTCATAAACAACCTGTCAAAATATATAGGACTCTAACTGAAATAGCAGTGCTGAGACTTACTAGTAATAATCAGTAAGACTTAGTCATCATGCATGACATTAGGATTTTTACAAGCTTTGGTGGCAATGTCTTCATTTATCTACGCCACGATTTTTTGCTCATACCATGGCTATTTTCATTCTCTGCTTTAAAAAGTGCTCTCTTTAAAAAAAAATAATAAAAAATTACAAAAAAGCCTTTCCCCCTTAACATTTGATTCATGAGTCTTTTAGACAGGATGTAATCAGACAGTGTCTGTACAGAAAAAAAAAAAAGGGTGAGGGAGAAAAACGCTGAGGGCATCTGTGGAAAAGTAGGGTCTTTGCAAAAAACAGAAATGCTTCTTACTGAACCCGACCAACCCTTTTTTTTCTTTTCTTTCTCAATGTTACATTACAGACCAAGATACATGTTTATAGACCATTGATATTATGACCTTATTTCTTTCCAGCTTTCTTGACTCAAATAAACTGGTTATATGCTATTGTCTATGTGTGTATAATACACAAAAAGCATATAGAAATACTACATTTCAACTTCATAATAGTTTTGTATCTTTTCCTTTTTCCTTTATATCTTTTCCCTTTTTCATTTGTTTATTCTTCTTTTTTTTTGGTAGCTGTTACAGTCCTTTGTGACTTGCCAGATGCACTCAGTGCAGCGTGAACAGCAGAGAAAAAGGCTGACCCTGCCCCTCTTTTTTTTATAAGCCACAGTATAAAGACAGGGAAATTTGTAACATCTTGTATTTGACGATTTCTCATCGCTCTTACACGTACGATAGTCTGCCAGAAAGAAGGGAGGCCTGGGCTGAGGGTTTTTGATCCCTGCTCAGATGGAAGGTGATGTCCTCTCCCTGGTGCCCAGACCTTCACGGCGGTTGTGGTTAAAGGTGGTTGTGGTGGCCCCTGTGGTTTGAAGGTCAGGTTGGTAGAACTGTTGCGTCCGTATCCCATTTAACAGACTGTGGGCAAGATGAGAAGTTCAAGTGAGGTTCTTTACTACTGGTGTTTGTCCTAAGCACTTAGTGGAAAAAATACTTCCATATAAAATACTCCTTCAGGTTTCCCATGTGCTGTCTGCACACACTTAATATGCTTTGTGGTTACTTATAAACGATGATGGCAATAACTTTGAAAACGAGATAATACTTCCTAAACAAAATCTAAAATCAATTACATTTTGGCAGAAATCTCGGTGCAATTCTAAAACCAGTCATACTTAGTCCAATCAAGTTCACCTTAAGACTTTTTTGTCTTAAAAGAATATTAATATTTCCTTCTTGTCACCACTGAATAAAGATCGAGCTATGAAGTTTCTTCTTTTTTTGGGGGAAAAAAATCAATCTTTGCTTTTGTTGCTTCCATTTATATTTTATATGCTATAACTCAAAATTTCTATTCTGGCAAAAAATGGAAAACTTTGTAGACTGTAGGTATGGCAGCACAATAGTTAAATAGTAGTTAAATAACTACTCAGAAGAATATCTCAGATGAAAGCAAAAACTGAGAAAAGATTAATCTTCAAATATCTCTACGATGTTTGTAAATATCCATATTCTTTTGCCTTTAATGTCTTTGGACAACACAGTAGGTAGAATAAACCCAGTAAGTTTTCCTATCAGTCCTTCACTATGTAGTGTTGTGAGGTCCTCCTTTACTTCCTTTTCTAATCCTGGGATGTACGATCACCCAGGTCACCGCTTTCAGAAACTAATATAATACCAGAAAGAGCATGGGGCTCAATTGAATTAGTTCTTTGAAAATAAAAGGAGTGGTGAAGGTAAAAGGGAAAATGTCACGCAAATTTGGGGTTGAAGTTTTGTAAACATATTGGTCACCTAAAGAGACAATGTTAGGAAATGATTGAAGAACTTGAATGAAAAGATTAATAATTTCACTGCTCTCAGCCAGAGATTATTTCAGAAAGTATATCCAAGTACTTGGGTTACAATTTGATGTCACTAATCTCTTTTTTTTTTTTTTACTCATCCTGTCTTTGGCCACAAAGATACTTTGTGTTTTTCTGCTGGTTCCATAAGCCCTTCTCTCAAAACGTGCAGCAGCTTTCTGCTGATTTTCATTGCTTTTGTGACCACTGGACCAACACATACATGATAGAGAAGAGAACAGAATCCACCGCCCAGCTTAGCTTGGTGCTCTGCACGTCACATTAGATCTACAGTAAGAATAAAGGAAAGGGGGAAAGGATTTAGGGAGGAAGAATAATACATATATTCTGAGACGGCCTGAATCACTCTGGCGAGACCCCAGAAATGGTTTTCTTTGGCTACACATAGTGGATTATAAAGCTGAATTAAAGGTCGCAAAGAAAAAGACTCTCGCTGAAACAGGACACAGAGAGAGATTAGTTTCCAGAGAGTTTGACTTGAAAGAGATATGTTTTGGAGAAAGACGATGTCATGTAGCTTTGGAGAATTAGTTTCCTGGAGCCATCTATTCAGTTCGTTCAAGGCAAGAGTAGAGGAGGTACTTGCACAGACAATGTTCAGTGTAAGGGAAGAAATGACAAAGCCAAATAAAGTGAAAGAAAAGTAAAATAGACTGTCACCCATCAAAGAATGCGACTGTTTCTCAGTCAACACAGAGTGTATTTGAGGAATGAAAGAACAATCAGATAAGGAAGTGAAAAGAGCATCCCCACCTCCACCCCCAAGCAAACCTACAATAACTTAGTGGAGAAAAAGCCTATTCCTGGGAGTAGCTTAGGGAGAGCACTTCAGGACACCAGGAGCAGCTCCGTGCACATCCTGCAAGAGACTGATTTTTAGTTACTGATATATTTTTTTCGTTTGTAGTCCGACAAGTTCAGTGCTTGATAGAGAAACTGGTACCATTAAATAGCAGAGAAAACCAGAAATCAGGCTCTCCTGTGTTCTTTAATTGGCCTCAGACTCCCTGTGTGACCTGGGACTTCTGTTCCTTCACTGCAAGTCTTCTGTAGATTTTGTGGGATCATAATGATGTGATTCTGCTTGCAAAGTGATAATTCCCACTTCCATTCTTTATGTAGATGTTTTTTTAAGATTTTTTGGGCTGCCTCAGTAAAGTCCTTACCTACGTACTTTGCTAATTATGGGATGTCTGATAATTGAGATCAGCTACCTTTGAAAGCTGATAGAGTATTTTAAAGGATATGAGGCTAAATGATACAGTCTGTCAGGTTGCAGAAATTAAATATTGAATATCTGGTAGCAATCTTGTCTCAAAAAAGTAAGTTCCTAAGTTCAGCAGATGACCCAGAATGTGTTTTCATGGGCAGAACCAACTGTCCGTAACTCAGTACAGGACAGTCGGCAAAGACAAATTCATTCTGATGAGAATGCTTAGGGATTAGACTGGGGAGGCAGGTATTTCTGATAAGCAGCTTTAAATCCCTGCCCAGCAGTTTAAGTCCAACCACAGATACTCCGTGTGTTTTCAAGGATCCTATTCATCACACATTTTCACAGAACACAAGCCTGAAGTTTTGTTTCTCTGAAACAGGCATGTGTACAACATCAGTGATTTTTTTTCTTATTCCTTATGCCAGAAGAATATTATTTTTTTTCCTCAAGGGAAAGCTTAACTTTGCTTTGATTTGAAAACTCAATATATTAATGTGCAAGAAGAGTCTTGAGGATTCGTTTGCACTGACCAATTTTAAAATACCTATTTCTGTATATCATTACTATCAACGTGCATCCAGTACCCATCATTCATTCTAGGCAACAAAACCTATTTGTTATTAATAAAAAATATGCTTGTAGGTCTAGTAATTGCATACGGGGAATTTCCCTCAGTTTTAATGGAATCAGTTGCACATATAATTAAAAACTTTATCTTGGTGCCTCTTTCCTTGGTGATTGGCTGATATGACAGAAAACATCGCCTTATGCATACATTCAATGTGTTAAGAAACCTATAGTATTTCTGATAGGTGATTTCTCTTGAGAAAAACCTATGTTCATAGTTTATCTGGTTTGGTACTGATTTCAGAATCTTGCCATTGGAAGAAAATCTAGACCTCACAGCGTGTCACTTGCCTTGCTAGAATATATGGCTGTTTCATGATACGATAACTTTTATGATATCATATTACCAGATAATGTCCCCATTATTGGCCTTTGAATTATATTTTGACCAGATGCTCTGTGATGGTGCTACTCTCTGCGTGTCCACGTGATCGGTGACAGATGGTCACGCTGTAACTTCAGCTGAGAAATCACTGGTCTTGAAGCAGTGTGTGAAGAAATCATAAATAATGTGATTTTATTAGCATGGGAATTCACACGTTTGGGAAAATCGCTGCCATCTGTGTGCGTTAGTGCAGCATCGTGCCTTTTAGACCTCATTCATGCCTGCCAGCTTTGTTTAGGAATTGAATTAGCAAGTATTTTTTCTCCTCAAGATCATGCAGGCAGGCGTCTGTATGTCCACCCAATTGCTGTCCCTGGAATACCAGGAAGATATTATTGCCAACATTTTCATATAAGGCTATCTGTCAGAGGATTCTGCTTCTGACAGGAAATAGATACATATGGCAATTTTATTATATTCCATATTTCCCATCTGCAAAGAAGGGGGTTTGTCTGGAAGCCGAGCACCCTACACCACCTCGTATCTGCCATGGCTCACCCATCAGGTCTGCAGAACACCACGGTGGAAAACCTTAGCAGACATAATTTCCTCATACCGTATGTGGGAAATCAAAGGGGTATATCAAAATATCTTTTAAAAACTTGGATTTAGCTTTAAGGGTGTATATTTATATATATATTATATATATTTATATATATATTTAGGTTTTCATTAGTTCCTAAAATATAGATGTCAAGCAGGATTCAAACTGTTGGTTTCTAGGTTTCCAATCCTTTCAGTTCCCTCCTCAGCATCCCAGTATTCCGGTCTCTAGTGACAAAACAAAGAAGCTCTATAAATAAAAAAACTTTGGGGTTTTTTTACAGGCTTCACAAACAGATTCACTTGACTTCCTCAGAAAGCCATAGGACCTGCAGTAAAATGGATGTTTTTCATGTTACTTCTGGACATATCTCAGGAGGTTTCTGATCCCAATGAGAACTTGTTACTTTTCATCTAGAGAGTTTGTTAAAACTGAAATAGAGCAATTTGACATTAGATTTGATCAAAGATTATTTGGCTGCTATCAAATTAACTTTTTGCATCAAACAACTTTTTCTCATCCTGTTTTAAAGCAAATTTTTTATTAAAAAGGATAAGCATTTAAACCAATTAAAGACTCAATCACATCTAGGACCTTAATTTAACATTTTTAGCTTATGGAGCTGTCGTAAATCAGTGGAATCGTTGATCCCTAACAGGCTGATTATTAAAAGTCACTTGAAGTTTGGCAAGAAAATAGGCTTCTGAGCTGTGATGGCACTTTCCTTCTATTCTGTCTTTACAAGCTATTTCCATCTAAGTTGCTGAAAGTAATAATGGAAATACATTTTAATGCAAAATCTTAATATATCAGTACTAGTTCCTTTGTCTGAGGTAAGATCTAGTAACAGCTCTCACATCTTCAGTGTTTAGTGTGTTCTGGTCTTCCATCTTCAAAACCTGAAATCATCCACAGCTTTGCCAATATTTTCTACAGGTGTCTCAAAAAGGAAGGAAAGGCAAAGCTGTCTGAACGCAGTCTGTTAAGAGGATTTTCATCTGAATGAAAGCTTGCTGTTGAGTAGTCTGTCACTAGAAGTCACTTAGCCAGGGCTCCCTGCTATCACTGGAGTGTGTGTGCAATTTGAATATTGATACAACAGCTGCAGGCAGCTGTTTATAATTTCATGAAAGCTGCTGTCATTAGATCAAGAGATCGAGACAATGCTTTTTGTTGTTTGTGCTCGTAGCATGGAGTATAAGAACTCTCACGATGCCTTTTGCAGGGAAAAAAAGTTCAAATAAAGCTTCAACACAAAATACACACAGTGAGTTTGTGTCATTAGTGGAATATATGAGTAGGCAACATATTTTGAAGTACCTAGTGGGAGGTGATTAAGCTCACGTTTTCTATCGCATACTCCAAAAATTATGAGAAAGTAATTTGATATGTAATTGAAGTTACGCAGGTGTTTTAGCAGTAATTTATAAACTTGGTGCTACACGTCGGTCCTGGATGAAGGACTGTACAAACAGCAATTTCTATGCATTACATAATGAAGTAATTTTTACCATATTTCATAGGAGACTGTTCAGTATTATGTATACAAATGAAACACTTGATGATGAATTTGCCATATTAAGTATGCAAATGGAACTTAAGGAAGACATGTAACTGAACTAGCCCTGGGAAGGCCCTGGCATTCTGTGATTTACTTGCAGAGAGCTTCAGAGAATACAGCGCAGAGTTCGCAGAGCCATGAAAACTTCTGCCCATGAGAACTAAAGTCTTTAATCAAAGTTTAATGAGAAAAGTAGTAAAAATTGTCCCCAAACTAGGGTAACGTGGAACAGAAAACTTGCTGTGCTTTGGTCCTATTGATTATGGCCTCCTAGAATGCTTCATTATCAGCCAACTATGCGTTGCTTATAAATGTGTTAAGCGTTCTGGGACCGATCACTCATTGTTAAAATTGGCAGTTTTAATCCCCAAAGGCAGACAGGGTGCAGAGCCTAGGTGTGTGTGGTCTCTCAGTAACATCCTTCTTGTACTTCTTCTTTCCAGATAATTTTGTTACAGACTATAAAGTATCCTATTGATTGAGCTCTGAAAGTTGTAAATGTGATTTATGAGCTATATTTGATTAAAAGTGTGGCTGCTCTGGGGGACTCAGACATTTCTCCCCCCCCCCTTGGTCTAACGCTGTGCAAATCACTTAAATCCATTGCCTGAGAGGACACCCTCATAAAAGACCAGTAAAAATGGAAGGCTGCAGTGGAAAACTAGGTAGGAGAGCTTTATTTTAATCAGAGTGCTCAGCAAAAAAAAAAAAAAAATATATAATCACAGGAGAACTGAAACACTGCAAACATTACTCACTGCTGGTTAAAGTAGTAGAGTTTTTCCAGCAAATCTGTAACTACATTGCTTTTAAGATAGTAAAGTGTAACTTGACAGCCAGTGAAGTAGCTGAGCTGTCACCCTGGCATTACCTTTTAATATACTTTTACTTGATATGCAGTGCTATGCATCTAGTTTTGCCTCAATTGGAAGGAAGCCTTATCTTCTAAAAAAACATGCAGAATATGAGAAGAGTAGTTTTTAAGCAGAGAACACCTCTTCCCAGCTTTCTAGAAGCAAGTAGTTGGCTTTCAACTTTTTTACGTGTGAAATAAGTGGTGTTTAGGGACTTTGGACTTGCATAGCTATTAACTTAGAACCAAGTGAACGTAGAGTGAAGATATGTGTTGGTGTCCTTACTACTAATTAAGATGAGGCATTTTGTGAGTGCCCACATGACTTATCTCTTGTGGCTGATGTCCAGTGAGGTTATACTGTGTAATTTTAAAAGAAAAATGTCTCTCTCTTTATCAACAGCCTTTAAATTTGGCTAGGAGACCATGCTTGGTCTACCAATCGATCAAACTAACCTTGCGATGTACTGCAACTTTTTCCTTATATTAATCATATAGCTAATGAGACTCATTTAGCAAGAAGAATATTTCTCGTCTTTGTATTTCAGGGTGTGAGGGATTCAGGAAATTAATATTTTAAAAGAATTGAAAAAGCACGTATAAAAACTGATTGGGTAACTTTTCTCTAGTATGCATCAACTTTTCCTTTTATTTTTTTATAACAACACTGATATTAGTTGCATCCTTCTTGGACATGTAAATAGCTGTTGGTGTACCAAATGGACAGTAACAAAAACTATGAGAAAATCTTAAAGAATGTGACAAATTATTTATGAATCTTTAAGCATACATTCCTGTACATTCTCCCCACCACAAACATGCTTTCATCCAGTCACTGGTAGCCTTAAAAACTTCTGATTTCAAACAGCACAAAAAATAAGTTTTTCCTTCTTTTGGATCAAATGTGTAACTTAACCATAAAATTACTTAGCTTGAATTGCTGGATGGATATTTAGTCAAACACTAGTGCTTAGTTGCAGACAATACTTTCTTTCTTTCTTACTTACTTTCTTACTTACTTTGCTTAGATCTATGAACTTTTTAATGTGACAAAAACATTGAAATGATTGTTTCACTCTTGGGCATGTTATTTTCTTCAGAAAGTTCTGCACATAAAATAGACTCTTGTATAATGTTTTACTGAGCTTTTTCGACCAAGGAGTCTAGAAAATAGCAGTGATATTTTAAAACACTTCTAATTATTTCATCAATAAAATGTATAATTCTTCAAGTTATACCTATGTTGCAGTCACAGTTAGTTAGCAACTACTGGTAGCAAGCTAACTGTGGTAGCATCGACCCCAAACTGTGCTGAGAAACTTCCATACATAACTACATATAAATATTTACTGTATGCAGTTACGTTTATGGAGCCTTCTCTACAAAGATGTACCTCTGTGAAAGTAAGCTCTAGAAACTGGATAATTTTCTTCTCTTCCTAGCTCAACCAATGTTGTCAGATTTCTGACCATAGTTTCAAAAAAAGAGGTGAAGCCCCATGGAGCTAGTTTCCAGGTTCGAACACCCTCTGCTCTTCTGATATTTAGGATTGTATTTTTGATATTAAGCTAAAAGTAAGTCTTCCCTCACACAAAGAGAAGATTGCAAACCTGCCACACCGAAAAAAAAATATTAGTTAACTGAAGCTCTGGAGTGGCCTTCAATTTGCTTTATGATTAATTAGCTTTATTTTGGTACCTGCATGATTAGTTAGCGCAGTTTGTCTCACGTAACTATATTTACAATGTAAATGTCTGTATCTGAGTTAGACATCCTAGACTCCTTTAGTTAGTGAAGAGAAGCAGACATTTCTTGGGCACCCATTATCTCACCCACCTAAAACAGTTCAGAAGATTCGGGTACCCGTTGACTAGAAATCGAGGCTGTGGGAATACTGGGTCAGGTGAACACGAGCTTAGAAGGACAATCAGCTAATGCCAACAGTCTGTCCAGGAATCAAAATCACTTGGGTTTTTTCTTTCAGTTATAGGCACTGGCTGTTTTTTTTTCTTTTAATCTCATGATAATTAGTGAGGAATTTTATGTTAGCTCTAATTACCAGGTTTCAAGATAAGAGACGCTTTTTACCAAAACAATGGCTTGGGCCTTCCAGTGTTTTCTGGTCCGATATATGAAAAGTGTGCTCCTCACTGAGTTATGGTTTGCACAGATTTTATTCCTACTGCTCATGCTCCGCCAAAAGTCAGATTTTAATTGATTAAGAACATACGTTGTGTATCCATAATACCTCAACGTAGGTACATAGGTATTTTCTCCATCTTACTGAGATCCAAGCTCAAAGCCAGGTGTAGTCAATCATATGTCTGTCAGGTGTTACCTGTTAATAAGAATATTCAGTGATCTCCTGGATTATGCCTTTCCTATTTCACTGCAGCACCAAAACTGCAGTCTCTTTTGTACTGGAAATGGGAAAGCAGATCTTTCCTTGTCTCCCTCATTCTCTACTCGTGCATGCACTGCAACTCCAGGAAGTAATGCCGTTTTAAAATCCTTGAAACTGAAGGGGTTTGGGGAGGAAATGTCTCAGTATCCTCTTAAATACTTGCTTGCTTGCTCGACTGCTTGAAAACCCTTACAACTGGCCACTGGGTTCAGCTGTATTGTACCCTATAGGTGTAGAAGAGAAGTAAAAGGAAGTATCTTCAATAAGATTATTAAGACACTAAATGAATTCAGGAAATACGAATTCAGTCTTAAATCACCATGAGCCTATTTTTTGTGGGCATAGTAACTAAAAACAAAAGTGGGAGTAAAATACTTATTTACCTATCTGTATATACGTTCTTTTCAAATCTGACAACTCAGAAACTGTGAATGTAACTTAACTGTAACAGTGCAGGACACTGAACACTACTCCAGGAGATGTCAAGACTTTCATGGTTAAGATCTTGACCAGAGTTGAGAGAACATCTCTCTTCTGTTGAACAGCCTGAGGGAAGACAATTGTGAGAATTGTACAGAAAAACACACAAAGAGAACGGGAGACAAGGTCAATTCAAAATCTAAAAAACAGACTGAGACCCTGAAAATATTGAAACAAATTCTAAATCGTTATTCCTTCACGAAATTCATTTGACACTAAATCATATTGCATATAGCATGTGCCTATGTATGGTGTGAGCTTGGAGACAGCTGGCCATGAATCTGGTTTTGCCCCAAAGCAGAAGATGTGTATTGGTGCCACGCTGTTTGTGAACTTTGTTGAAAGCATACTTGGCAACGCATTCAATTTTGTTAAAATTGAACACAGTAAGTGCACTGTAAGCAATCACTTTGTCCTTAAGGCCTTTTCTAGTAGCCTTTTGCTGGGAGCACTATGAACAATCGGTGACACAGAAGTGTCTGAGACCGGACTGCCAGTGTGGAGACTCGGTGGGCTCCCAACCCCAAAGCACTTTGCCT
>JAOTQQ010000023.1:89067104-89079145 GCA_026546715.1 Gallinago undulata
TATTATTATTATTATTATTATTATTATTATTATTATTATTATTATTATTATTATTATTATTATTATTATTATTTTGTCATCTGTTGCTGTACTTTATCTCAATCCAGAAGGTGTTTTATTCCCTTTTTCTCCCTCTTGTCCCTAGGGAGGAGCTTGGGGGAGTGAGTGAATGGCTGTATGGTCCTAGTTCCCAGATGGGGTTAAACCATGACAAATTCAGAGCATTTATCCCTACATCCCATACCTGCTTCCAGGCTAACTGATGGGTTTAAAATTATTCATGATGCAACTTAACAGCGCGGTAATGAGATTGAATTAGAAATGGGATAGCACCGCCAAGTCTTTTTATGTAGAGTGTTGAACGTTCGCAATCTCAGAGTGATCTCTTCACCTCCTTAGAGAGGCCCCAGTGCCACATTTTACAGGGGTAGTTGGTGAGCAGAAGCAGCTCTTGGTGCTGTGGGGGTGTGGGAACCACATCTCTGCCTCCCTGCAGCATGAATGTGTGATGTTATCCAGGCTGCTTCCCAGCTGCCTCAGGTACAGCATGGAAATATCCACTGTCTGTGCATCCCTTAACAGTTCTCCCTCAAATGCTGAATGTTGGACTAGATGATCTTTAAAGATCCCATCCAACATCAGCTGTTCTAAGTGTGGATGATGGGCATTTTTTCTGAGGCATAAGGGTCAATTGAGTTTAGCCAGGCTTAGTCTGTGACTGTTAATTTTACTGTTTTCCGTTCAATCTCTACAGTTAAATTCTAGCATTCTAGTAACATCTTTTGGACACAAGTGAGATTTTGCATAGTCAAAATTTCAGATTGTTTCATTTAATCAAGTGCCGAACAACTGAAACTATTTTCTAAGGAAATGTGAAGTAATGCCCCAGAGCTACCATCGTACAATATCTAGCTTTACTCTGTGTGTACTAGAGCTAGGAAATCTGTTACAAACTTTATTGTACCAAAGTTCAGTGGTCATTTTACATCACTGTCATACGTATAAAGGCTGCAGCTCCATATCAGCTGTTCCATATGACAACAAACTGTGACAAAAAATTTTCTCACATGAAATGGTGTTGCTGAAAATTCTCTAGGAAGGGGAGTAACCTGAACAAAAAAGTGTTGCAATTTGCTCCTGTTATTTTATGCAACAGTAGTACCATTTGATTATCTAAAATATAACCACCACAAACCTTTTGTCTTACTCGGGAGTTACTTGTTTTTGTATGAAAAATTCCGAACAGGACCGTGACAAAATACCATATGCAGGAAAAAAGGTATAACTCTCTAAAAAATGAAGTTTAGCCATGATAGTCATTGTATTACACTAATGCAAAATACAATCTAATGCAGAATGCGTGAGTTGAATAAGAACAGGAAACAAAGACAGTAGAAGCTTCTACCAAGTGTGTGTTGGAGGTTTATGGTTACTATTTTGGCATAATTAAGCTATCAGGGGTGTTCTGGTGCTTTAGGAAGCTGTGTTTTCCATGTGCCTGCCCCAAGGCATTACTCATTTCATGATTTGTGTAAGAACTAACAAAATTTTAAAACTGTGAATTGTTCCGTTTTCTAAAAAGCTGAACGCTTATTTAGCTTTTGGAAGCACAAAGTCGAATGCATGAAGAAAAAGGCTTATTTGTTGAGATTTTTTTAGATGCTTGGTAAAGTGTGAGTCTACTGTCTAATTTCTCACCTCATTTAGGATGTTATTGTAACCCATGGTGATAAAAATTGATTCTGTAATGCACTCATTTGTGAGATGATTTAAGCTAACATGTTTTACTGTGCACTGAAATGTACTGAGAGGATTCATGATTCACATGATGAGAAGATCTTATCTGAGGGCACAGCAATGAGCAGCTACTACATCTAATTCATAAATGACCATGAATATAGTCTCAGCATTTCCCCTATTTCCAAAATGGTAGCTCATCTAGAGAAAGATTTTCCTGCTTTCATTTTCAAATTAGCAAATTTTTACTGCTCTCTGTCATATAGCCTCTGATGTTCCTTTTCAGGTAAGTTAGTTAAACTTCAGTCCTTTCATTAGATGGTAGTATTTGTGAGGAGAAAAAAAAATCCAATGAATTAAGGCATGAATGAAATTTACAGATAGAGACGTGAGGGGTAGATGTGTCTGTTATGCACATGGGGGTTTTGAACAGGAATTTCTGCCATGATGCCAGAATGCGTACTGTGTGGAGAAATAATTGAAGGCTTAGGGCTCTTTGATCTCTCCTTGTAAGTTTATGCTGGTAGAAACTAGTTTCTTAACAGAAAGGAGTCTCTTTTGTTCTTTTTGACATTAGGATTGGTTTGTTAGATTTTTGTCATGCCTATATACTCTTAGTCATCAAGACTTTTTAAATTTGTAATCTTCAGTAATAGAATTGGTTGCTTTCTCTCATTCTCAGTAAATGTGCTGGAACCTGTAATAGATTTTCTTAGTTTTCAGATTCTGAAGATAAATGTGAAGTCCTTTGGGAAAAAAGAAAAAGATCAGCTTTAGAACTAATTTCTGTAATGCAGAATGTGTGTGGGTGTAATGCAGAACTGCTAGCAGAAGTCCAAAGAACTGTTTCATGGAATTCATATTTTCCCACAGCTTTTAGGTGTTTTGTCTTTTTTAAGAAAAAACGTCTCAGCCTGGCTGAAATCACTGGGGATTCTTCTGCTTGTATTCTTAGTGTAGTGTAATTAAGCCTTGGGACTTTTTTTGTAAGATATTATGGATACTAAAAGTTACATGGGTTCAAAAAGCATCATGGATAAATTACTGAGATAAAGATTCATTGAAAGATATTAAATGTGAAGGCAAAGTCTTGGCTCATAAAGTCCAAGAGTTGAAAGTTGTTGGAGACTGGAAGAGTAATTTTCAGAAGCATCACTCCATACTCGCCATGTTCTTATCCTCTTCTGTAGCATCTTCTCTTAGCCTCTGTCCTGGACTAGGCTGCAGTTGGACCACCTTTTCTTATGACAATGTGATTTTACTTGTGTAACAGCTCAACTCATACACAAGTTTCATCAGTGTCACATCTTGGCTACTTCCAGCAGCAAAAATGAATGGGATAGTTCTAAGAGTCTCTTTGTGTTATCTGCTGCAGCTGCGAGTCCTAGTTGGAGGGGTTAGAACTGGAGAACAGACTCACCACCTTGACATTTCTGGCCCCAAATCTCTCGTACCTGAAGATACAGTATCTCAGATCTGTCCTTCATATTTCTCTGTTTGGAAATGTCCTTTCTAATGTTTCTCGAAGTAGAGTTTTAATCCATGACTTCACCAGCTGCTGCTCTGGTCTCTTCCCAGCATCCCTAGGAAAACAGAACGATTGCTGCTGTAATTGAAGAGAACAAATTATTAATTTATTTTGTTGGTCCATCAGGACTTTGGTTTTGTTGGGTTTTTTTTTTTGTCTCCTTCATACATAAACATAGGCAAAGAAGAATCAACATGTTTTGTCTCCAAGTTCCTCCTTATGCAAAAGTGTGAATCTAATTAAAGAGCAGGCAGTGCATTTTTACAGTGGTAGGATCAGTTCAGTTGCCACATTTTCTGTTCTATGGCAAAATTGTATGCCATAGTAGCAAATATATTCACTTATTGCCAAAGAATAAAAAAGGAGGTCACAGAGTTCTTAATATACACAAATATTTCCCATAGATTAAGAAGGAAATATGTCAGCTTGTAAGACTTAGGTGGTTGAGGAAAGTATTGGTCTATGTTCATGTTATTATTTTCTTTGTATTGTTCCTCTCCCACTTTGAAAAATTTTTAAACAAGTCTAACAAAGCCAACATGGTAACAGCAACACAATTATTGTGTGCTCCTAGTAATGCCAACATGATTTACAAATTCATTTCATGTTTGGATATAATTTTGAAAACGTTTTACTGTTGAAATAATGGCTTTATTTCACACAATTTGTTCTTTAAAATCAATATAAAGTTTCTTTCCAGTTGCTGCTCAGGAACAAAGGAATACACACTATATAATGAGGTTATAAAGGTCTATTGTTTCTTTACATGCTGTGCATAGAAGAAAAAAATAAACAATATTTCATTTTGTTAGTCCAAGATACAAAAAGATATTAAGTACATTTTAATGATAATTTATATTGTTAATAACAGCTGCCCGCACTCTGTGGTAGCAGTCACTGTCCCGCTTAGCTCTACAGGCTATTTGGGCTTTATACTACTGTATCTGACATCAATAAGCAATATGAAAAACAAAAAAAAAAAAGAATGGCAAATTTCAATTTTTACAGGCATGCATTGAAATAAATGTAAAATTTTATCAGTCTAAACAAGACTGTTCAATGTCTGACTCTGCTAGAGATTTGATAATAAAGATAAAGAGCACTTTTCAAGATGACAGATGTTATTTTGTGTCTTATCATCCAAGTTATAAACTGGAAGTGATATACTAAAGACATGGGGGGAGGTTTCTATTTTTTTTTTAAATTTGTGGGAGGTTATTTGAATTGAGGAAAGTGTGTGGGAGTCTTTTTTTCAAATGAGAGCTTTTGCTTTAAAAATCCAGAAGTAATAGCTGACAGTCCAAAACTAATTAAAGTGATTTAATAGGTAAATTAGATTAAATCTGTCTTGGATCATTTACCTGCAGTTCATCCATTGTGATACTTTTTAGTAGGTTTGTTACCAAATGAATGTAGTAAAAACCCAGAAAAGCAATTACATTTTCCAATTTGAAATCCGTCAGCACGGAGACTGTTAGGAAGAAAATATCTGAGGTGTGACTCAGGGTAAAATATAGTTCAAAGAGGAAAGATCAGACAGCACTAAACTGCAGAATCTGCCTTTGCTAGTAATTAGATACCACGAGCTAAAAGGGCAGGTGTTCCTTATCCTAGGATGTGTTCTTGTGAAAATATTTTATCTCCCTTTCAGTGTGTTTTGAGATTGCATTTCTTTCAAAAGAATAATCAGCAGTGCTACTGCTGTGCTGAATGATAGTTCATTTCAGCCTTGTTTTGTCCTCCCATATTCATTTTTCAGCTATGATTTGAAAAAGAAGTAATTTCATAGATGACTACTTACAGCCAAGCAGATATTAGTAAGGCAGATGGGGAACATGTATTTAAAAGTAGCAGTAAATGTGATTTAAGTATTGTTTTAGTCACTGCTTTCCTGTTTTCTTTGTCAATGTATCAGAGAACCATAATACCATGTGGTGCTACTGGCAGGGCTGTGATATTGATGTGGGGTTGTGTTACAATTGCAGTTGCTCATCAGACTTTACAGAATTTACAGAAAATGAATACGACAGTAGTGTGAGTACTTCTCAAAATGAAACTTAACTCAGCGCTGCCAACGACTTCTTTAAATAAGATTTCCCATCCTAAAGTACCATGTCATGTTAAAAATGAGTTGTTAGTGACTGTGTTTTGTTGTGTAAGAGCAGCTCCTGGGAGAGCTCTGTGGAACTCCACAAAGTTCAGGCCCATAGTGCAAAAACTTGAAACTGTTACTTGATCTGTGTTTGTGAACAAAAACTGAATACAGTAAATTCATGGTGCAACCTCTGCCTGTTCTTCTTGGGTTGCACCAGTGATGCAGTTAAAATGGTGTGAATTATTTTGTTTTCACAGTGACTCTTAGAGATATTTTTTATCTCCTCTATTTCTCCTTTCCTTGTCCGCTGCATTGTATTTGGCCAAGCCTGTCATTCTGAAATGACCTTTCAGAGTTTGGGAGAAAAGAACAGTTGGTATACAAAAAGGCCTGTCAAAGAAGGAGCGATACCTCCTTTTTTTCTAATCTAACAATTATTGTTCAGAATTCTTTTATTTCAACCATTTCTGATCTTTTTTAGGAATTCTTGCAGTTGCCACTCAATGAGGATCTTCTGTGTTTATTTGGAAAGTTCTATGTTTAGTCTTACGACTCTAGGCAGTTCCCAGGTATTATTTGCAATATACTGAAGCTTTTCTTATTCTGATAGTATGCTCTAATACGTTAGGTAATAGAATTACGTTAGTGCAAAGCAGTTGCTGGTCTGTTATTTAATATGCATTGGCCACAGATCAGTGATAAATGGAGTAAAGGAGAAAGCAGCAATCCTTAAAAGTTAGGTCATTTCACTATCAGTACATCAGACTGTAGTTTTGTTTTGCTCCTTGCCAGCAATATTATACTGCAAAGTTAGACTCAGAAGTATTTGAGTTTTAAACCTGTTTTGCAAATTCACTGCTGTTGCAGCGTAGCCATGAGTTGTTTTGAGTAAAACAAATGCTGCCCAGCCCTGTTGAATATAGTGAGTGCTTTGTGGGCAACTTTAAGATCAAAAATAAAAATATACCAGCTGAAAAGCTGAAAGTACCTTTAGCTTTCCATTGGTGAGGGCACCTTCTAGCTCCAATAGTTTGGGATCTCTGAAATCATATAATCCTGATTATCAACTTGCCTTATGCATTCTGCCTTAGTAGGATTTTGATTTTAGCAGCTGCTCACTGAAAGACTGTTAAAGCTAAATCTAAAATCAGTGCCAGACACGAGGTAACTTATTAATCTCTACATTTTAGAGTTGATGAGAATATATGTTCTGGAATCATGATGGATGGATGGAAGAGAAGATAATCATAAATGCTTACTTTTAAAAGGAAAGCGTTACTTAATTAATTTTTTCTTATTCTGATACTGAATCAAATTAAAGCTTTAATAGTTTCACAAAATGTAATGAAAAGTTAGTGGTTGTCTCTCAGGGGTGTTCGCCTTTCCAGTCTGGGAAATTGCTTTTCTCTTAGCTCACTGTATTAAATCTTACTGATTTACCAGCTTGATGTGTAACAGTGAAGTAATATTCCAATGGAATATATAGGTGGATTTACTTCAGCTTTAAAGAAATAAATAGGTAACATAATAATGAGGTTTGTTTACTGAATTGTCTATGATTTTATTAAAAAGGGGAAAAATAGCCTAACTGTCACAGTTTCATTTTGAAATGACCTTTCAGTTTGCTGGGAGAAAAGAACAGCTGATACACAAACAGTAAGCGTCAAATTGAGATGTAATAAATTGCATAAAATTATTTTTTGTGGCTTGCTAAGGAAGATGCATGAATTAGTAGACATGCAAATGTCAAACACAATGTAAAGTCACTTGTCCTGAGTCTTTGTGTTCTTGTGTGCCACAGTATTTTGTTTGTACAAAACATTGATCCAAATCAGAAAGGGGAAGAAAGAACACTCTGACTGAATCCAGGCTCTTCAGTTTTCAGCAGCTTCAAGCAAACAATTTCTCCACTCACCTGTAACCAGAAATTAATTTTCTGCGTCCTTGAATTGATGTGGATTCTTGATACTGATTCCTAATACAGATCTGTTCTTCTGAACTGCCGTCCCATAGGGTCATATAAAGTGACGATTATTTGTACTTACAGCATAACCCCTTGGCTGTGATCTAAGCAGTTTGTTCAAATGGAACCATCTTGTTTTTTCCCCTTCCCTTCCCTTCCCTTCCCTTCCCTTCCCTTCCCTTCCCAGTGGAGAGATGAATTCCATCTGCCTTTTATACCTACGAGTGAAAAAATATTTCTCTTCTGCACTGGGTTTTCTCCCCCGTATCTTCATTACTTTTCTTTCTCTAGATCACGTATACAAAATGCTTCTGAACCCCAAACTCCTTGCAGTGATCATAATGTCATTTTCTTATGTTGTTTGCTACCTTTTAATACTGTCATTGAAGGTGTCCCATATGATACAAATAGATTAGGCTGATAAAAGCTAGCTGGATATCCTTGAGAACTTGCTATTCAGAAAGATTTCCTAGTGAACTAATTAATAACTAGGAGTTGCTAAAACATTTCAGTATGGAAATATGGAAAGTAAATGAATATATTATATATAAATTCATATAGTTCCATTCTGTCTTTAACACTGGAATTTACCAGATGGGTTTATGCCTGTATTTCCAGTGTTAAATTTTTGGTCTGAAAATTTCCCTTTTGAATCAAGTATGAGGAAAAAGGAGGCTATTTCAGATATCTTCTCCTGGTTGTTGGAAGCCACATATTAAAAATTGTGCAGTGTCACAAAGTAATAAATAATGCTGAATACCATAAATGACTACAAGCAAAAAAATCAGATTTGCACAGTGTGTTCATTAATGGGTTTTAATCTTTTCTTAGGAAATGAGTTCTGCAGCTGGGGGGGGGGGGGAACAGAAAGCAGGAGTTTGATTTTTTTTTTTTTTTTAAATTTTAATTAGGAACAAAAAAAAATGTTACTGGAAAAAAAAAGGTTACTGGAACCTAGTATTTTGAGATTACTGCCACTATAAACTCATCGTGGCTTCTCCAAACTCGAGCCAGCTGGTTCATCGGTCTTGCATCAGTCCATCAGTCTCTGACTCAGCGCTCCATAATGTAGATACGGATCTAGGTACAGAATTGCCTTTGAAATCCAATCTTCTGCTGAATACCACATACTTACTTCTGATGCATCACGGCCTGCATCATTTTCTTATCTTTCTCTTCATATGATGTTGTTCTTAGGTCTTAGTCTGTGGGGTTTTTTTCTCTTTTTTTTGTGTTCAAGTAGCTTATTAACCACTTGTTATGCTGGACAATATTCAGTCCCATTTATTTGCATCTGTATGACTGTTTCATATATTTATATTTTTAACTATGACATACATATATACACACACACCTATGCACTAACTTCCCTCCCCCCCAAAAAAAACAACCTATCCCAAAAAACAACAAACCAAAACTTGTTCAAAGAAGAAAATTTACCAGCCTTTTGGAGAAACACTGAATATATTGACCACAAATTAATGTGTACAAAAATAAAGAGAGGCATAAAACAAAGGAATGTGGGTATATTCCCATAAATATAGTTTGGAGATCTTGCAAAGTCCTAGGAAGTATACTGAAATTAATTTCAAAACAGTCATCTAAAAAGGTCAAATCAATATTTTTTACATTAAAAGCATTGGTAGAAGGTTGTCAATTGATCATTGGTTGATTAACCAATTGACATTCTACCAAATTAATTTCTCCACTTTATGCAATATTTTTTAAAAGATTAGGAGATCATCCATAAAAAAAAAAAAATAAAGGAACTTCTTGGTTTCGTAGGAACACAGTAGTGGTACCTCTGAAACAAGATTTTATCTTTTTTCCTTCGACATTTATTCAGGAGGAACTTAATTTACAAGCAAGGTAGTGATAGCCAGAAAAAGAGACATTTCGGGAACTACCTTTGCACCCTAAACCTATGAACAAGCTTAGGTTAGAATTCAGATTAGATTTACACAGTTCTGTAAATTATATATCTGTATGTCTAAATAGTAATGGGAAAGTCTAAAAATATCATCAAAACCTCCTAGAAAAGTAATAAAAAATTGCCTTATACACAGTGTAGCAATATGTAAACTGCGCTATTTATGTGAGCACATCAGATTTAGTGTGCTTAAAACTGCAGCTTGCATTTGACTACAATATTGATCGTCTATTCTCTTGTGCCAGCCAGATGACAAATTAGTCTACAGCATTATCCAGATGGAAGATTCCTCTTCAGCTGACTAAATATGACACACACTGAAAAAAGTCTGAATATTTGTCCAAATTAAACTTTTATAGCCAATTACTCTCAAGTATTTCTCGATCCTTTGGGATAGGAATGTTAGCTTATGTGTTCAAGCACCATTGCAGAGAATAAAATTAAACTTCGCTGGCAGAAGTAAAATTAAAGTGTCTGAAAATACATTGATATCTCATAAAGCAAAAAGGTGGGCTTGGAATTTTGATATACATAAGAATTACAAATATCCAAATAAAATATGCACACATTTAGCCAAAACTCACTTTAAAACAACAGAAAATGAAGCTATTGGGTCATATTCATTTGTGTAACCAAACAGTTCTCATTATAATGAGTAATACATGATCTCTAGTTACATCAACGTGTTATGAACTCTGAGTTTCCAAACATATTCTGACAGCTGCCTTTTTTCCTGTGAAAGCCAATACTTGCTTTCATTCACTCCTTTTAGAAGTTCATTAGGCTTGAATCAAAAATGTGAAAGCTAATGTTCAAGTAGACCTTCCGTAATACTTTACAGAACAAATATATTAATGAGTGAACTTCAAAAGGTTTTTGCAAGTCCTTGCTTCATTAAAATTTGCCATAATACATGTCACAGTGACCTTAAAAGCAACCAGCTTTTCAACATCAAATATAGTAATGCCTTATGACAACTCCAGTGTAAATTATGGTTTGATATTCAAAGTCTACCTCAGATTTTTTCCTGTAATTGGGAAAGATTGAAAAATATAAATGAAGATATAAAGGACCTTCATAGGACTTTTTATTTTAATAGATAAAACTCTGGTGTTCTGCAGGAAGATTACATTTCCTGTCAAGTATTTTGAGCTTGAAGAAAATATTAGATAATAGCTTCCCAATTTCCTCTATGTCAAATTCAGGAAAAGAATTAAGCACTTATGCATCATTTTGAATGCAGGTGGTAAAATACATCTGATTAGGTACAAGTATCAATTAAGAATGTTCTTTTTGCTTCAAAATCCAACGCACTTAGAAGTAAAGTAATAAATTTTGGAGATGAAACTAATCAATGGAGAAATATGAATGACTGAGTTGTTTTCAAAACTACTAAAAAGAGGTAGTAAAATGTTAATTTTGTTTGTGGTTTTGGACTAACAACAACTAGATTGCTTGGGACTTTTTCAACACCTAACTTCCTGATGTTTTTTTATACTTTCTATTGAGTTACTGCTATCATACCTGTTTTCACAAAATCTTGAACTAAATATGAGTGAATAATTTTCTTTTTTCCTTTCTTATGGCAGTCTGATCCACTTACACATCTGGTCTTACTTTACATGTCTACGTAATATCCATTAAAAAATAACAGAATTTAGTATTTATACATCATCTCTCAGCTGGACAGTTCGTGGCCATTAACTGAATAAGCTTCATATTATTTTGTGAGACAGGTCATTTTCTTCCTTTTACAGATACACAGGAGTTGGCTGGAAATACTAAACTCTCATCTGCTGTAAACTCATGCAGTTTTAACTTTGCTGATGTACAGCAACTGAAGGTCTAGGGGGAAAAAAAAAAGGGACTCTTCCCTCCTAAAATTTGACGTCAGAAGAGGAATAATGAGGGTTACAAAATAGGAATATGAAAATAACTTCTTCTTGTGGCTCCCTTTGTTTCCCCAAAGCATAGGAACATCAAACTGCTTTACTATGATTTCATTTTATCAGACGTGCAGCTAGCTCTTGAACTTCTCAATATTTAAAGAATACTAAAACTATCAATACATCAAATATATTTTTTTCTGAAATAAAACTAATAGCATAATTACATTGGGTTGATCTACTTAGTACAGCACAGCAGCCAAAAGAGAAAGATAATGATTTCCAGGCACTAGGTAATGACAATTGCTTTATGTTTCAGATAACTATGGAATCATTAATTTCCTTTAAGTTAAATGGTGTGCGTATTTTTTATCTTCTGTCATACAATCTTAGCAGTAATGCGGAAAGCAGAACAAGTCACATAAAAATTACCAGCTGGATCAGGCCAGTAGGTCACCTAGCTCAATCTCTGAGCAAAACCAGTCACAAATAATTTGAAAGGATATAAAAATCTGGACAACTGTGATTTTTCCCAAAGTACATTACTTCATCTTCCACCGATCAGTGAGATGAGGATTTCCTGAGCTGTGATTCCATTATACTTGCTGGTCTGTGGACTAATTTTCCTGTATTTTTCTTAATTTTTCATGGTTTTTTTTAATAGTTTTGACACACACAATGTCTTACGGCAGTAAATTGCCCAAAACAAATATGCATTCTGTGAAAACGTATTAACAATTTTGTTTTGTTTTTCAAGAGGGGAAATTTAGACTAGATATAAGGAAGAAATTCTTACTGTGAGGGTGGTGAGAGCCTGGCCCAGGATGCCCAGAGAAGCTGTGGCTGCCCCATCCCTGGAGGGGTTCAAGGCCAGGCTGGATGGGGCTTGGAGCAACCTGGTG
>JAOTQQ010000023.1:89089357-89100455 GCA_026546715.1 Gallinago undulata
TGTCTCCTCATGTTCCCTGTAGGAAGGTTTCAAAGGCTGTCGTACCACCTGGCAGAGAATATGAAGAATGCTTTCATTCACCTGTGTGATTTGTAAGCACTCCCTGGACTGAACTTCAAGCAGCAACGCTCGCTGAGGTTTCAAATAGTGCTACCTTTGGGGGGAGCTGTGCCAAATTTTATACTTTACTTGTAATAATGAGGACCTTCTTCCAAGTTCTAGTACTAGTAGGCAATGTGAACGGACAGACAGAGTCACTGGAGAAAAGAAATAAGCTGTTCTTCTGTAATTTCACTTCTTCGGGACGTGTTGTCAGTATGTACATTCACAAGTGTCCCCCGATTCATTCTCTGAATCCAGTGTAACTTGCAGATTTACGTATTGGTAGAAATTGGAGATGCCTGGAACAGCATGTGCAGGGGAAAAGAAGAAGATAAGGAAACAAATGATGCAATATATACATATATCAGTTACGCTAGGGTTAAAAAGCAATGACTTTTTTAACAGTGACACTTTCAAAGAGAATTAATAGGCTGTTGTAGAAGGAAATCATAAAAGCCAAAGGCATAAAATTCAGTCAAATTAAAGTAGCTTTGGAGTTAATTAGATATTCCGAATACAAAATATGTCTAAGCATAAAAGACTTTCAGTAGGTCATCAGGATTTGTAACAGACTTGAAAAACGCTGTGTTGACTGGAGAGCTGCTCTTGAGGAGGGAGTTTACATTGTGAACTGTTTCTGCTATGAAATATAGAAAAGCAAATGATCAAGAAGTTACAAGAATCTGTTGCTTCTATCTATCTACTAAAATACATTATCTTTTTCCTTTTGTTTTGTCCTCTAAACTAAAATTTATAATTTTCTCTTGACAAATGAGTAGGTTTTCTAGCAAAGAGCTGTCCCAAGTACACCCACATTCTTTTTACCTTTCTAAATAAAAATGTTAAGGGATGTCCTAAGCTATGGCCACCTCCAGCAGTTGGAGGCCTGGGACTCCTCCTTGCCTAGCTGCCAGAACCCAGCTCAAAGTCTCAGGGGTCTCCATCCCAGGCTGATGGATGTGGCTGCTGCTTTCCCATTTCTCTCATGGTTAAATCATGCCAAGTTAAGTGTGTATCCCAGAGACAAACACACAGACACACACACAACACCACACAATGCCTACACATGCTGCCACGAGTAGGCACTGCCTTCAACAGGACATGGCTTGAGGACTCACATAAAACATGACTGTAGAAAGCCAAGTCATCATCTTTGTTAATTTCAGTACTGACCCCTGAGGAACACCACTCGTCCCTGGCCTCCACTTGGACATTTTGTTTTCTAAAATACGGTTGAAAAGCTGAATAAAATAGTAATTCGTAATATTATAGTATTTTTGTGATTTGTTTTTTTTATCATCACCTTTGTTACTTTAAAGATTCTGCTGGATGTAGGGAAAAGTTTACCTTCAATTAATTCAATCTCCACAGAGCCTAGGCAACTACAGTAAATTTTGTCTTTTGGTTATTTTCTTTTACTGTGACCTCTTACCAGCTGTTAATACAGAGTTTAATTTTATTCTCACAGTCAGTCGAGCAGTGTCCTGTATATGGGTAGAAGACTCCTCAGTGTCCCATAGGCATTGTGACTGACATTCCAGTAGCATGGAATTATTTTGGAAGGTCCTACAATTTCAAAAGTATGACTGTCTCCATTTTTGTTTTCAAAGCCGGCGAAAGGAATTTTGGAGAACAGTTTCTGCACTTGTATCTTGTGGAGGGAAGACCAACAGTTCGACTCAGCTGTGGAAACTCTCAGAACATTCTGACTGTATCTGTCAATCAATCCATTAGCAAGGGTACACTCATCCCTATCACAATAAGGTAAGAACTTACCACTGTGTCACACTAAAGAGCTTTAGTCATATATATTGAGCTACAATGTGACTTCACTTTTTTTTTTTTTACAATAAAAAGGCAAGTCATATCAGAAAACAAAATTGTATGCATATTTGGAAACCTTTTTAATAAGGTTAATAAGGTCCAGGGTGTCCTTGATTAAAAATATGTGTTAGTTCACAGAGATTAGTTCAGTCCTCTAGAGAACTTCTGAATTGTTCAAACTCCAGACACTTTTACAGATAAAACTGAAGTCAGTTTGAGAACGGAAACAATTTAAACATAATGTTGGAGGTTACAAATGGATAGGTCATAATTTATGCTTATTAATTTACACATTGAATGAATTAGATTTGTCATCAGAATTCTAGTGCTAAATATTGGACTAATTTATTGTTTAATTTTAAGATGAAAAATTAAAAATGGGCATGCTAATAACATCTCACAATGCAGTAAGCTGTCAGATTTACATATGCAACTGCACTGTCAGTAGTATACAATGGTGGCTGACTAGTATTGTCTTATTTTCATCTAGTAGACACTAGAGTTCCCAGAACAGTTAACTTATAATTTTGGAAAATGTATTGGTATCATACATAGGTAACAGATTACCTCTTTTGAAATCATGGAATTTTATAAGTGCAAGTTGGGAAGAAAGAAGAATAAAATAATACAGATGGGTTATATTAGTAATATTAAAATACTGGTTAAGTGTATAATATTAACTTTAAAAATACTTTAGAAATAATTCTGGCACCCATATAAAATTTGAAGTTACCATGATTAAGGTATGATTTTATTTATTACATAGGGAAAGTATCAGAGCTAATTGCTGTATCTGAACTGGAAGCATTTGTGATGTAAGGGCACTTATTGCACGTTATTAAATTAAATGTATTTTAGCTAGGACAGTTTTTGCTGTTAGAGGATGGTTTATGAGGGAGAGTGCAAAAGTTTCCCCAAAACATGTACATCAGAGTTCTCAAAATAACCTTTTTACTACCAAAAAAAAAAGAAAATTAAAGCATCATCTGAAGATTTTTGCCTTCTGAACTGTTTCTGTATAATGTAAATGTAGTAAAATTCTAAAATGCTGCTCATACAAGGAGGTTTTATGATCTCGGTTTACAGAGCAGATTGGTATACGGAGAAGAGGCTCTTCAGGTTTTTTTGGTTGGTCAGATTTTATGCTCACCCCATAAGTCTCACCCACATCCTTTTAGAAACAAGCTTGTTAGAATATAAATATATGATGTCTTCTCAATATACAGAAGGATGAAAAGATCTACCATTTAAGAAACTTTCATTTCTAAATACCTTCTCAGCCACGGGTCTCTGCATTACTCTTGTGCTCCATTTAAAACATTTTTTCCCTTTTATTCTATATTAGTATTAATGCTTAGTATTATTGAAGCAAAGTCACATAGTGTACATTAAATCTAATTACTTGTTAGCTGACAGTGTATTAATCTATTTTAGGATTTTTGTACAAATTGCAAACATATGTAAAATTTACAAAGAAAATTCTATCCCTTCCTCTCCTTGTGAGCCAGCAGATAAAGATTTTTTTTTGTCTTAGAAGAAATTTGATAGAAGTATACATCTCAATAATAACAAAAGATTCTCAGTTTTTTTTTTTTAATCTGAGACTACTCTTGTGTGAGACATTGATCAGCTAATTGCACTGTATTAGCTGTGGTACCATTGTCTCTGCTTCATAAGAGTGAGACATTAAAATGCTGTACAGATTTCAAAGCCTAATAATATATTAGCAACAAATGCAGCTAAATGGCATTTAAAAGATTCATTCTAGTTACGGAGTTCAAGTTCACACTGAAAATTAAATTTACTTCCCTCTTTTTCTTACCTTAAAATTATCACTTGTTTATTATCATCAGAGTATTTATGGCTTCATTCTCTGTGTTGTTACACTGAAAAGTAATGTCAATTCAATTTACAGAGTAGTTTTGTTTACTGGAATTTATACTGCAATCTTTAAAACATTGGCATACCCAATAACTTGCAAGGTGTGATTGTAGACTCTGACTGGCGGGGATTTACATGCGTCTGAGTTTATGGGCTTGGCCTTCAAAATGACTGTGATTATTCTTGTGAGTCCTCCTAAAATGTAGAGAGCGCAGTATATCCTTCACCAAGCAGCAATAAAATTTTAATCTTTCAGCAATCATCCTTAACCTCTGCCAAAGAAAAAAGCAAACTTGACAAGGCATTTGTGGCCCCCCGGGATCTTGTATCATAGGCCATAAAATGTGAATCCATGACAAAACTCTTGATTTGTGTTCTCTTAGTGGCTGTTGAAGATACATAACTCTACCTGTATGTTTTACCTGCACAATTAATGAAGTTTTTTCCATCTAATAAAGGAAAAGGGCATAAATAGCTATTTTTGTTATTGTATGAAAATACTCCAGCCAGGAGACAAGATTTCTGTGAAATTAGATTTGAATAAGGCCACAAGATCCTATTTGACAGCTGCTCCAGTTCCGCATGCCACTGTGGCTCAGGTGGACAACCAGCGTAATTAACGTGGCCAATAATGTCTGTATCATTTTCTCAAAATTTATCTTTATAAATCCACCATATACAGGAAGGTGAGATATCCCCATAGTTTACAGTTAATGCTTTCTGTTAACTACTACTACTACGAGATCCTTAGATATGGCTATTTCTTTCAAACCTGTTGAAAATTAAATGAGTTTTAAATGTTCAGTCACTGGCATTACAATCCTTGTGAAACAACAGCTTCATAGGAAAAAACCCAATAAAACTCCAATTGCTTACATTTTTTGCCTCGCCTAAAGAATCTAGAGACATGTTTCAATCCAGTTTTATTCGTTGTTTCCATTTCAGTTTATTTTTGAATGTTTGATTTCTTGGTTTGAAAATGTGCTTTTCTTTGGGTTTCATTTTTTTGTGATTTCATAATTGCCATTGCAGCGATCTTTTCAGTTAAAGCTTTGAGCACATGCTTGAGAAGTAGTTGGATTGTTTTATGGGGTTTTTCTTTAAAATTATTCAAAGAATGTTAGTTCAGACACATTTCATTCTACGTGTGGGGTCTGAAATGTCTTTGCCTGATGCAAAATGTACAGTTATTTGTGGTGAAAGTGATGTGACTGTCACTGGGGCGAGATGGTGTTTCTCAATTCAGTGACTGAAGGAAAGTAACTTTAACAAGCAAGAGACTGAGATAATCAAGTCACCAGGATTTTGATTTTTCTACATAGTGGGATGGATTTTAGCTTTTAGAGTAAGGATATTGGAGTTTTTTAGACATCTTACACTTTTATTCTCTAATTGTTAAATTTTTAAATTATATTTCCTTTAAAAGTTTGGATTGTGTGTTCTAGCCAGTGACAAGGGACACTAGATTCTCTTCTGTTTGGAAGATTCTAGGCAAGCATGAACTAAAATCCTGCCTGTATAGTGTAGTGTCACTCTTTTCCATCTTATTTACATGCACAATTGTCCAAATTTTGCTCTGGAATTTAATGAACATAGTTCCCACCCACACAGCTTTATTTTTGTATTCTCTATCTTAATATTTCAGTTATATTCCAGATGAACATATTGAATGTAGTTGTTTCCAGTTTTCTGTCATGCTTTAATTAGTGGTATGATGTAAGCATTTACTCATGGCCGAGAAGGGCACCCTTAGCTATCCATAAAATCATTTATTTCTTAAATTATTCAGTTGTTGTTTGGCCAGCTCTAGCCTAGACCATGCAGTTGTAGAGAAGCTGCTGGAGTTTATTATTTTGTCTTCATGCTTCAAAAGCAGATGGCTTGTTCTAAAATGTGAAAGTCCTGAACATTTTTTTTTCTACTTCCACATGGAAACTTTGGCAAGATACAATGTACTGAGTGCAAACTCCATGATTGTGTTAGCAGGGTCTGTGGTTTTACCTACTCTTCCACTTCCTCTTTTCCCACAGAAGGGGCAGTTGATTGAACTGATCTTACGGTTTTCTATTGCATGTGTGTTCTGCAAATTCTCACCATCCATACAATCCGTTGACTCTTTTTGAGTCATGGCACTCACCTAGCTCATTTCAGCATTTCAGAGATGACATGTATGTTTTCATATGAGCACATATTTCTAAGTCATCATTTTATCAGTATTTACAAGTGCCGGGTGCTCTGCATAGTGTGCAAGTATCACTGAAAGCTGCATTAAATCAGTTTATTTTTTAAAAATTGCTAATTCTCTGATGTTTTGCTGTTGTTTTCAACATAACCAGTTACCTAGGAAAAGAGGAATTTTTTTGCTTGAATTGGAAACATCTGACCAGCTCTTTGTAAACATTAGTGGGTTTGTATCTAGGCAGGCATAAAGTGTAGCTTATATTTGTGATGTGTGGGAGAAAGACATTTTGCTGTCTTCAAGTACTCCTGAGTTTCATACTTGCAATACTGACTTCCAACATAATCAGTTATCTGAAGAAGGAGAAATGGAAAGGTGTTCTGGTAGATAACTTGAGCCAACTTGATGCAATATCACCGTCATCTTATCACATCTCCCCTTTTCAAAATTCTTTGAAGGTTAACAGTGAAAGCAGTCTGAAAGATATTTAAGAATTGTTATTCTATCACAGGAATTTATAAATTAAAAAGGAAAACACATTTAGATGTGGTTTTGAAATGGATTATCTTATGTATTTTAGGTTTTAATTTCGAATTTTAAGTCAGCATATCCATGTATCCATGTGTATGTTGTGTTGCATAAAACTGGAGATGCTATAGGACATTAAGTCAATTTAATAAATTTTTTTTTGAATTCTGAATTAATTTTAGGAGGACTGTATATACAACTATATTTATATTCACTGCATTTTCTATAGAAATTGCAAAACATAACTCAACATAAGTCTTAGGGGGGAAAAAACCTAAAAATGGCTTTCATAGAGATGATTTTGCACTGAAATTGTATTCAGTTGATCGCAATTTATCAGGCCTTCTAAAAGCTGTAGCAGACACAGTACAGTTTTTAATGAATATCTATTTCATAAAATCATCATCACATTTGCCACTATCATGTAGGAAGGTTTGTGCAATGTATGCCTATGTGATGTTCATTCTCTGAAAGCCTTAATCCCAGTTCCATCAATCCAGCTGTTACAGTTTTACATAGGTAAATCATATAATCTGTTTTTCAGCTTCAAAAATGGTCCCATAATACACGCATTATATCAAACTAATGCATATAAATTCTTGTATATGTGATTAAAATTGACCATTTCATGGAACATTAGAATCAACCAGTTAAATTATTCTGTGGAGTGCTAGTTGAAGTAACTCAAATAAGATTCAATAATACAGAAATAACTCAAATAGATTCTTATAAAGAGTACAGAAAAGAACAGCCTAGAGGTAGAATTAAAGGGGTTTTTAGTCTTTCCAGTGGTTAAGGTGCATTCCTGGCCAATAATTTTGTTGCATTTCCACCATTCTCCGTCTCTAAAGTAGAGGACCGTACTTGAAAATAATAATGAAGGTTGATATATTCAGTTTTGACCACTGTTTTTATTATGTCCTTTTTTCCTAAGGCAAGTTGAATATTTCTGTAATACCCCTCCTACCCTGAACTTCATAGATCTAAATTATTGACTGTAAAGCAATACCATGTGGTTCAAGACAGCATATTTTCTTCGTATTTTCCTACTAGAATTGAAATGGTAGAAGGAATAGGACTCATGGATGCTTAGAAACTTTGTCATATCAATATTCACGTGTTTAAAAAAGATCAGATATTTAATGACCACGGTAATCTCTAATGTATGTTCGGTATTTCATTGTTACGCACATTACAAATACGTTGGTAATTAGATATGTGAATATATTGTTAGTTTTTCATGCTATAACCTCCACAAAGCATGACTAAAGTATTGTATAATTCAGAACATTCTAACACCTTCCTGTTTGGCAGCCCCTCTTATCAGAAGTGACATAAATAATAGCTAGTGTAATTTTCAGAATCAAGAATAACCAGAAAATCTCATTTTCCAAAGAAAGCTCTAGGATTAATAATCACATTACAGAAACAGTTTCAATGCACTGTTGATAATTGCAATAGTTACTGTATTATTTTTATAGTGCCTGATGTTGCAAATAGCAGTTATTAGTTTATGTGATTTTACTGAAGCTCTGTGTCACAATTTAGTGGGTTTTCCGAAGACAGTGAGCTGCAGATTCACAAGAATTAAGGTATACATTATAAAACATAATGAATGCACATTTCATTAGCTTTTATTTTCAGATTTGGCTTTGTGTTATATTTTTTAAATTCCAAGTTTTGAGCAATCTCTAATTAAAGCAAGTTCTACTAGTCTATAGACCCATTCCAGTTTTCTGGATCCATTGGCTTTGAAAATGATATGATTTGCCTTTCAGCAATGCTACAGCTAAAACATTTTTAAGTGTTCTTTTTCTTATATAATGGAAATTCCAAACTGCATTTAACCTAAATTTCTGGAATTTTGCTAAGCTCTTTAGAACTCTCCCTTCACGTATTAAAGGAGTATGCTCTAATGATGCATACTGATCCTTTCAAGTGTGCCATAGTCCTTTTTTTTTTATGTATGCTCCATAAATCATTGTGTTCCAAGTGCTGTTGATGTGATTGCTTACTCACTGCAGTTTAGATAGGTAGGTAGGTAGGTAGGTAGGTAGATAGATAGATAGATAGGGCTCTGTGATGTCATGTGATTCACCATTTCGTCTTCTTGTGGCTGGGTGAGACTGTATGAAACAGTAAGGATTTCAAAATATTTCCCAAAACGGAATCCTGTCCGTTCCAGGGAAGAAGCAGGATACAGAGCCCTTCTGATCTGCTTGGAAGGAAAATCCCTTCTTTCACATACGTGATACTACAAGGGCATTTCTGTAGTACGGAATAGACACTAGGTATTCCCCATGAAAACATGCAGATCTTTGTGTCTTGGAGGAAAAATGAGTAACTGGATTACAGGAGGAATAATAAAGTATTAAAATTAAAGATAATCTGCTATATGGAGGTTTTTTCCCAATGTTCAATATTTTGACAGTTTCAATATTTATTTATTTCCAAAATATCTAGACTTCCATAAAGTCCATTAGCTCAGTGTCTTGTCACTTGGTGCTTCACACAGAGGTTTTTTTCAGACAGCTGTTTGGTTTCTGTTAGTTTGGCACAACACATGGAACTACAGCAATCGAGTATATTGCCACATCGCTTACGAAGGTGTCCTGTTGTCTTCTTCCTAAGAAATGAGAGGAGAGTAAATGAATATTTGTGAGTTCTGAAGAATGAAACCAAAATAACCTGTGAAGGCAAAGCAATTTTTTTTCATTCTCTTCCCTCAAGCCTGTTGTTGCTTAAGTGGAAGATCAATACAGAAATAGAATTTGTTCAGTGTGCTTGTAACAGTTCAGAATTCTCTACAGGTTTGCTTTAGCTGAAAGCAATACAAAGTACTGTTTGCTCTGTGGATATTGAAAATCAGTAAAAATTAAAAAAGAGTAGGCAGCTAGCCTTTGCATGAGTGTCAAAAAAAGGAGTGGCGGAGGGAAGGGGAAGAAAATGCATCTCACAAGGAGGCAGTTTGTCTCTCTTTGGTATACCCACCCCGTGAGCACCAGGAATGGAAGAGGAATCGGAGGACAGGTGTCCACAAACAATGACAGAGGCAGGGAAGTCACGCAGTCCAGACTGCTGGAGGGTTAGCCTGATTTTCTCCTCTGTGCTGAGGAGCTGGGAGCCGTTCTTCTCAGTCTAGCTGATCACCTCCTAGCTCGGTGGAAAAATCCCGACATGGTTTTAAGGAGTTTGGTTAATCTCAGCTTGTTACTTAGTTTGCATAGCTTTAACGTGGGAGTAGTACTCGCCTGTCTCAGAAAGATGTTCAAAAGATTAAATGTTCTGGGGGGAAACTTAAGCATTTATACAGACTTTTAAAAATGTGACATTGAGATCTTGGTGCGTGATCTGCATTTTGTGCTATTCTCAGTCCAGCTCTGTGACTCAAAATCATCACAGGACGTTGGCTATACGAACCTGAGATCTATTTCATACAGCTCATGGGAAATCCTTTTTTCATGGGGGATGAGGGAAGGAAGAAACAGTGATGGTTTATCTGTGGTTTATTATTTTTATTTTACTTTAATTGCTATAACCTTGTTTTTTTTCAAAGTTCTTGCATTCTAAATAAATTTCAGTTAGACATTTAATATATATTTTGCACATATGCAGAGAAGAAGGAACAGAACAGGACCCCAGACAGCTGATGGTTTCAAGACCAGCCAGTTTAGTTCTAGTTTTACGTATTGGCAGTAAGACAATTTGGTGCTGCAAATTGAATCACTTGATTCAAGAGAGTATTGAGTAAAATTCACACATTCATTTGTTCATAGTCCTCCGTGGTGGTCAGGTTAGAGAGAGACATGTGAGCTGCATCTTTCTGAAAGTCTGAGAGAAACCCTTTTAAGGAACACAACCAAAGGAAGAAGGGATTTCTCTCCCTTTGAC
The DNA here is from genome assembly GCA_026546715.1 of Gallinago undulata. NCBI lineage: Eukaryota > Metazoa > Chordata > Aves > Charadriiformes > Scolopacidae > Gallinago > Gallinago undulata. The sequence continues at coordinate 89,099,763 of JAOTQQ010000023.1, forward strand.
TGAAGTACATTCATTAGGTAATGAACTTACACTCTGGAATGGAGTTAATTCAGGTGACTATCCTTGTTGCTTGTTCTTTGAAGCACACATTGACCTGGACCATAAACTGTCCATGAAACTTTCTTCTCTGCTTGCTCACTCCTGTGTGCCTCTTGCCTCTTTTTAGCTTTGTTGATCTGTTTTCTTTGTACTTCCTGATGGTGCCCTTCATCCAAAGGATGATCACCTTCATCCAGAGGTGCTTTGCCATCTTGTGACCTTTACTTGATCTTGTCCTTGACACAGCTAGAAATATAGAATTAAAGAAAAATGCCCTTCACTGGAGGCCGATTGGAGGTGGGAATTTAAGCCATAGGTGATTGGAGCAGAAATTAGAGGGCAGACACCTTCACCAGAAGGAGGTTGGGTATGCAGAGTTGTGCTGGTAGTGCCTCATGCAGTTCAGAACAAAAAACATTTGAAAATAGCTGGGACTGGTTTTCAAAGGTATTGCTGTCACACTGCTGCTGACAAGGTTGTATGATGAGACACTTGCCTTTTCAGCTACTGAATTTATGTCCACATGTCAAGGGCTTAATATTTTGACAAAGTGCAATCAAAGTTGATATAGAATCGTAGAATCATAGAATGGTTAGAGTTGGAAGGGACCTTAAAGATCATTGAGTTCCAACCCCCCTGCCCTGGGCAGGGACA
>JAOTQQ010000023.1:89100814-89134590 GCA_026546715.1 Gallinago undulata
TGGGCAGGGACACCTCCCACCAGACCAGGTTGCTCCAAGCCCCATCCAGCCTGGCCTTGAACCCCTCCAGGGATGGGCTAGCCACAACTTCTCTGGGCAACCTGTTCCAGAATCTCACCACCCTCACAAGAAGGAATTTCTTCCTAATATCTAATTTAAAGCTCCCCTCTTCCAATTTAAAACCGTCACCCCTTGTCCTTTACTACAGCACTGGAGGAGCCTGCCCAGGGCGGTGGTGGAGTCACCATCCCTGGAGGGATTTAAGAAACGTGTAGACGTGGAACTTCAGGGCATGTTCTGGGGCCCGAGATTGTGGGGATCTTTTGTGTGTGTGTGTGTGGTTGGACTCAGTGATCTCAGAGGTCCTCCCCAACCGTGAAGATTCTGGGATTCTGTGGTACAGAGAGTGATTTTTCTAGATTCCTTGCATATATAGTTCGTGGGCAAAACTTTGTAATAAAGATGTGACCTCTGTAGTTAATAGTTTAAGGTGTAACGAGTGCTGCCTTGTGTTAGGTAAGGCTTTATTCTTCTGTTGTTTGGCAGAAGGTAAAGGTAAATATATTGCAGAATTCTTGTAGTCACTTCCAAGTGTTAGCATATACTGAGCGTAGAAAAGTAATTAATGTGGAGCACTGTTGGTGCTATTGTCTTTCCATCTGCTACATTACAAGATATTTCAGGATATAGTAACTATTTTAGCAGAGTTTGTAAACAAGTTTTCTGGATCTGTGGAAGCCCTGTGCTTTGCTATGAAATGGCAAAATTTTATGTAAGGCCGAATGTGCATTTGAGCTCATATTCCAAGTGAACTGCATTAAACATACATGTAATGGGGAGGTTTGGAGTACCTTAAAATAAAACTCTTCTCCGTGCTGTGGATTGCTTTTTCTGGAGGCTTTGCTCAACTGCATTATATGTTTGCTCTCCATTTCCCCGTTTGGGGGGTTTCTGTGTATGTGATACTCATGTAGCACCAGTTCACATCTATGCCTGGGGATATATGTCCCCGTGGCTTTTCTTCTACAGCTTCTGTGTGGTTTGCAGTGCTGGTCAGCCTCTGCACCGACAGTGGTTGTGACTGCCTAGTGAACCCATGGGTTTTAGTGAGGACACCAGGAAGGAGGGATCTGTACAGCGCCACAGAAATTGTTTGATACCCCCCACTGCTCCCATCGTCTTGTCGGAGCTGCCGGCACCTGGGGGACTGGTGGTAATGAAAGATGTGAATGTGGGAGCTAGAGTGCAGCATGCTGTGTTGCTACTAAATTACTCAGCAGCTGTTCAAAACACCTTCAGAAAATACATTTTCTCTTGCATTTGAATACATTTTATGTAAATCTAATAGGTGGTTTGGCCCCTGGGTTGTGTTCCCAGCACTGTCAGAACCAATCTTCTGCAACCTCTCTTGTTCACCCATCTGGAAAATAACAGGATTATACTTGCCTGCCTTCTGGGGGATGGTGTAAGTTTTGCTCAATGGCAAATGTTGTGAAAACTGAACAGCAGGCTGTGGCTGATATAAGACAAGGCACGATCTGACCATTTCATCCCTTGGCCGAAGCAGATAAAAAGCACTCTTCCTCAACCAGCCACAGAAAGGGGTTGATTATTAAAGACTGGGAGTTCTTTCTTCACCTTTAACAGAAGAAAGGCACATATCGCTTTCTTTTAGTGACTTTATCTGGATGAAATACTTACCCCTCTGATCTTCCTGTAGTTTCTTTTACTACAGATTTCTAACTGTATGTCATGTAGGTAGTGAATCTGGCACTATCATACCACTTTGTAAATGGTGTTTCTTCAATTCTTATGTAAATCAGCGTGTACACAAGCAATTTTACTGAAAACATAAGATGGAAATATATAAAATAAAACAGGCTCACAGTGACATGAGTGGAGTTTGCTGTTACTTGCCTGCCTAATGCAGACAATAATCTCAGGATCAGCCTGTGCTGAATATCTATACATGTTTTTCAATTTTAGGACTCAGTGTGGTGATGCACAGAGGTTCTGTCAGTCAATAATGCAGTATTACTGGTCTTGGTAAATACCCTGTTCTTGCTCCAATGGCTAGAAACACTTTCTAAACCCTATGATATATCACCTGCTTCCTCTTAACCTCTTTAAGCCTCAAATTTAAGCCAGAAAGTTTTTGCGTTTGTATTGTGGCTTGGTGCTTTTTTGTTTTTCTTTTTTTTTTTTTTATCAAAGCACAGAGCAGATACTAAATAGTAGGAAAATTCTCTATTTTGTAATAGAGAAAAGTGATTGGCATCACCATTTGCTTTGTCTCTAATAAAAACTACAAAAAGTCTCAGAATGCTAAAAGGTAATCTGGTGGCATTCAAGTGTTTACAAATTCCAACACATAAAACATTCGTTCATACTGAATGGCAAATGGCTGTATCTCACTGCACATGCTACATTTCAGCATAAAGTGTTTTGAGCCAATATAACCTCTGCAACATTTATTTTCTTGAGAGTTTTACACTGATCAGCCTTTGGAATTAATGTATCTCTTATTAAAAGTCCTCTTTGCTCAGGAAGATATTGTCAGCCCTACTGGGCAAGCAGTGGAAGAGAAGGCTGATTAACTTAGTCGGATTAGCCGTGCACTGCTGGAGAAATTCTGCTGATCTGACTAAAAAATCATCTTTTGGGGGATAGTGGGTCTGACACTGTCAGAATTAGTTTTATTCATACCAGTGTTTTGTAAGTTAAAGTGATTTGTCCATATAAGTTTAATTATAGCTGTTTTCTGACAAGTTTGCAGGAAGCTTGTTGGATTTGCTCCCCTTCTACTCTGTCCTGGTGAGGCCCCATCTGGAGCACTGTGTCCAGTTCTGGGCTCCCCAGTTCCAGAAGGACAGGGAACTGCTGGAGAGGGTAGAGCAGAGGGCTACAAAGATGATTAGGGTCCTAGAACATCTGTCTTATGAGGAGAGGCTGAGGGACTTCGGTCTTTTTAGTCTAGAGAAGAGAAGACTGAGGGGGGATCTGATCAATGCTTATAAATACTAAAGGGTGGGTGTCAAGAGGATGAGGCTGGTCTTTTTTCAGTGATGCGCAGTGACAGGAAAAAAGGAAATGGGCACAAACTTGAACATGGGAAGTTCCACCTAAACACGAGGAGGAACTTCTTTCCTGTGAGGGTGGCAGAGCCCTGGAAGAGGCTGCCCAGGGGGGTGGTGGAGTCTCCTTCTCTGGAGACATTCAAACCCACCTGGACACGTTCCTGTGGGACCTGTTCTGGGTGGACCTGCTTTGGCAGGGGGTTGGACTAAATGATCTCCAGAGGTTCCTTCCAACCCCATACCCTTCTGTGATTCTGTGATATTTTTGGTAGCTAAGCTCTCACTTAGAATTGTTTATGTGATGTTGCCTTTTTGGTTATTTTGTTTTTTTAAACTACTTAAAATCTACTTTAAGAAGACGAAGGATAAGATGTCATTTTTCTCAATTATGAGCAGGAAGGCTGTTAAGTATGCCAAAGGTTGCACACTGAATAAAGAAGACCAAATAGCCAAAACATTTACAGCTACATTAAGTAGGAAATGAAGCAGCACAGAATTTCTTGGTTTAAATTCAAGATGAGCTGCTTGAATCTGGTATATCTCATCTCACCTTGTACAAGTTCTTGAACTAAACATGAACTAACATTTTAATGCCTGCAACTTTCATGGCGTAGTGCTGCTGCATCTTCAGATGATGAAATAAATTAAACTGCCTAATAATTGGGAAAATTGTAGATACGTATTCTATGCTTCTCAAATCTCATTGCTTACCTTTAAACAACAGAAAGACAAAAATTCAGATATTCCATTCATCCAAACTGCGTATTAGAACATTTGAGATCACCTCCCTTGACCTGCTGGCCGTACTTCTTTTGATGCAGCCCAGGATGCAGTTGGCTTTCTGGGCTGCAAGCGCACATTGCTGGCTCATGTTGAGCTTTTCATCCATCAACACCTCAAGTCCTTTTCAGTCCATTCTCCACCCAACCTGTGTCATTACCAGGAGTTGCTCCAAGGACGCTGTACTTGGCCTGATTGAACTTCATGAAGTTCACCTGGGCCCACCTCTCAAGCCTGTCCAGGTCCCCCTGGATGGCATCCCTTCCTTTCAGCGTGTTGACTGCACCACACAGCTTGGTGTCGTCAACAAACTTGGTGAGGGTGCACTCAATGCCACTGTCCTTGTCTCTGACAAAGATGTTGAACAGCACTGGTCCCTGTGACCCCTGAGGAACACCACTCATCACTGGCTTCCACTTGGACATTTTGCTGTTGACCACAACCTTTTGAGTGTTACTGTCCAGCTGATTCCATATCCATCAAGTGGTCCATCCATCAAATCCATGACTTTACAGTTTTGAGACCAGGATGCCATGTGTGACAGTGTCAAATGTTTTGCATAAGTCCAGGTAGATGACGTCTGTTGCTCTGCCCTTATATACCAGTGCTGTGGCAGCATCGTAGAAGGTCATCACATTTGTCAGGCGTGACTTGCTGTTTGTGAAGCCATGTTGGCTGTCACCAGTCACCTCCTTATTTTCCATGTGCCTTAGCAGAGACTCCAGGAGGATTTTCTCCAAGACCTTGTTGGGCACAGAGCTGAGACTGACTGGCCTGTAGTTCCCCAGGTCTTACTTTTTTCCCTTTTTGAAAATGGGGGTTATGTTTCCCCTTTTCCAGTCAGTGGGACTTCACTGGATTGACACAACTTTCCAAATATAATGGAAAGCAGCTTAGCAACTTCATCTGCCAGCTGCCTCAGGATGCATGGATGGATTCCATCAGGTTCCATGGACTTAGGTACCTTCAGTTTCATCGATGGTCTTAATCTAAAATGATTTTTTGTCAGTTAGAACTCAGTGCTTGAATTTTTACCTGAAGTATCTATGTGGTTAATAGCACTGAGCATCCCTTTGAAATGAGTTAATATCACAATTTTTCTTGTAGTGAAATATTTTCTAATATTTCCAAATTCAATAAATGTGTATTTCCATTCATAATATTTAAGTGAAAAAACGGACATCAAAACGAAGAAATAAAGCACCTCATCTGTAAGGAAAACCAGATTGTACATACGTAGCAAAAGCCATTTTGGTGTTTGTTTATACTTGCATAATTTCCTTAATGACTTACATCCATAAAATATTATCTTATTAAAAGGCTACTGTCCTACATAAGATTTTGTCTACACATGAAGAAACATAGCACATTTCACCTCATACAAGATTGCCTTTTTTCCATGAAAATCTCATACTTTCTAATCCTAAAATCTGATGGAAGTAATCTGTCTTGTTTAAAAAACAGAAAATAATAAAGGGTGGCCTGTGAATACACATTTACTCATACAAGCTAAATGTATTACATGTACCTTGGCTTTCTTTTATATTTTCTTTGCCATTAATATTCATGAATTTTGTGCAGTATTTATTTCCCAAATAATACACTTCAGCTCAAATACACATCACTAATCAAAGTGACTGAAAAAAACAGGCGAGTCATTTGTAATACACTATAAAATGTGCATCTGGCTATTTAAGTAGTCACTCTTGAAGCACATCCAAATGACTTTGTAATCTATATGTTACCTTTTTGTATTCAAATAGAGAATAGACATTATAGTGTAGTTTCATATATGTTTAAGAGTGGCTTTAAAGATTGCAGCTAAAATGTATATAGACATATCACCATAAAGCAGTCTTAGGTGGGATTTTTTAATAGTTGGTTATAACTTAGCAAAATGTTCTTAGGTGTTCATGTTGGATGCTGTATTTAGACAGCTTCAAGTACAAAGTACATATGAAATTATTATGAGAGTCTTAATTTCTTTGGCATAGCACTTCTAAAGCTCATACTTTTTTGATGTTAGGGAAAAACACAGCATTTATGTTACCATAAGCAGGCTGCAAGAAAATAGCTAATGACTCTCATTCAGATAAAGGTGAGTGGACCTCTTTAATCAGTTTGGATGATAGCAGTAAGCTTCAGGTTCTGTGCAACTCTGTATTTATGTATGTATTCTGAAAGCACACATCTGCTCTATTCTGCTTCTGCGTGCTTGTGTGTGTTCAAAGAAAAAAGTATCAGCCAAGAAACATTATTTTAAAATTGCAATTAACTGCATTGCCTGGCACTTGGGCTGCACAAATCAATAAATCTTAAGTCTGGTAAGTGGGCGTGTCATTGAACATTTCTGCCTTGTAGTATTGACTTCAGGTGAGGTGCTCATGCTTTGTGAAAGCACAATTTTAATATGCCCAGCACTTTTAGTAGCACTGCTGTCTCTCATTTACCCAAAATCAGAGTTATTCTTTACATATGTTGAAGAGGGACTGAAGGGGTGATGATGACAAGGACTTACTGGTGGTCTCAATACAAGAGACAAATCGTTGGTGAGGGTTGGAGTCATGGGTGTGACTCTCTTAAATGGTTACTAACATCAGTGATTGATTTCCAGTTTTGTCTGGGCTACAAATAAGGTATTACCTTTCTGCGGTATACCCTGCAGAGGTCTGATTGACCCTCTGTTTATGACAGCATAAGAAATAATGTTTACCACATATAAAATGCCAGTGATGATTATTGTCGTACATGAAAAACTATCCTTTAGCAATAACATATATTTGCACCTTCAGTGAGGCTGAAATAATAATCTGCCAAATTAAGTGGAACAGTAAAGAACTCAACATCCTATTTTAAGAGGCAGTCGTGGGCCCTGTGTGCCCTGACTCACATTCTCTTGCTGTATTTTCAGTTGATCTTAATGTAATTCAACTGCATTAGGCATTCTTATACCTTTATAGAAGAGTTGAGTTGGGGATATAGGTGCTTCAGCAGCAGCTGTTCATGAAATATAATAGAGATTAGGTGTCTGCCTTTTCCTTTTCTCTGACTAAGGTGCTTCTGAGAATGTGAAGAAGCAAATTGCTTAAATGTCATCAGCAGAGCCCAAGAATAGACTGTCTAAATATTACTATGAGAAGTTTTCCTAAGTCTCAATTAGGGCAATGTGAAAGAAGCTCCAGTGTCCAAAACCAAGTTTACACAGGATTAGAAGACATGATCTTCAAGGACCCTGATACCAAAATACCAATAATTATTTTTTTTAATAGATACTTAAATGTGTAAAAATGAAATACCAGCAGGGTGTCTCTTGGTGCTGAGTATTAGCAAAGATGCCAGCCTCAACCTCAGGATTTGCACTATTTGGCAACAGAAGGATTTTATTCTTTAGAGTCTCTGTAGAATTTCCAGTATAAGTACATAAATTGTTTCTTCTTCTGGAATTCAAGTTACAGAGTTGGTTTCTCATTAACCACATTGCTTAACCTATTTTTCTTAGTTTTCACATGTAGAGGGGGAGGCAGCAGTTCATTTTAGACCATCAGAGTATGCAAAGGAAAATTAATTAGTGCTGCCTGGTAGAAGCAATATATGTTACTAATTATTGTATTTCTTTTGTCTGTAATAATAGGTAAAAAAAATAATAGAAGATTCTCAGTTGGAGAAAATTGCAGTATTGCATTGGTGCAGCTTTGTCCATGTGTCAGGTGGCTTCCGAATTTTCATTCCTAGGAGCAGATTTATGTGAGACACTAAATGGAAGACTATATATGAATATGGCTCAACATAATCATTCTTTCTTATATTCGAGTGCAATACTGAGCTCCTGCTAACTCCAGAAGAGTTGTGCTGCTGGAAGGGACAGCCCTCCTCAGGGGAGGGGGGACATAATTGGTAGGACATTAACTACTGTCTGTCTCTTTGCGAGTACACTCCAGTGCTTTTTTGAGGCATTTTGATGGTGAGATGTTAGGACAATTCCTGCTTAGATTTACCTTCTTTATTACTGTCTTAAGTGAAACTTTCTCTCTAAAATTATGGTATTTTAGACATGCCATTCCTTTCTTTATTCTTTGCTTTATTCAGTTTTAGCCATTCAAGCAAGCACTATTTATGCATCCACAGAAAAGTCCTTACCACTGTAGGCAATTTTTTATTATAACCATTATTATAACCAGTGTTGTATATAAACACTGGTTGTTGTCGGAAATGTATGTATGCATATATTTTCTTCAAACCTCGTATCTTATAGCTATTTCACATGAGACCATTCCTTCTATATGAACATACACCGATTTCTTCCCTTTCTTTCTTTTCACCAATATTTTAATATACCTGAGATTCACTTAGCTGGTAGGCAGATAGGTGGTTTAACAAAGAGGTGTAAGACATGGTATCACAGTCAGCAACACAACAATGTAGGCGGTGTCCAAATAGTTCTTGAAATTTGAGGTTTTACCAAGTGCTCTCTCATATTTTACCAGACCTACAACATTAATTTGCTCAGTGAGAGATAATAATGATTCTTATATAGAATTATAGTCTGCTTTTACTGGTATTAATGTTGTTAAATGGAAACATGATCACAGAATCACAGAAGGGTATGGGGTTGGAAGGAACCTCTGGAGATCATTTAGTCCAACCCCCTGCCAAAGCAGGTCCACCCAGAACAGGTCCCACAGGAACGTGTCCAGGTGGGTTTGAATGTCTCCAGAGAAGGAGACTCCACCACCCCCCTGGGCAGCCTCTTCCAGGGCTCTGCCACCCTCACAGGAAAGAAGTTCCTCCTCATGTTTAGGTGGAACTTCCCATGTTCGAGTTTGTGCCCATTTTCTCTTGTCCTGTCCCTGGGCACCACTGAAAATAGACCAGCTCCATCCTCTTGACACCGACCCTTTAAGTATTTATAAGCATTGATCAGATCCCCCCTCAGTCTTCTCTTCTCCAGACTAAAAAGACCGAAGTCCCTCAGCCTCTCCTCGTAAGAGACATCCAGTGCTCTTTCTCAGTGTGTTCAAAATCCCTGTAACTACAACTGATTTGGTACTTAAAGAGAATGATATGGCTGATAATGGAGAGATAGTCATGGTTCTCTTGAACATAAGAGGTCTCTGACTTGATAAAGTCTTGTACTTTTGTCTTGTAGAATTGTCTTGTAGAATATTCTTGTGAAGTTAGCCTTCAGCTGCTCCATGCAATCGAATTTAGGCTTCAGTTTCCTGATTGTTTAGCAGAAGTCTCCCAGCTCACCCTTCGTCAATATAATAATGCATTGCTGCATGTGATTACTATTTTGACTTTTACTAAATTAACAAAATCACCTAATTTAGTTTCCCTAGAGGAAAGCATATGACTTTTTAGTTAATAGATAATTGTCAGGTAGCTTGTTTACCATTTTGTTTGCTGCAAATGGTTCACCTGCACTTAAGGGAAGAACACATCAAAATCTATTTTGCAGTAACTTTTCGTATAAAACATTTCCCTCTTTTCACATCTCAGGGGAGATTTTTGTTGACTTCCCCTCATTTTTTCCATGTGTCTTCCATGCTTTTTCTTAGGTGTTGCATAGGCTTTAACTGGAGGCTTTTAACTGAAGGAGGAAGCAAACTTTCCTTTCTGTTGTTATGTATTTTTTAATAAACTTGCTTGAATGCAAAATCTGTGACTGAAAGAACCCTTATCAGAGGGCAAGAAGGAGTTGTGCAAAAAGACTGCAAGCAGTTTCCCTGAGGGATGTTCATCTCTGGCGATCCAAAGAGCAGAAGAGAGAAGTCTTTCTCTTTGCTGTGATGTAGGCTCAAAGAGAAGTTAGCCATGATAAAAATTAAAATAGCCGTGTTCGGGTGCAGCAACTACCCACTTGGTACATGAATCTGAGGGAATGCTCTCAGAAATGGGAGAAAGCAACACTATGCAGTCTCGAAGGTGGCTTACTGGGTTTAAAAACATAGGCTTTTTTTCAGCAGTCAAAACTGGCTCCATAAATTCATCTAGCCCACAAAAGTACACGAAGTTTATTATTATGATCCAACAGAGAGTAGTCGATCTGTAAGCACAGGTGTAGTACACCCTTCTACGTAAGAACAAGTTATTCCAAAACATAAGGTTTCCGTAGGAGTTGGTGCCTACTGTCAGGATCAATTTTGTAACAATATGTTCTTCAAATACTATCACGGTCATGAAAAAAGGTAACAAAGACTACTGTTGATGAGGATAACTTTTAGATTTTATTGTAGCTTCAAATAAATGTTAATGCTAATTCTTCCATTACCCTTGTGAAAGGGAGATGTCACAATCCATCATTCTGTTCTCCCAGTGCACTCAAGTGTTGTGTTTCCCCCCTGCCAGTGGGGTTGCACAGATACGATTAAGAGCAGAATTTACACAGTTCTCTGTTAGGAGACAGTCTGAGAACAGATATCTTTAAAGTCATGATTCATAAAATGTATCTGTTGAAGAAAAGCATTCCATTGAAGTCAATGATCCTTGGGTGCGTGGTGCCTGCACTGCATTTGGTGAAATATGCAGCAGAAAGGGTCCCATTAACCCATCTGTTACAGGATCACAGAGGGGGCCGATGGACTGGCAGAGCTGGAGTGAGTGAGACATAAAGCAAGCTGAGTAGAACCTAGTATAAATAGTATTTGTTTCACCTAAAGTAGATACCACCATTTTCAGCTACTAATCTCCTTATAGACAAAAAATGACTTTTGGGGTTTGTGTGGAAGCACACATGCGGTAAATGTGTTTGAAATCTAGTGGGTTGGCTTTGACAGTATTTAAAATACGTTCTCCCAGCAATAATGGAAAGCCACGAAGTGTTGTTCTCTTATGGATACTTCATTTCTTAGCGCTTGATAGAGGTGTGACTGGAGAAGGCTCAGCAGCTTTAATACGAGAGCTGTATAAAGGTGATATTATTCCTCCTGGATTAATCCAAAGTGAAGAAGAGCAGGCCATATTTTTCTCTCTTGTGTTAATGCAGTTCCTTTGACACCGTGGTAGAACTTGGCCTGTTCTCAGAATGCCCAGCAGGTACTGTGATAGCAGTGTCAAAGGCAGAATTTTGACAAATGGCATTCTCCAAATGTACAGCAAATTAGGCTGGTTGAAGGTCTACTGAGAAACAAAAGCTAAATAGTACCTTTTTAATGTCAAACTCCGTATTATCTTCAGAGAGTGTATAAAATGTCTGTAAGAAAGATTTGAAACAGTAACACAGCACCAGCTTTATTAATATGGTAGGATTCTTGTTAAGTTTACGATGTCCTGGAAGATGCAAAATCAAGTTTTTCTGTTTCTTGTTGCTTTTCTCATTCAGACATGTAAATTTGAACATTTTTTAAAAGACCTATGTGGAAAAATGAAGGGAAATTTTGATATTACTGTGCAAATCACTCTGTGTATCAGGAGTTCTGGTGTACATATCATATGTATAGTTCAGTTCAAAATTCCTCATATGTTTTGAGGTGTTGGCTGAAAAGTTTGTTATTTCCCACAGATAAATCCAAAGGTCTGGCAGAAAATCAAGTGTATTCTGTGCATAAAACAACCCTGTCAATAAATCTAGAATCGAATGCAAATAAGAAACATTTAATTTTAAAGGAAATTGATGTTGAAAGTGGTGCCTAAGACTGGTATTTCGATAAAACTGTGTATCTGTATTTCGATAAAACAGCTGGATGGTTCCTTTTTATGTTTTCTTGGTTGCAACCACAATGAAACAAAAGAAAATGGAGTGTTTGGAAGACTTTCAAAGTCAAGATAAGGTGTAACTGGATCGGTGTTCTAAAAACTCAGTTTTCTTTTTTTTTTTTAGGTGGTCCTTTTTGCAACTCTTTTCATTGAAAACAATAAGTAGTATTTTTCAACAGTGCGATATGGAGCACTTAGGAACAAACTGAGCTGAGGGCAGATTGCTATGTATAAAAGTAGGGAAAAACTCCAGTTCAGTTTGAAATATTTTTCCTTTTCTGCAGCAGCCAGTAACAGGCCATCTAATATCCTTTTGAATCAGAAGAATCAGTGCAGTATTGCAGGACCCCCTATGCCATACAAAACCACCAAACTATATAGGGCATGGTATTAGATGAGCAATATCATTTGTATCCGAGCTATAGTACCCTTATTATTGGGTATAAATATATCAGAGCAACTACTTCTATTCATAAGGCAGGCCAGACCCCCCCAAAATATTCCCATGCATCACCGTGCCCACTCTTATGTATGCTAATTGGCTGTCATTAAGGGCTCACTCTCTCAAATTTGTTCAATTTTGTGTTTTTTTCAAAGTTTTTCTTTTCCTATACATTATGTTAAAACTGATCAAGGAATAAGGGAGGACTTTAAATACAAAAAGCAGAATCTATTTTTAAGCATCATTAGGAGGACCAGCCTTCACGTGTGGATATGTGGAAGGTGTCAGCAGTGACGGGGAATGTGATGTTCAGTGTAACGCTGCCAAAGACTGTTAACTGTTTCTCTTCACATAGTAAGGAACAACTCTTGAATTTTACACAAATACCAGACACTCTAAGGCCCAATTAAGAAAACACTGAAAATGAACCGTTAACAAAACTGTCGGATTTCCTGCCCGATCAGAGGAGCCTTTAATAGCAGGGGTTTCTTTTCTCCTTCAAATCCAGACTTCTGACAACTAATCATAGAATCACAGAATCATAGAATATCTCAAGCTGGAAGACACCCATAAGGATCATTGAATCCAACCTCCTGCTCCTTGTAGGACTCCCTAAAACTAAACCATATGACTAAGAGCGTTGTCCAGACTCTCCTTGAACTCTTGAGTGCCATGACCACTTCCCTGGGGAGCCTGTTCTGGTGACTGAGTACTACCCTCTCAAGGAAGAGCCTTTTCCTAATGTCCAGTCTGAACTTCCCGTGATGCAGCTTCATTCCATTTCCTTGTGTCCTATTCATGGTCACCAGAAGGAGGAGATCAACACCTCCCCTTCCACTGCCTCCCTTGAGGAAGTTGTAAACTGCAGTGAGGTCCCTCTCTCAGCCTTCTCCAAGCTAACAAACCAAGTGACTTCAGCTGCTCCTCATAAGTCTTGCCCTAGAGACCTTTCACCATCTTGGTTGCCCTTCTCTGGACACACTAATATTTTGATGTCCTTCTTACATTGAGCCCAAAACCACCACATCCACTGTCTTGCCTAGGTCACCTATATGGGTGACCTTGTCATAAATGGAAATTAAGTTGGTTAAGCAGGACTTTCCCTCCGTGAACCCGTGCTGGGTATGACCGATGACTGCATTGTCTTTCAACTGTTTTTCAGTAACTCCCAGAATAATCTTCTCCATAATTTTACCAGACACTGAAGAGAGACTAACAGGCCTGTAGTTACTGGGGTCTTCCTTCTTTCTTTCCTTTCTTGAAAATTGGGACAACGCTTGCCAGCTTCCAGTCTACTGGGACCTCTCCAGGCTCCCAAGAGCATTGAAAAATAACTAAGAGAGATCCTGTGAATCCCATCGGATCCCATAGATTTATGCACATCTTTGCTGGAGCTGTAGGAGTCAGCTGGGAGCTAACATCCTCTAATGGATTCCAAAAGTTCAGACATATCTTTTGGGGTTTTTTGTGGTTTTGTTTTCTTCTTTAAAGAAAAAAGCATCAAAGGATTACTGCAAGACACTATTTGGTGTCACAATCATTTGAGATTTTTCATCTTCCATGCTTTTTTCTACCCCTTAACCCTTGTTTCTCTCTCCCCCACTCCCCTACTGGTACGTTTTCACTGTTCACTCAGCTCATAGCAACTGGAAAACCTGAAATTTGGTGTTGAACAGCTGGAGGTTGCAACAGATGTTTCACTGATTTAAAATAAAATGTCAGACATAACATGAAGCATTCATTTTTATAATTATCACTTGTTTTGTAATTAAAAGTAGTAAGAAATACCAAAATTTCACCTTGTTGGAACAAAAAAGGGTAAAGAGATATGTGAATATTTCCATGGAAGCATGGAATTTTGGGAAGAGAAGGTATATTTTAAATAACGGAATTTTCAAACTATGTATTTTTAAGGAAAAAGAAACGTAAGTGCAGGGATTTTTATTAAAACTGTAAGATGCAGTACAGATTTCCACACTTGTGAATTGAATGTGCTCAGTCAAAAGTAAAATCACTGTTCTTGAAAAATCTCCTGTATTGCTTGACAGCTGGTTAGATGTTCCCTTGACAACTGCTCCGGTTAATCAAGGGTGTAAATGAAGCCGCTGTTTCAGTGGTTTGCAGGATTCATTTTAGATTGTGTCTTTAATATCAACACTTTTTCAGCAGAGAGGATTTTTGTGAGAGGGCTTTCTTACGATGTGCTGTTAATTTGGGCTTGTGTTTGTCAGCTTGTAGGGAGAAAAACAGCTAGTAGTTCTAAATGTAATCTTCCAGTTGTGGCATTAGAAAATGGATAGTAGTATAGCTATTTCACAATTATTTTTCAGAAGACCAGAAACCTTGGTCTGCTGGTAGTGCGAGATCTTTGTTTAGGAAAAAACTTAGCGTGATAATTTAGCTTGGGTAAGAACAGAGACCAGTTCTCTTTATAATGCTTGGGCGCTTTTTATACCTGATGATCTGACATTTTAATTTTGTTACGCCTCTCCTTAATCTGTTAGAAATACAGCTGCACCTTCAGCACTATAGAAAACATAATTGCTATAAACTAAATTTTCTTAAGGATGTTTACACAACTAAGAATGCGCCATTTTTACATGATCACCTCAGGTAATTATAATGCATGAATGCAGCTAAGTGTCTTCCAGAACTTCCAGTCTCTGGACCTATTCTTATCCCTATTGTCAAATATGTAATCAGTTTAAGATACTTTACTGTGCTTCCCTTGACATAAACTGGAAGCTGAAGCAATGGTGCTATCAATCAGGGCATGTCAGGCTTTCCAGTGATGGGCATTGTGCGTTCCTGCTTTCTGCTGTGCTCCTCTGGTGCCACCTGGTGAGGAGAAAAAAGAAAAAGTGCAGTTGAATTTCTCACTAAAACATTTGCTTGGTAGCAAGATTGTACCGGGAAACATTTGATTTAGAAGTGCCTCAACGTTAGGTAGTGTAAGAGGATTTCTTTCAGTATCATTTCCAGGCCTAACTTAATCCGATGCTTAACATCCGCAACTGTGCCGTAGCTATGAGTGTGTGAGGTAGAGATTGCATTCTGTTAGAAATTCAGTGTTCAGGCACATAATGAATCAAGATGTAACTAGTATTAATCACTGTATGTACAACTTCTGGTTTTCATCTGTTGCAGACAATGCTTCTTTTGTAAAGAAACAGCCTCTGCAGTAAAACCTTTGTTAATTCTTGTTCTTAACGAGCTTACATAAAATCCATAGCAGCTATGAAAAAAATCGTGTTATTCGAAGGCAAGGCCAGAGAACTGAACCTCATCTCATTGCAAATCTGATATTTGCCTCTGTACCTTTGCATCTACAGGAACAGGTTGGGCTCCACGTGGCTCCAGACCTATTTGGGTGATTGTGCGTAACGTTCCCATCCATCCTCCCCACACACCCTTTTCCCATACCTGCTCCCCACACACTCACTTCTCTACTGCTCCGCGGATTCTTTTTATATCATTATGAGTGTGATGTGCGTGAATCACAATTTTGGTGCCTGACAAAATAATCCTGCAATAGGAATCATATTCCATTCTCTCCTGTCACGGTCTCTGTAGGGAAAAATATGTTGGCTTTGAGTGCAACTGAAATACGCCGCTGAGATGCGAGGCAGATGGACTGAAATGCCTTCAGCATCTAAACGAGTGAAAAAGCACAACTGAACTAAAAATACTTCAAAATTTAAAGATGTCAGTAATTAGCCACTTTCAGCTCAGGTGTTTTTAATAAGGGGTCAGTATCTCATAATATGAGGTTAATTAGAAAAATAAAGAAAAAATGTCAAGAGAATAAATCATCGGTTCCATTTTAACTTTTCTAATGTGGGTAATGGATTTCAGTCTTCGGTGAGATGTGTGCAGTCTGCATTTATCCAGTTGCAAGATAAAGACAGGTTTAATCTTACATTATAACAAAAATATTATCAGGTTATAGAGCTACGTGAAGTGGTATTTTCCTTAGGTTATGTCTAACACAGAATGCTTCAAGCACATGCTTTTTTCCGTTATTGTTTCTAAAAACTAGTATAATTAAGTCTTGCATATGTCCATACTATAGTACTTTGTGTTTATAAACGCTGTAGTAAAGATAGAGACTGCATTTCTGGTTTAATTGCCATTCTTCATTATTTTCATAATTTTCTGTGAAAACTGTCTTTTCGGCTGTAATTTTCCATGCTCTGTCTCTTTCTAATAAGCTACTCTAAGTGTATATGAGTAACCTAGCAAATTCAAACAGTCCTAATTTTGTGGTAATCTAAGCATGAAAAATATTCCTTTTGTTCACATTTCAAATGACAGTTTTTCTTTTCTATGACATAATACAGAGGAAAATTTCAAGTGTTACGTGTTTGGAAATCCTTGCAGAGAAAGGAGCAAACGCTGAAGAAAGTAGTAGTAGCATTCCCAATATGCACTCCAGGATACAGGGCAGTAGGTTATGTCCTTTTTGAAGTTGAGACCTAATGACCAAAATCACTATATAATAGCTGCTGTTTATATATACTGGGCTTTTTTTCTTTTGAAATTATTTTTTTCATTTTTTCTGACACATTTCTTTAAAGGTGGAATAGATCACCAGATATTCCAGTGTAGGGATGAGTGCGTTATTATCTATATGAATTTAGGATACCTGGGCTTGTCTACATACAGATACTGCAGTAAAGACCATGTCAGTGTCAAGTAATCTTTAATGCTTATTTTAATTGAACCTATTTTTAATCTTCCACTTTTCCCCCTGAGCAAAGAATCAAAACAAGAGAAATTATGTATACGTAACAGTGAGAATGTGGGAATACCAGATATTTGCAATGGAAGTCTACAATGCTGAATTTGGCTTGGATGGCTAATTGCTTGAAGATGATCAAGCTGACGTGGACTGGATTGTTCTTTTCTTTTCCACTATATGAGCATTCTCCTTTATTGACTTTGCCACATCACTTAAACTTTTGGCCTTCATGGGCTGAAGTATTATAATACGTGGTACAAGGGGTTAAACCTTGAACTGATTTAGAAACTGCAACAACTTCAGACTTAAGAAATCTTCCAGAAAAGCAGGGACAAGGCAGGGGCAGAGGGTAGGCTTTGCCATGAGCATGTTAGGTCTGTACTGCAACATGCACTCAGAGTTGAAAGCATCAAGGAAAGGTTACGAGTTAGTTTTTCCCAAGAGAATCCTAAACAAGCTGATTTTCTTTTATCTGAGAAAGTTATCTTTATACATTCTGATTTACCTGGACGATTCTCAGCAGCTGAAATATGACTTGGAATAAGAAATAAAATTCAAACTATGTTTTATATATCAAAAATGCGTTGGAAATCACAGAAGATGGAAGTACTTTCTCCAAAATTGTCCTTATTACAAGTATCTAAAAAGGGGATCACAAAACTACCTGTCAATATATCCATTATTTATTAAGAAGGAACTTCTGTTTACTCATTTCACAATTTACATTTTTTCTGGCTCCCTAAATTCAAAATCAAAATATTATGCTAACTTTATACTACATAAGAAAGTACTTAGCTTAAAATATACTTAAAAACAACACAATTTTTTGATCTAAAATAAGAAAGAAAAGCAAACATTTTTTAAACCTGTTTTCAAACAGGTTTTAAAACTCCTAGACCTAGGAGTCTAGATCACATTTCAGAAGGTGATGATAGAAGACGCCATTCAAATACCTCAGTCTTCCTAAAAAATTTTAAAACGTTGTTGTTTGCCGTTCAAAAAAATAGGAGAAGCGTTGCATACTTAGGAAGGTGAAATAATTTAGCACATTTCAACCCCATGCAGCAGGGCACAGTGAAGAGTCAATGAGTCGGTATTGACTGAACTGGCTCTGGAACCAGAAGCCATGCAGGCATTGGAAAGGGAGGATTTATTGATAGGGCTGCAGCACCCACTGATGTAGACGTGCTGCCTTTGAGACTTGCCTTAGTGGATGCACTGGGGTTTTTTTTGCTGCTCACTCAGAAATCACTGCACTGCAGCTAATGTTATAAATATTCATTAGGGGGCTAATACTATATCCATTTATGTCAGCACGATGTTCCCAGTAACTTCAGAGGTGAAAACTGAGCCTCTGAATTTCATGCTGAACCTATGGGCAGGAGGTTAAAATAGTGAGACAGTAAACACAGGAGGAGAAAAGCAAAGCTCAGGGCACAACACGGGGTAAGTCTGAGCGTGGCAGCTGCGCCCAACCAGCTGGGTGGTGGCATATGGAAAGGCGGTCATAGAATTGTCTTGGAGAGCCTGGTGGGTCTTGGTGTGGTTCATCCAGGAGTAAATATGTCCTTGGCAGTGCTGAGGTCATCTCTAAGATTAGTAATATATGTTTCTAGCGTTCAGGACATAACAGGCTGTAAAATATGTTTACTTCATATGTCTGTGGCCTACCATAAAAATTCATCCATTGCAACAAAAAAAAAAGGTTGATGAGATTCCTGTCATTGCCCTTCAGCATTTGTTAGACTATAAGCGTGGGAAATTTGGCAGGCCATAGAAATGTATAATTTTTCTTCAAAATCTTTTGTGAAAATCTGTCGTGTAACATTTCTGAAATATTACACAAAGATGAAACATTGTTCTTGTTGAAGGCCTGTGCTCTGGCTCACTAACTGTATGGATTTGACTGAGCAGAGCTTCGTGGGCAGAGTGCATGTACTCAGTAAAACTTCACGTGCTTCCCATCACATTCTCCTTTAAAGCATGTGAAAATTGGGACTGAGGGAAGGTGGAATTGGGCAGCATTTCGACAGGAAAAGCAGAGCTCAGTTTTAAAGAATCTGTCAACTACTTTCCTCCTATTCCAGCATCGCTGTGATAATGTTTATGCCAATTTCCTTTCTAAATCCAACACCAGTGTATTTGAAAATCGCCTTGTTGGATTAAATTTTTATTGCTGATAATATTAATGGCATTTCATCACATCTCATCACAGAAAGAACCTGAAGAATTCTCAGTGTTTTATTGAATGTTCACTAGTGTTTCCTATACAAACTCCCTTAACCTTATATTCTTCTTTGTCTCTGATGCTCAGTACTAGAGTTTACATTACCAACACGCTTCCCAAGTAGTGATAACTGTATCAGGATGTAACCTTGCTGCTCAGAGGTATGCAGCCTTTCATTTCTTATTCCATTTCTGTTTCCCCTGTAGGGCAGGAAAAGGGAATTTCCACCTAGGGAGTTCAGCATCATTCAACATTGATGTTACTTGTCCAACAGTCCTCTATACTAGGGAGACCATGTCAGCCACAGTTAGCACTTACAATTTATCAATACCCACTCACACATGTAAAGATCTCTTTCTTCTTTGTCTCTGTATACATTTCAAACACTAGAGTTGAGAACAGTAGGAAAGAGGAACATTAGTACGAGAAACTTACATATTTTGTCTCCTGGGTAGTCCAAGCAGCCACGAAACTGAAATTATTAGTGTCCAAAGATTGTCATCCTTTATGGAGACAGAAACATCTTTTTCACCTTGCCTTTGCTGCGTGAGGTTTGAATTCTCTGCTGTCAACAGCATAAACAGTAATGAGATCTTGTGTTTCCTTCCAGCTATGTGTTGCCTGTGAGCAGTCCTGAAGGATACTGTATGATTGAAATGGCTGCAGACCGAAATCCTCCTGTACAGCACAGGCTTTCTCTCTCGTATCGAGCATTTCAGGTGAGTCTGCAAAGCATCAAAAAATAGCTATTTGCTTTGAATGTTTCATCAGGATATGCAGTTTAGTTATTCTCAAAGGAGAATAGGCATTCTTACGCTTTCTAAAGGAGGAAATGTAATTCCTCCTCAGATATCATTATATGTCCTCAATATCTCTTTAATGTGTCTTTTCACATCAAGCATGAGTAGTATTTCCATTTATTTAAGTTTATGTGACTCTGAAACTTCTATTTCAACTGCCTAAAGTCTGTGAAGAAGGACACTGATACTGCAAGAGTGAGAATAACATACTAGCAATGTCGTCTAACTGGGCCGTGTGTTATTAGAAGCAATTCAGATATTGTTAAGCAGTAGTTCTGGTGACTTTTTATTTCCAAGCCACACTGTCTGGTGTAGGGCAGTAATGAATGATTAATGACTTAACTTGGCGTCAGTATTGCTGCTAGGACTTCACTTCTGAATAGTACTGTAAAAATGACTGTCTCCATTTTGAAACTGGCATCAGAAGACTCATTCTAAGTGGGCAGTAGGCCAGCTTTCCCAAATCTCGAGGTTTTCCATTACTCTTTGGCTCCACATTAGCGCCTGTCTTTGTTATCCATTCTCTCATCACAGATTATTTCTGCAAGATATATTTTAAATGCTTTTAGACTTGAGAATTTGAACTGTGATTGACAGCTCACTTTATAAGTTTGTTCACTGGGAGGCAGGACAGTTACCTGTAGAGATGCCAATCATGATGTGCATATCACTACTACCAGTTAGTACCAGAATTTCTTCCCTGTTTCTTCCCCGAGTCGGTATCTAGGTGTTTGTTCAGTCTGATATAAAGAATTAACTTTTATTTGGTATTTCTATTAGCTCGATAAGTTCATAGCTTCCAGACAATCAACCTGACATTCTGCTGCAGAGGGTTCCTTTGTCTCTCACTGTATATCTCAGGTTCATCACTCTTGGAGAATGTAAAGCTAATACTATTGGCAGCTTCTGCATAGAGAATCTGGGGAAAAAACTTACCCATGGGTACCTAATTATATAGAGAAGCCAGCAATACCTTCCTCATTGAAAAACTTAGAGGTAGCCACCTTTGATGTCATGCACCAAGATGGCATACCAGAATGTTTCTGCCCGTAACTCTAACAAGAGTGTTAAAAACCCTTTTCTTAATCATGGACACTTTACATTCCTGTCCAATGCTTTGCTTAATTTTTGTAATAGATTTGTGTGCAGAGAGAAGAAGTCTGTCTGCAAACAGTACTTACGAATCTTGTCTGAAGCTACACTGTATTATAACTTTGGTTGAAAGGGAATAAAGTCAAGTGATATGAAATTAATTCGACAAGTTCTGAGCTGATGTCTTTAAGTTCCTTCCACATGAAAAAATATGATTTAATTTTATCCATGCTCTGAAAAAGGTTTTTTTTTCTTTCCCCTCTAAATGAAAGACATCAGAAGCATAGGAATATCTGGAGGTGTTCATGTTCATTGTATCTTCAGATTTCACTTAAAATTGTCAGCAACAATGCTCCAGGACTGATAAAAGCTCAGTCAGGAAACAGCAAAGAAAAATCCTATGGATGTGTGAATTGCAGATAAGGCAATGTCATGTTTTGCTCCTGTTCCTAGTTCTTTACAGTTGATATCAGAATATGATAGTGAAGGGCCCCTTTGCTACAAATTATCTCCTTGTATAAACGACCTCTTTGTTTTACACATGCTGTTGTGTATTTTTTATTCCATTGGTTTATTCCTGCTTGACTAGAATTGGCTAGGTCTCACCCACTTTCTGGATTGATGGTGTTTTACAAATAAATGCCTTACAGTGTGATACACTTAGGAAGACATTATGGTTTTTTCAATTCTTAGTGACAGGCATTTAGCAGAGGAACTTAGGAATGGTGAAAACCTATGTCAGAACTCCAGAAAGTTAGGAGGGAGTGGAATTTCCAGTACTAAATGAGTCACAGATCCTTTATAGGTGGTGGTCAAGGGTTTGACTCCTAGATACGATAGTATGGGAAATACCATACTGGGGTCCTATAGATCCTAGATCCTAAAGAAAAGATTTATCTTCAAGTCTGGGGTTTTTTGTTTTGGTTTGGTTTGGTTTGGTTTTTAAAGAGAACTATGTTTAAAAAAGGAATCCCTTCAGCAAGTATCATAGTTTTGGGCCAGCTTCAAGCAATGGCTGTTCCTTTGTCTCTAATTATTATTCATTCTTTGCTTACAGTAGCATCACAAATTGCATTATTTTCTGATGATTCTCTTCTTGTTTCTGCAGGTCACCTTTGGATCAATCTTCCTAGGAAATGTTCCTGTTCATGAAGAGGTCCATCGATGTGCTGGGCAGATATATGGCTATAAAGGATGCATTAGGGACTTTCAAGTTAACAACAAGGAGCTGTTCATCATAGACGAGGCTCTCGGAGGGAGGAATGTTGAGAACTGCAATGTTCCAATATGTGATTATCATCCGTGTCACAATGGTGGGACCTGCACTAGGTAAGAGTTATCTCTCTAATGATTTTATCGTCTATTTACACTCTGTGGCCTGTAAAGGTTCACCCTTAATGAGAAATTACTATAAATTTCTACGTGATGAAGTAATCACCAATCTTTTGTCCTGATAATACTAAATGGAAAATGTGACATCTTCATGCCTAACCGGAGAGACTTTATGGCTTATTTGCTTACATGAAAAGAGATATAAAATGTAATTATATTGCCCACAGTGCATACATACCGGGTTGCTGCCAGAATTCCTTTTTAATCAACTAGATCAGTTTCCCTACACGGCTCAGTGACTGAATCAGACTCTTTGAATAGAGAGTTTGGACGGAAACACAGAAACACATAAGATTACATTCTTCTGTCCAACAAGTCTTTATCTTACTAAGCCTTGTACCCTCACCCATCTTCATGGTGTGGTCCTGAGTACACAGCATAGGCCTTCATCATCATGCTATGAAAACAGTAACAAGTAAGTCAATTCCTTCAGCATGTGTGAAGAAGTATTGACAAAGAACCTTTGAAAGTTAAAGTGCATCATGCTGAAAGAGGAAATGGGCTTCAAAAGAGACAAGGGCTAAAAGCCCAGAGGATGATGGTTCAGTTGAATGATGGTTCAGTTACAGCCCAGTAACTCTGTAAGCCGTAGTGACTTGATCACTGCCTAAGGCACCCAGTATTTAGAAACCACATTTCTGTTTAAAATTGATAGAACTTGCGAAGTAGCTGCCATGTCTATTTTAAAAACCATACTTCAGGTTCAAGGCAAACGCTGGAGAGATCATAGTCTAAAGTTCTTTTAAAGCTCTGGACCACTGTTTGTTTCTTAGGTTAAGGAGACCTTGAATCAAAGCTTTGAGGTGCTTCTCTGCCTGTCTTGATTTATGTGAGCACACAAAGAACACCAAACGGTTTTTTGATCTCTAAACCTTGTTTGACTAGGACACAAATGAGAACAAGGGCATGTTATGAAAACATGCACAATTTGCCTACCAGACTGGTGAAACCAAGTATGTACTTGGGAGTAATGAGTCTATTTTTCCTCTGTTGTTCCGTGCTATATCTCTGTCATTCCACTGATTGGCCTGTCATCTACCACTATGGAATACTGTTTTGTTTAAAGCTTGAGTCCTGAATAATTCATGACTGTTGGATTTGTTTCCTGACTTTCTGCTTTCCAACTGCTGGCCTCAATCCTTTTCAGAAATGCTTTTGTTCAGAAATGGGCCAGTGCTCTTCTGTCCAGAGGAGCCATGGAAGACTGCATGTGCAACCCGGGGATAAGCAGCTCTATAGAGGCATGATTTTCATTATTTTCTGCAGTAGTAAACTGATTTTCAGGGATCACCTCCTCCAAGCTCAAGAATGATCCATTCCAGTGAGCAGGAAATAAAGTGGCAGGAAGCCTGCACGGATGAACAAGATACTTCTGACAAAACTCAAATGTCAAAAGGAAGCATGCAAGAAAGAGAAGCCCAGCCAGGTGACCAGGAGAAATAGAGATAAAATGTCCAAATATGCAGATACGGGGTTAGGAAAGCCAGAGTCCATCTGGATATTAATCTGACAGGGAACATTCAGGGCCAAAACAAATGCTTCTATTTCAGCAGTAAAAGGAAGACTTGGTAAAATGTGGGCTTACTGCTGGATGGGACAGGTGTTCTGGTGGCAAAAGATCCAGGAAAGACTGAAATATTCAGTGCCTTCTTTGCCTCAGTCTTTAAAGGAAAGACTGACCTTCAGGAGTCCTATTCCTTTCAGATTTGTGGAAGAAAATCTGGAGCAAGGAAGACTTACCCTTGGTGGAAGAGGATTGGGTTAGGGAACATTTAAACAGACTGGACACCTACAAGTCCAGGGGACCCGATGGGGTTCACACCAGTGTTGAGGGAGCTATCTGATGTCATAGCAAGATTGATCCTGATAATCTCTGAGATGTTCCTGAGGACTAGAAGACTACATTCAGGAAGGGCAAGAAGGAGGATCCAAGGAACTACAGAATGGTTAGCCTCACCTTGATCTGTGGGAAGCTGATTGAGCAAATCGTTCTGGAAACTGTTTCCAAAAACAAGAAGGACATGAAAGTGGTTGGGAGTGGTCACCATGTATTTATAATGGGGAAATTGTGCTTTAACCATCCTGATAGCCTTCCACAATGAGATGATTGGCTTGTTGGATGAGGGGAGAGTGCTGGATGTTGTTTACTCAACTGTAGTAAGGCTTCAGCACTGCCTCCCATAACATCTTTAGTGACAAACTGATTAGGTACTGGCCAGGTAGGTGCACAGCAAGGGGAACTGAAAACTGGCTGAAGGGAAGGCTCAAAAAGCACAAAGGATCAGCAAAACAAATTCCAGGTGGAGGTCAGTCCTGAGTAGAGTATGCCAAGCCTCAGGACTGGTTCCAATACAGTTTATATTCATTAATGACCTGTAAGATGGGACAGGGTGCACCCCAGAAACAAGAACACTTTTTGTATGCTTTATGGGGAAAGTTGCCAGGCTTCAGTCCCCGTGTCCAAGCGGTGCATGTGGACTGTACAGCTGAGTTATCTCCAGACGGTGAGTTTATATTCACTGCAGCCAGCGAGAGTCATAAATAACCTACAGTGTTAAAAATATTCCCGTCTACATCATTAATTGTCCATTTGTGTATTTATTACTGGGAAAAAGCTTAGTTCTATTTGAAAAAATAATCAGATGAAACAAGCAACATTTTGACGTTTCATATAAAACTATTATAGGCTTCTTCAAGATTTTTGCCAGTTGTTTCATTTACACTGTTTAGTGGGAAAAAGAAAAGATTTTTTCATTGCATGTTATTCTTCAGGTGCTTGGCAAGTAATTAGAGCTTTTGCTTCTGCAAGGCTGTGAAGTATTACATGGTGAGTATCTCAGCCATGTTTTATGATGAACACTGGAGCTTGTCAACACACACTGCTGGGCATAGGCAGGTGTGTTTCATAAGAAACACTTTACAGTCATTAATAATAGAAAGTTACTTGCCTTTTCTCATCATCAAGAGTACAAAAATCTTGTTGTAGTGTTCATCCTATTAATTACAATAGCTATGCAGAAGAAATCTATTTGACAGAAAAGTGTTTTCTTGGTAGTTTTGGTTACAAGAGACAGAGATTAGTCTGCGCCTGGTTTTCATATACAAAATTTCAGGATGCGGCAGGGGCTGGCAGCTCCCTGTGCTCTGGTCACTGGTTGCATCAGGGGTTCCCCAGGGGTCCATCAGGAGATGGCCCACCACTCCAGGCAGGAGCAGGGCAGCTGGGGGACACCGTGGCAGCCCCAGCTCTGGGCATCAGGCACATCCCTGGGGATTGTGGTGGGCTGAGGCTGGGCTGGGACATGGATCCACTGGTGGGGAATCAGGATCAAGCTCTGTGAGGGGAACCAGAGTCAGACACAGCATCGAGGTGGCCAGGGGTGGGGATGGGCTGCTCCATCACCATTTTGCTGTGAAACTACTGAATGCATTGTATCATAGAACTGGAAATCTCTAGTTATTTTTATTCTTATTAAGATCTGCTCCACTTCCATTTAAAAATAAGTGTTATCTAGGTTCCGTTTACATTTTGACTAAAAAAATCTGTGTATAGGTGTTGTGGGTTAACCCCAGCTGGCAACTAGGCACCATGCAGCCACTCAGTTCCCTTGGGCTGGGGTGGGGGGAGAGAATCAGAAGGGTAAAAATGAGAAAACTCATGGGTTGAGATAAAGATGGCTTAATACATGAAGTATGCAGGGAAAGCAAAATAAGGAATTAATTCACTGCTTCCCGTCAGCAGCCCCATACTAATTGCTGTGAAGAAAATTAACTCTATCACAGCCAAAACCAGCACAACAGGACAAGAGGCATTCTGTTTCAGGAGTCTTTAAACATCTGCTGTATAAGATGAGCGGTTCAGTAAAAATCTACATTTATAATTCTTTACATAGCTGTTATTTTATTAGTTTTTAAAAATAAAGTATTCTCCTATGTAAATGCTCTGTTGCTTTTAGAAGCACTTTTGCAAGTTCACTAGCTCTTCCACTGCACTTCTAATGCACGCTAATGTAGAATTCAAAAGCGGTTATTTTCAGAGGAAAAAAATTACAGCTATTCAGTAAATTTAGGTTTTGAGTGTCATATAGTCCTATGACTAATTTTGTTAATTCAGAACTCATTGAATTTGAAAGTATATGTTTGAAAGGGGCATGGAAAGATTAACCTAGGAAACACTTAATGTTCTGTGTGGCCCACTGATCATATGAGCCAGATGTTGCAAACCAAGCTTGGTGTTAATTAAGAAGACACATCTGTGTGTGACACGTAAACTCATAAAATTACTTCACCAATGATTCGACAATTATGTCAGCTACTACAGTAGTAGTGGTTGATTAATACATTTGTTTTAAATTGCATAAAGATTCAAGAAAATGTAAACGTATAGACAAGTTTAGGTTTTAGAGTGCCGAGTACGTTCTCAAAGTTAATTGCTCCCACAAACAATCATGTTTCCGGTGTCTCAAACTATTCACACAGTGATTATTCTCTCTGTTGTTGTTTCCTATGTATTGGTGCAGCAGATGGGTCCATTAATGTTAATCAATTCACCGAAATGGAAAAATCAAACTCAATTAACAATAAATTTCAACAGGAGACACTTCTCTTCAGATTTCAGTCACCATGAATGCTGTAATCAATAAAAATACACAAGGAATGTAATTTCTAAATTTTTATAGAGTCATAGGATGGTTTGGGTTGGATCATCTTGTTCCAACCCCCCTGCCCTGGGCAGGGACACCTCCCACCAGCCCAGGTTGCTCCAAGCCCCATCCAGCCTGGCCTTGAACCCCTCCAGGGATGGGGCAGCCACAGCTTCTCTGGGCGACCTGGGCCAGGGTCTCACCACCCTCACAGGAAATTTCTTCCTTCAATTCTTCTTACGTTATCTCCTGATAATGTAAGAAAGACCTTCCTAGATTTGTAGGTCTCATTTGGAGAGTCTGTTTTCTGCATGATGGGGCATCACACAATTCTTTTTAAGGCTTAAAGAACTGATCACCAAATGAAAAATTCCATCCAAACTGTTTCTGATAAAGTTTGCAGTGCCTTTTTTAAAAGTTACAAAATGAGTTCTAGGTTAGCATTCTTGTAAGTTAAAGGAGATTTTGTAGTTGAACTTGGTTAAGTGATAGAATTCCATATGTTGCAGGTACTGAGGAGGCCAGGTGAAGTGGCTTAAGAAATTTTGTCGTCTCTTTTTAGTATATATCCTGAATGTTCATTAAAATAAACAATAGAAAAAGGCATTATGAATATGGTTTGCTTTAGAAAAAAAGAAGGAGCTCAAGCTGGAGACTTTGTAGATACTAAAATGTTCTTTTCAACTTTTTTTTTTACATCTGATTTTTGATTTCAAAGGGTAGTCATAGTGCGTCTTTCCCGGCTCATGTGCCAGAAATACTTCTTGTGCTTTCTCGTGCCCATTAGCCAGGTCAGGTTTTGGCTGAAGGCATTAATCTAAGGATAGGCTTTTATGCCATTATTGATGCTCTTCTCACATTTCTAGCACAGAGCTTCAGTTTGCTTTCAGCTCATAAAATCTGATTTCTGTGTTTGTTGAACTAAAGATACTAAAGATAAAATTGTTACAAGAGAATGAGTACGTGCCCATTTTCAAACCAAGGAGCAGTGAAGTACTTCCCAAAACTACTAACAGCATTGCAGGCCAAATTTTTAGAACTGCTCATGGGTTTCCTATCACTGCTTTAGATGTAGGTGTTTCTAGGTAAGAAAGGAACCAGTTAGTCAGAAATAGCAGAATTGATCATGTACCGAGAATCTTTTTGTAGATACAATTTATAGAGTGAGAGACTCAGGCCAACATATTATCTAGAACATCCATTTGTTGGGTTTTTTACAAATCTGAATCCTACCTAACTTCACTAAGATCCGTATTAAGTCCAGAACTAATGTTTTAAGTTCCACTGTCATCAACTCTTGCAGAAAGATAAGCAAAACAAAGGGACTAAATTTCATTTTAGTTGATTTCCAAAGAAGGAAGATTTCCAGATGGGAGCTGTGTATTCGTACACTTTTTCAGAATTTGAGCCACGTGCACTTATGTGATACTGATTTGTATGAAGAAGGTAACTTGTTTCCTGTTAAAGGGCTGGAGTTTAGGCAGATCTGGTACTTACATGTTTTATAACTTCAGAAACTGCTGGTATTCTTATGCTGATTCATGCTTACACACACCATTATTTAGGAAGACTAGTCTGGGGGCTTGAATTTTTGGATCTGAGCAAAACTGAGCATGCAGGAAAATCATATATATAAATAGAACTTCCAATTCCTGACTGTTTAGCTAATGTGCAAGCTGTGCACAAAGTTTGTTAAATGTGATGTTTATACATCATCTCAATTCAATTGTACATAAATCAGAGAAGCTTCCATGGCTAAAATTTTAGTGTGTGTAAATGTCGTTTTAATACCAGTCATCTGAGAATGTTTTGACTCAATTCCCGGGAATACTGTGTAACATTATTTTTGAGAATTACAGCACAACCAAATCAACATTTCTGATAGCTTTGATTGAGGAAAGGGTATCTTTAAACACAGTATAGCAACAAAAGGAATTGAATACTTTTTCCAAGGCCAGTGGAATGTTTAAGTGCATATAGAAATAGTCAAAACACTATTCATGCGTATTTGTCCAGCTGGAGAAGTAGTGCATAAATTCTTAATAAGAATTTCCCTCGGCTATAAATCCTGACACATGGTATAGCAGGTACTGTTATAAGTTGTATCATACGTAGTATGTGTTTGAAAAATCATACATCCACCATATTTTTTGTACAAATGGCATTCTGAAATTCCACGGAGATGATCCTTTCAGTGATATGTGTAAGTTTTCTGTAAGGACCGATTGTAGGCTCTAGCTGTTTACTGTAAGGTATCACAATAGCATTACACGACTGGTACTGCAGAAGAGGAATAACGCACTATCTGTAACATACATCTGTTCCTTTGCTGCTAACCTAACATATACACCTAGCTACGAGTGATAGATTTCTACACTTCGAGCAACGAAAATTACATAAGGGAGAAAAAAATTATGACATTTCAGTTCTGACTAGCGTGGTTAACAGGAAATTGGAGGGGTGAGAACACCGCTGTTCTAAGTCCCTCTTTTGGGGACCTTATCGTTGAAAGGGAGATTGAAGTTTATCTGAGGTTATATAACAGAACAGAATTTGATTATGGTTTAGAGAAACCTTCTTCACCTTTGGTATCTTGTTGAATTTGAGAACATGCTTAATATTCAGATAGAATTTGGGAAGTCTGGGTGTAAGCTATCATCCTGATACAGAAGGTCAACATGTCACCAAATTTGTTCTTGTTACTTTTGTTCTTTCTCAGTAACAGTATTTATTTAAGTTTGCGTTTTAGAAAGATAGGAAATGAGATTTATTTTTTTACAAGTAACCCTTGGTTTTTTGGATTTAGTGAAACCAATCAACTTTGTGATCTTATGTCCAGATAAATACAAATTCCCACAGTCATGGGAATTTCATGCAGTGTGAGCATTCATATAACGCATTTAAATTAGACTTCTTTTAGCTATCCAGACCTATCTACCCGTACCCAGAATATCTGCAGGTGTCCAGCTGAATATTCAATGCAAAGGTAACCTCACTACTCCCCCACTTTTTTTTTCTCACTGCCCCTTGTCATGGGTCAATACATGTTGTGCTTGTACAGTCTTCCCCACAACTGGCTCCAGTTATTTCTGATTAAATATCGCTCTTGCATGTTGTAAAGAAGGGAATGAATTCTTTAACATGGAAGATCTATTGAAGTTGTGTATTACTCTTAAGGGGAGTGTAGGAGATGAATGTTATTCATAAAGAATCCAGAGGTTTAAGAATTATCTGGTGTCCTCCTAGAATTAGTGAAGTCATTTCCAAAAAGACTATATTGGACAAAAATATGTATGAAGCAACTGCTCTTGAAGACTGATTCGCTGTAACCTGTAATATCTTAGGAGATACGAAGATTAAAGGACCCTAGAACCACAAAAATCCATTTTTCCTTCACCAGAACCCTCAGATTACCTCAAATCATAGAAGAAGAGGTGAGGACAAGGACTAATATGGGTCCGTTGGCATCTTCCATAATTCCTAGAGCCGTTTAGCATTGCTGTAGATTAGTTGTGGAAAAATAATAATAATTTCACAGCAGCACCTTGAAAGCTGATGTCATTTTTGGTAATAGTTATTGTTACTGTGTGTACCTCATTTATCTATTATTCAGCCTCAATACTGTTCAGTTACCTATCTAGAGTACTGTGTTACTAAATAAAAAGCCCTGCATAGCTTTAAAAGGCTTAATGTTTCCTTTAGGGACATATTACTCTTTTTAATAGTTTATTTATATTATTACCAGACTTATTAGTCATACCCAGTTGAAGTACGCTCTTTGCGTGCTTTTAAGAACACAGCTGGTATTGCTGCTTCTCTGCTTCAAAATCTCATAGTGCTTAGGAGTCACGGGTTGGAGGATTATTACTCCACAAGACTTCATTAAGGGGTGCTGTGTGCTTTTCTATTCAGGCCACTTTCTCAGAATGCCCATCAGTTTAGGTTTATTTCATGCTTTGGAAAATTCACCTGGTTTGGAGGTCAGGATACGCACTAGATTTCTTCTAACATTGCCTCAGTCAGGATCTTTACAGACATCTAAGAAAACATTTCATTGCTCTGAAGAGAAGCTACGTA
Organism: Gallinago undulata; assembly: GCA_026546715.1. NCBI lineage: Eukaryota > Metazoa > Chordata > Aves > Charadriiformes > Scolopacidae > Gallinago > Gallinago undulata. The sequence goes on from JAOTQQ010000023.1 coordinate 89,131,781, forward strand.
GAAGACTGACCATGATGGCTCTTTTTATCTTCTAATGTGGTTGTGGCATTTGAAGTAGGCCATCTGAAATAGTCATATGAGGTTTTGGACATCATACTCATCCCCAGACAGATACTGAGCATGAGGAGTGTTGGTGTAACCAGTTACCCACACTGCCAGTTATAAGGGCTCCTTGGGCAGCGCTGTTATTTACATTAGAGATCTCTCTCTACACTCCCCTGCAAATTTTCTCAGGATTACGGAGGAGTATGTAAGCCTTCAGTTCCAGAAGGTCAGGTCATGACATCTCTTTTCTGTTTCCAAACATCCTTTGAAGTTGTTAGTAGGATGTGAAGTTTCACAACTTAGTTAGCATGTCATCATCTTTGCTGCAATCATGAGGAATTAGTGAAGTGTGAGTTAAATATCTGTGTGGGAACACAGATACAAACATATGTGTATGTATGTGCACTCAAACAATTTAATTCTGTGGTGACTATAGTTGTGCTCTATGTCTTGTTCCTTTGTTCATGTCTTCTCTTTGTTTTAGTATGGAGTTTTGTAATACATGGTTGGTGAGGGTGCTAAGGTCAATTGGGTTTATTTTGTACCTCCCCCTAGTTGTAAAGGTGAGGACACTGATAAAATAGGTAAAGTCCCCCAAAGACGTGTGAACTGCAGTACTTTGGGAGTGAATACTATTAATGAAATACAAATGTGAACAGCGTTTGTTTAAGATGCGTGATTGTTGTCCTGTAAATAACCAAGATTTTTTTCTATTTATGACAGTCTTAGTTCTTGTTGCGTCAAAGGGTAAAGGAATTTGGCAGCAAATGATCCCTGTTGTGTTCCAGCTTCTCCTCTCCTGAGATATCAGAGGGGCTGGGGGCAGCTGGGTTTGGATTCTGGGTGATGCCCAGTTTGGCACTGTAGGTCCAGTTGTGTTCAACGTGTTGAACTATCAGGATTAAGGATGCACAGTAGCGCGATGCCAGATGATCGATGCATCAGAATTGCAGGTTCTTTTGGATTGCCAGCAGTAATACCCTGTCTGCAAAGCATGTGCAAGTTACAGAGCAGCATAAAACAACTCGAGTAATACAGCAGCATGGAACAGCTCTATGTAGAGGTTTCTGAGTTTCCCAGGGAAGCACTGGGTACAGCCACGTGTATGGATCTCACTCCATAGATGTCCCTTGAGGGGGGAAGAAAGGCTCAGCCCGTGAACAGGTCAAGTGATGGTTCGTGATGGTGTCATCCTGACTTGTCTGTGATGATCTCTTCCCTAACATCTCTCCGTTCTTAAGCCATCTTTGTAGTATTTTTTTTTATTTTTTGACTCTAGTTATACACAGCTGAGTTACAGCTGGTGGAAGATTTCCTCGCTTCACATTTAAGGGTATAGACTAGCAAACATTCAGAGCACAGACTCGGTGAGGGGTGGTTGCACCTTGGAGGCAGGTAGTCTTTAGGATGGAGGTGTGTTTTGGTGTTATAATGACATTACAATGAATAAAGTTCAACCAAAGGGCATGATTCTTACTAAAAAATAAGAAACTGTTGGCTCAGAGTAACAACTGTGCAGCTTATCAGTGTTCATAGCACCATAAGTTCCCATTCCCTGCGCTGATGCTCAGAGTTTGGCTATGGTATCTTCACACCTCCCCACTCTCCATGCTGGGTTTTCCCACCTTAGAATCTGCTGACTCTAAGATTGCAGATCATGGAGCCTGGGGAGCTCCGGTGGAATACATTCCTTGCGTATCAGCTGCACTCCACCCTGGAGTTTCCTTCAATGCTGTACCTCTTCTTAAAAAGTGAATACAGTTTTAGTTTCTAAGTCACCTCCAGCAGTTATCCCACAGGCCTGCAACTATTCTCAACTTCAATTCATTTTATCCTAATTTAATTTATTTTCTTCAGAATTATTCGGATCAGGGCTCTGGAAAAGTCAAAGAAAAGTCACTATAAAATCCACAGAAATATGCTAGAAAATAATATGGCATCAATAACAGAGATGTTCAACCTAGAAAATTCTCAAAACCAGGGGGTTTTGAGTTATAAACAGTTAGCATTTTTAACACAAACCTTCAAGTAAAACATGAAGACTGCTGCTATCTGTAGGCTGAAGAATATCCAGGAATTATTCTTTTTTGTAGTAGGATATAATATGATAGCAAAGCATCATTTTATTTCAGTTGTCAGACTTACCCAATTATTCCTCCACTTTTCCAATCTGTAAACCAGTTTCAGAAACAGTGCAGTATATTTCTAGGCTGGACACCAAGCACAGTAGTTCATTAACCCAGATTTAAGCTCTTTCATGGATACCTTCAGGGATTAATTATGGACTTCACACGTTACCAAAACATTCAGACATTGATTTAAATCTCAAAATTCCAGCTCAGCTTTTTTTTTATCATGTTATCATTTTATGTAATCCAGATTTTTGTCATGGCATTCATTAGTATTCATGGCATTGTTACATAGATCAGAGTCACTGCCTGGATAAATATCTTCTCGAGAGGTGATGGTCCCCATGCACTGGGCACTGGTGAGGCCCCACCTCGAGGGCTGGGTCCAGTTTTGGGCACCTCACCACAAAAAAGACATTGAGGGGCTGGAGCGGGTCCAGAGAAGGGCAACGGAGCTGGTGAGGGGTCTGGAGAGCAAGCCTTGTGAGGAGAGGCTGAGGGAGCTGGGGGTGTTCAGTCTGGGGAAGAGGAGGCTGAGGAGAGACCATCTCACTCTCTCCAACTCCCTGAAAGGAGGGTGTAGCCAGGGGGGGTCGGTCTCTTCTCCCAAGTCACAGGCGATGGGACAAGAGGAAA
>JAOTQQ010000023.1:89139253-89152713 GCA_026546715.1 Gallinago undulata
GGGAGGGTGTGGAGTCCCCTTCTCTGGAGATCTTCAAGCCCCACCTGGATGCCGTCCTGAATGATGTGCTCTGGGCAGCCCTGCTTTGGCAGGGGAGTGGGACTGGGTGATCTCTAGAAGGTCCCTTCCAACTCCAACAATTCTGTGATTCCGTGAAATCAGGGAAAAGAGAAATCCACTCACTCTCACTTCCGAGATAAAGCAAAGGCCAAAACCTGTTCTACCTCTAGTGGTAGCAGCCACAGATAAATGTGTGTGTTGCTGAGAAGTCTGAGAATTCATCCTTTGGGGGAAAATAAAAAAAAAGTCTTTTCATCTTGCAATGACTTTGCAGCCTTTACCATGGAGTGACTAAGTGATCCACACGGGCCTGATTAATATCAGCAGGGATAGACTGTAAGCTCTGAACTAATATAAAATCAATTCTGTCACATTTGTCTTTCAATATTTTAGGCATTAATATGTATTTAATGTTGCTGAAATACAATGGCTGGATGTGTTCCTTAGAGCCCACTGTTAGCTGAATGCTCGTAATTAAACAGCAGAGCATTCTGGTGCTCCAGCTCTAAAATGGCTTCTGAATAAGTGCAGTGCAAACACAGAGGGCAATTGCAAATAAATACTTTCACATCTCCCTGTTTCAGAATGAACATGTAGAGGAATATAAACATGGCCTGTTTTCTCAATACGGATTTAATAGAAAAGGATGATTAAATCAATATTGTGTCCCAGAACCACATCAATATGAACAAGAATTTAACATCTCAAGGATATGTTACAGCCAGGAGACTTACTTGATTCAATTATTTATAATGATAGTGTGCCAATAATCCTGACTATTGCATGAACTATTAACGTTTTCCTTCCTCACTATCATCGTGCTTTCTGGAAGGAGATAATTATTAAAAAGCTGGTAGCCATTACAGAGATCTTGAGCACAGAAAGATGATATAATGATCTTGCAGAGAATTCCTGAATCGTTACAGCACCCTTCCTAGAACAGTTTTCCAATTAATGCATTGAACTATAGGACATTATTTCCCTTCCAACTCTGCTGGCTTGAGTAAAGAAATCTATATTAACAAATGAACTGGTTTTGTTTGGCTTGGTTTTACTCTGAGGAGGAGGCAGTGAGGGTTTTTTCTTTCCACTGTGAACATATTACCCTTTCCTACAAGCAGTCACCATAGCTACTGGTAAACAACATTATGTTGGCCTATTCTTGCTGGTTTGACTATAATTCTTTTTCAACAAAAAAGGAAAATGGGCTGATTTTTTTCAATAATCAGAAAAAAAAAAGAATAGAAATCTTAAGTAATAGCCAGTTAGTTCCATCTGAAAAGTGAGGGTCTAACTCAGGGCTCTCCTTTATTCTGCAGAGCACATGGCCGTGAACCTCTGCATCTGGTTTTAGCCAAGTGAATGCTTCAAAGATTTTGTCCCATTAAGGGCTTTCATCTGTATTGAAATAAATCTGCCACGGTGCGATATGGATAATTATTTTGGTGTTCAGTTTTGCAATTTTTTCTGTCTACACCTAGTTTCTCCATTTAGACAAACTGTACGTTGTCTCAGACAGTAATTCAAGCACTTTCTAGCTCCAAGAGGTGTAAAATTAGCTGGTGCTTTCATTTTGACTTACAGAGTTCCCTAAATATGTAAGCATGACCGTCTGTTCTTGTTCAGAGCTATGGAGTGGATACTGGCAGTTCTCCTGTCTTAAAATTTGTACAGATAATTGTCATAGGGAAAACCTGCTTAATTGCTGTGGTTTAAACTGGGACTGGAGTAATCTATTCATTTATTAATGACATTGGCAATAAGTGAACTAAACATTCAGGGTCAGTATCAACGACGCCACAGATGAACCAGAGTATTAGAGGTTGCAGAGTGTTAATAACCATCTACAGATTTCTCAGCAGGTCCTCCCATCCCAGCCCCACAGTGGCTGGGTGCAGGCTGCTCCTCTGCCCCACGTGGAGCTGCTGAGCCTCACCCGGTCAGGGCTGGGGACACAAGTTTGCACAAGTTTGCAGATGATACCAAGCTGTATGGTGTCAATACACCTGAGGGATGGGATGTCATCCTGAGGGACCTGCAGAGGCTGGAGAGGTGGGCCCAGGTGAACTTCATGAGGTTCAATGAGGTGCAGTGCAGACTGGGGGATGAGGGGTTAGAAAGCAGCCCTGAGGAAAGGGACCTGGGGGTGCTGAGGGCTGAGAAGCTGGACACGAGCAGGCAGTGGGCACTTGCAGCCAGTGATGCCTTCTACCATCGTTGGAATTTTTATTTTAAATTTTTGCAATAATTTTTAGAATATTTGATTTTAAAATCTCTGATTTTCAGAATCAGTAAAAATAAACCAAAAAGTTTAATTTTAAAAGCAGTACAGAACTAGTTAGCATTACTAGCCTATGCATGATGTCAAATCTTGAATTTCACACAACAGCTGTTTTTTAAATCGTCAGGTTTGGGACTGGGATGGGATTTACCGTACCAGTGTGGTCCCCCAGCGAGTAAGGTGTCTGATCTAAGCTGTGTACATCCTCCCTCTCTTAGTCAGTGCAGGCTTGCAGGAACTTTTAGCAGAACATATCACCTTTCTAAGACATATGTCTTAGTACCTGGTAAATCCTTCTCTGGAAATATACTTTTCTGCCTATCTGACTGTCAGGGGTATGTGGATAATGAGCTTGGTCTAGCTGTCTGACTTCCAGCCTGCTCAAGTTGAAAGAGAGGATTCTCACTCTTTTTTGACGAGGTAGTGGATCAGTGCCTTAGCCGTTAGTATGCACCCTATGAAACACTGGAAGCAAGATCTCTTGATAACATTTGATTCAGTTTTGGAGTGATATCTTGCTGATTGGAGAATTATTGAAAAACAACCACAAAAAAAAGAATCGCACTATAAAATCGATAGAGGAACTGCAAGAATTGTTTATAATTCATAAAAATGAGAATGTACAGCGTTGTTTGATGTGATCATCAGAGACTGTTGTTTAAAAATAACTTTGTAGGAAGTTGTGAAAAGAGAATTCTGTAACTCATATAGCATAACAGCGCAATAAATTATAACAAGAAAGACCAGATCACATACTCTGAGATATCAAATAAACTAGCAGAAAACATGCAGAAGATGATAATTTAACATTTGTAACCCAAACTGTAGGCAAATACACTTCCAGGAACATTATTTGGCTATTAAAGGTAGCCTGTCATCTTTGTTTTTGTAACTTAGACACATCCATAGAGTCCAAAAAGAAAGGTGTCACATAAACTTGCCCTTGTCCAGTATAAATTTCCAGTTCTGGATGAACTCGTTCAGCGCTCTGACAGGTGATGCTGGCAGTGTCTGTTCAAGCTGTCTGCTCCACTTCTGGGGCGGGTGAAGGAATGTATGCCTGCATCTCATCACCCAGTTTGGCATTTTAGTGTAAGCCAGGTGGATTTGTGTTAAGGTACTGATCTGTGAAGAGGAGCAACTGAACCATGGTTACACATTCTGTCCTTCCGATTGTCCTGCGGTGGTGTTGCCTCCAACAGGGAATGGTGCTGACAACTGAGGGGCTGAGACTCTCAGCCAATTTGACTGCTTACGAAGTGTGTGAAAGCCAGAGATTAGAGAATCTTGTATGTAGGACAGTCATTTACCTCCCCCGTTTTTAGTGGTTTGGTTTTCTGGTTGGTTTTTTTTTGTTGGTAGGGGTTTAGGGGTTTTGCAAGTTTTTTTTCAGACCCCAAATTACTAATTGGGGTAACCCAGTGTGTATTCCCTTCACATCCTGCGTAACTGAAGTACTTTATCATATTTGTAAAAGCCACTGAAACCACGGATGTGATGGCAAGTGGATCATTGCAACTGTCTGGCTTGGGATAGTCCATGACTGAGTCAGCTGAGTTTCATCACAACCTGTTAAGACGCTTGGTATTTATGCTTTAGCTGTAGCATGTCCCTTAAAATACATTCCGTCCTTTTTACTGTTCCAACATAATTTTTGCTTTCTGCCACTTTAGCAGCAAAAATTGTTTACTGGTGATACTTGCAGTCAGTGGGACTCGTTAATGTACCTCTGTCTTTCCTTTTCAGTGCTGCTCTTCACTCAAGGCTGATGGTATAGTCAAGGGTTTAGCCATATAATGGTACATCACATACAATTCTTCTTTCAAACTTTCTTCCGTAAATACAATTCAGCATTGTGGTTAAAAGCTGAGGTTTTGTACTCTGCTAAAAAAGATTGTGGCCGCCTTGTTATATTTTCTCCCTTTTTTTTTGAATCATTTTCCATGTAGAATGTGAACTGGGTCATACGGGTGCAGTCAGTATTGTTTCATGTAATGCAAAATATGGACAGTGGCTGATTTGAAATGAAATACTTTTCTACTCTACGTGTCGCACAGAGGGATGGGGAATGGGGGTTGTGGTCTGTTCATCATAGTCATCTCTGCCACTCCTTCCTCCTCTTGGGGATGACTCCTCACACTCTTCCCCAGCTCCATCTTTGGGTATTTTAAAACATTCTGAAGAATTCTTGTTTTTCTTTTCCTTGAAAGGGCTAGATTGTCATGCTATGGTGCTAGTGCTAAAAGTTGGGCAAATTGACAACCCAACAAAGTGCTCAAAATTCCATTTTCTTAACATGTCTTCCGATACCTTCCTTGCTTAGCCTTACGATTTCATTCAGTAAGACCTGAATTTAACTTCATGGAGTTTGCATTTTGCACTTAAGTTTTTGATAATAGTGGCACTTCTCCATAACTGGACACTTCTGTATAACTTCTCATAAACTGGAAGAATTTATTGCTGCGTTCTTAACTATCACTTAATATTTATACCTTAATGGAATAGATTTAGTTTATGAAGTCAATGAAAGTTTGGGTAATTAATTTTTTTTTGTTTTCATGTGTATGTGATGACGTTCTGTTAGTGGTTTGTTCCCTATCTTGATCATCAGAAACCAAGCTAATTATCACACAGGATTTCTGACTTGTTTTCAGGTGGCTTTGGTTCAAGTACCCATTTACAGTGTCCCTCCAAAGCACACAATTTTGTTGGCATCTTTCAGAAAATAATTTTCTGAATCTGGACTCTTAACTGTTGAAAGTCTGAATGCAAATGGAAATGTAGAGCCTGAAAACTCTGTTCTTAAATCTCATTTAGTATTCTTGGAAGCTAGGGATACAACAGATATAGTCTAAATAATTAGTGACATTGTTGTGAAACATAAGGAAGAATTTTTTTGTTCTTTTTTTACGTAGTCATCAAGGATTCATGGCATGGCATCTGCTATACATCTATAAATACGTAGAACAAGGTCAAACGAGCTTGTGACCCATAAAGAAAATTAATAAAATAAAAATCAAGGTGGGCATTCAAGTTTCAGCTGGCATGTCTGAGTTTGTAGAAAGAACTGCCATACCCTGTCTGTAGAAGCAGCAATATGGTAAGAATAGTAATTTCTTGGCAGTTGCAGCTATGCAGTAAATGTCTTCCTGAGCTCTTTGTGGAGAATATTTTTCCTAAAAGAAGCCCAGAGGGAAAGACACATCATATAGGAGAATCATGTCAAGAAGGAATTTACTGGAAATTATTAGAAAGGCTGGACTGCAGTGCTGGAAGAAGAGCAGTGTTACAGAAATCATATTTTTCCAAGCATGGAGCAGAGTTAAAAGTTTTAAATGCCTTTAAAAACTTAGAATCTAATTAATGAGAAGTAGGGTAGACATGGGTTGTTGTCATATCCATTTGCATAAAAATAATTGGAACTGAGTGTTACAAGCTGCAATATTTAAGAGTGCAGCGCTAACATATGAAGGTCTGAATCAGCCTCTCTGAGGCTGATGGGAGAAGAAACTGAAATCTGACAAGCCAGCATAACAGATAAGAAGCAGAGGCTAGAGACAAATTATGATTAATTAGCGCAAAATATAGATTGAAGCCCTTGGGCAACTGAAAGAAGATTTTGTTTCCTTCATAATTCAGAAACAGTCTCAATATACTTCCTTAGACTAGATAAGGCACTAAAAGTGGGAATACCCATACCATTCGCTCTTACCTTGTTGTTACCAACTTTAGCAAGAAAGATTTCAAAATTAAGAATTGATAAATGATTTCACTGCAAGGAAAGAAGCCACCAATATATATTTCTCACCAGTCAAGGTCAGTGGTCAATTCAAGGAAAATCTAAGTTGGTCAGTCTGTGAAGTCACTTGGTCAAGTAAAGGCAAAGTGTTCCTTTATCTTGGCTGAAATTAACCTGAGGTTGCAAACGTAAATATTTTATCGTGTAAGTGCCAGTTTATCAGTCCCAGAGTGTAGTAATTGCATTCTTGAGACTATTTTTTCTGTATAGCTACTTGCTTAAAATGACTGTGGAAGTACTAACAAACCATAGCAAAAAAAAAAAGTATTTTTAGTCAAAATATTGATTCAGTTTTCTGGATACAACAAAAAATCACTGTTACTAACTCAAGGTCTTCCAGAGCCCCAGAGGAGTGCGTTGGAGGAGAGAAGCAGGAATGGAGTCTGAGATGGTCTGGAGACCATTACATAGCATCACCTGTTTCTTCTCCCTGAAAGACCTGGAGCACGTTGAAACAGTTTCACATCATTACTTGCACAAGCAGAACTTGTGGCACTTGAGCTTGCGTTCCCTTTGTTAATCACACGATGATGATAAGTGCCAGCTTTGAGGGGGTATTTGATGGCAAGGAGAAGAAACTAATACTCTATGTTCAGCTTGAGAAATCATAACTAGGGGTTGTAATTGTAGGGAACTGGGGTTGTTCAGAAATGGAGACTAAGGGGACACCTTACCATTCTCTGCAAGTCCCTGAAAGGAGGCTGTGAAGAGCTGGGTGTCAGTTTCCAGGCAATAGGACAAGAGGAAATGGCCTCAAGTTGCACCTGGGGGGAGTTAGATCGGATATTAGGAAAACTTTCTTCACTGAAAGGGTTATCAAACAATGGAATGGGCTGCCCAGGGAACTGGTGGAGCCACCATCCATGGAGGTATTTAAAAGATGGGTAGATGTGGTGCTTAGACACATGGTTTAGTGGTGAACTTGGCAGTGCTTGGACTCAATGATCTTAAAGGTCCCTTCCAGCTTAGATGATTCTATGATTGTAATTCTTGACAGTCCTTGGTGAAGGAAAGTGGCATTTTTTTATCAGTGCCTAATTTCTCTTGAAAGTGTAAGTCTTTTGGCAAGTTGGGAATCAACTAATAACAGAAAGTTAGTGCTTGACTCTCGGCCCTACAGACTGATGTTTTTTACACTCTGCTGATCACTGATTATTTATTTTTCTTTAGATTTCATGAGCTTTATTATCACAGAGTGGGTTTACCCTGATACGGTGAAAATCAGATTAGAAACAGCTCACTTCATCTGATTCAGTTTTCATTAAAATCCTTTAAATAATACATTAGTACACATTACTTGTGACATACTCAAAGGTATGACACTGATCCTGTTCTGACCTGCTCAACTTATACGCACACTTGGTAATTCCAAGTCATGCATTCCCTTTAGCTCAGTGTAAATGTTCTACAGCAATCCTAAATGTTCTTAATGCTTCCTTGAGTTTGTATGAAGCCTGCATGCTACTAGTGTTGCTCTAAATGGTTTCTGCCTCAAGGATGATTATAAAATCTTTCCTAACAGTTTCCTTTCAATTTATTTTATATTTTAGAAAAATAAATTTTCTTCGATGCAGATTTATATACTTACCTCCCAAGGAAACTTCTGAAATATGGGCAAAAATGTGCCATAGCGTTTTAAAGCTGCATGTATAAATGTGTTTACTTGAGCAGACTTTGTGCTTTTGCACAAGGTCCACCTGACCCAAAAGGGGAAGCGGAGGAGCACATAAATAATTGTCTTTCCGAAAGGAAGGTCACAGAATAGTATGAGAGGTGCAGATCCTCTGTAGGCCTATTGTATTTTGCAGTGAAACTCTCTGAAATGTTAAGCTGCGTGATACTGGTTCAGTGCTGAGATAGAAAACCTCTGCAGAAAAGCCAGGTGGGAAAGGATCATTGTTGGTGATTCAATAAGGGACATTCAGCCCTTGAAATCACTTCTGCTTGAATGTTGTAGTCTGGTGTTAAAGAGCACAGCAGTTCTATTTCAGATAAGACCTTAGGCACGAGTCTTACTTGCTTTCAGCTGCTAAAGGTTTTCTGATACTTTGAAAATACATATGGCAGATTCAGGCAGGAGTCACCTACTGGCTGGAAAACAAGATGGATTCTTGCAGTTATGCTCGCACAACCAAATAAATGGCATTTCCTGCTCAGATGTTCAGTTCTCATTAAGCTACTATTGTTTTCCTTTCTAAAGAAGGCTGTACTTAAACGTGGTACAGAAAAGGATGCTTTAGAAATATTTTTCAACTTGATTTATTCTCTTCAGAACTTGTGTTTTGGTGTTCCATAGCTTAAGCCACAATGAGCTTCACACATTAGTAAGGCATTCAGTCATTTTATTGTACAGAATACAGTCAGAATACAATTTATTACCAAAGTTAAATCCCTACCTTAATTAAAAAGTGAAAGGGTGGGTTTTTTTGATAAATTAAACATATTAATTAAAATAATTTTAAAATGGATACTTTGAGAAGTATCATTTGTTGTATTGGAACATTTTTCCAACTACAGCAAAGCCTCTTAGCTAGATAAAACTTGAAGAAATCTTTTGCACTGACTGTATTTGAACAGTTATTTCTCCTTAGAGGTGGTAGTAAAACCATTATTTCTTTTTTAAGTGTTTGTAATTGTCTGCTATTGCTTTTAGCAGGAGCTGAGAAAAATACTCATTGGCAAAAGTCCACAAAGAATTTCTCTACCATCATCTGCTGTGTATAGTGATTCTGAATTCATGATAGCCCTTAGCAGAAAAGGTAATACTCATCTCTCCAGAGGATAGAATAACTTCATCCAAATAGACATAACAATTTCATAATAGGAAAACTTCCCATGGAACTCTCTGGAAAAAAATTCTTAGCTTTTAGCCCTTGTTGAAAAGCTAGATTTCCAGAATGAAAAATGTAACAATGCTGCTTTGCACTGCACAAAATTAATGAAAATTAATTCAAAGACATTTAGAAACAGTACGGATGTGGGAGCGTGTGTGTACTTATTTCAATAGGAATATCCTTTCAGATAGTTGACCTTGCTGAAAATTACATCAGCAAGAAGCTCAAAGATCAAGCTCAGGGTTGGGGAAAGGTATAGGAAGTTCAGGGAAGGAATAGAGAGCATATGAATAGAGAACATGCATAGAAATAGGGACTCCAGAAACCCTCTGATTCTGTTCAGATTAGGACAGTTAGCCCATTGTAAGAATGTTTTATCAGCCTTTCTGAAAACAGAAATGGATAACCACAGTATTCAGAGTGAGAATATTTTATGAAAAATCTTTTTGACAGCAACATAATGTCTTTGGGTATGAAACGATACCCTCATTAGACGGTGGGAGTTTCAAAATTATGTACTTTAATAGTAAAAGTGATGTTTAAAATCAGTTATTGATTTACTTACACACTTGGGCTGAAGTTTCTTTCTTAAAGTGTTGTTGCTTTCTGCCACAACACTCACCAGGCTTTCTAGTTTAAATTTACACTCTATAGGTTTTTGGGGGGATTTCAGCTGATGGGCAGAAAAGCATATTTTGACACAGTTGTTGTGTTCTTACATATGATGAAGTTGCCAAATAACGCAAGTTTGCAAGAAAGTTCTGCCATGTCTCATCCTGAATTATTCAATAGATTAGTTAATGTCTGTTACAGAGTATACCAAAGCAACTGAAATTCCAGAAGTCACTCTTGTGATCTTTAAGCAAAGTCTTCTGGTCTGTTTTCTTTTTCCCTGTTCCTCCTTTCCTCGACAGAGCAATCCCTGGGGCAGATGGGCATGCAGGAGCACATTTTGGGATGTAAAGTGTAAGCTTCTAAAAATTATTCATTGTCTGTAGTACCAGGACAGAAGGGAAGCTAGGAAGAGTTAAAAATACAAAAAGTATTGAAAATAGCAAGTTTTCTGCCTTAGGTGTGTTCACATTTGTACTCCTTGCCTCTTATCATCTGATCTATTTGCAGGTTCCCTACTTCTTTTAATAGAGGGACATTTATAAGGGATTCTTTCTTGTGAGATAATGAGAGTCATATTCATCTTTTCTTTGTTAGTTGTAACTTTTTGTGTCTCCTATATATGAAAGCAAACAGTTAGATATATGTAATTAACTTTAGTGAGGGCCATGGTAAGTACTACACGACAGCTTCCAGTGGCAGCCATTTTAGGCAAGATTTAAGTGATACAGCTTTACAGAGCTGGGTTTTTTGGGAAGAGATCCCTGTTTAATCAGACTATACTGGTCAAACCACAACTCTGCTGGGAGTCTTTTGCATGAGTGCAGTTTGAAATCCTAATTATAAAAACTAAAATATATTGCAGAGGAGGCAGCAGTACAAATAATTTGGAAAACGGAGCCTTATTTTGACATATATTCTCAGCATTTTCTCACATTTAAGTATCGCACATCATTTTAACTAACATATTTGACCCAGAGTATTGAGAACTGGAGTAGTCATTTGTGCACCCATTAGCAGCATCGTTAGCTTCGCTACTGACTTTGCCATGTGCAGCCCCTGCACTGCGTCCTCCTTGAAAGACCATCTCAGCTTTGCTGTAGAGTAACAAATAGAGCCATGGACAGCTTGCTTAGGCATTGCACTACGGAATGGGAAATGCCTGCGCAAAAGAAAACCAGAATTTCCATCCTTTCACCTTCATTCCTTGCTGAAATGGTGCAGATTTTCTGTACTAAATCTCGGTACGTCCCTTACCCTCACAAATTTGTTAGCTTACTTTTTGCTGCCACCTAGTGTATTTTATGCTGAAATTTTTGTAAAAAGAGCCAGGTCATTAAAAGTGATTCGAGTTGTATTTATGATATAAAAGGGTGGGGAAAAAAAAGGCTATATTTTTCTGACAGTAAAGATTTTCTCCCTGTGTAACATATCGCTCTATATGTTCTGTATGTTCTCCTGAGTATTGTTCGGCTCTTTTGACTCTGCCTCTTTATTCAGCATCATTTGTCTCATCTAAAGAAATTCTTCTAATTCTTTACAGTCATTCGAGTCATTTGTGATCTGTGCAAACTTTTGTTAGATATACATTTATTAATATGCTTTTAATCTTCCAGTTTCCTGTAGAATATGAAATATTATCATCGGAACTGTTGGATAAACATAAAACGCGGTAGAACTGGAACATTCTGAAATTACAAGCATTCAGTTCAATGGCTGGTTGCTACAGTTTCTGAAAAATATGTCTTCCTTGGCATTTGCTTGCAAGGCACAACGAGTCTGAAAATTTGATTATACATGGAAGCTAGCCAACTGACAAGTAAGCATTTTCAGCATTGAAAAACGCTGGAAATCCAGTGAACATCCTTCACTGTCTATTTGGACTGCTCAAATGTTATTTCACCCGGGTAAGCAACTTCCATTTGACTGACTGCTGTAATTATTAATAGCCAAGATCTGTCTTGAAATTAAAGTGATTGTTTGTCAGGTTGGCACTGTCTGTCTTTCTTGGGTTTTCCTTATAGCTATCTTAATAAGGAGTAAAATGAGAAAAAAAATGTATTCTGAAGTTAAAATTCGCTTTATACATCATTATTAGCAAAACATATGCTGATAGGCATTGCCCAGGGAGGTTGTGGAGTCTTCATCCTTGGAGATAGTCAAAAGCTGTCTGGACGTGGTCCTGGGCAACTGGTTGTAGGTGACCCTCCTTGAGAGAGGGTTTGGACCAGATGACCCCAGGAGATCCTTTCCAACCTCAGCCATTCTCTGATTCTGTGATCTTTGAACAAGAAATTCTGCTTCTGGCGCAGTATTAATTCCTCTATTTGTTAAGGAATCTGAATCTGATATTTGTTTTTGTTTGCCACAAATATCATTACGTGGATTGTTCTGATTTAGTAGCAGTCTGCTAATTTCACACATTCACTAAAGTCCGGTACTTCTGTTAAAGGATTTCATAAAAAGTTCAGTTTTCATATTCTATAAAATATAGGCTATCATACTGAACATAAGCTTGGTGTGGCTTAGTCCCAAATGCCCGTGGATAGCTCAGAAAAGGAACAAGTGCGGGGCAGAGGAAAATAGGATGAGGAGAATTGTTTTTAATCTTGTTGAGCTTGATATTGCTAAGCAACAGGAGTGTACTGCTTTAGGGTCCCCTCCTGACAGAAATTTGTTGTACACTTAAGACAATGCCTGCCTGCTTCAGGAGTTGGAGAGGCAAGGGTATTCCTTTCTGGTAAACTATGTCAGCGCTGTCGTCTGTAATATCTTTAAGTTGACAAAAACAGACCGCTAGACTGGAAGATAAAGTCTTTAGTTCCTGTGAACACAGCTTTTTACATCTAAGGGGTTCGGAAAGACAGTAAAAATATGTATAAGGTTACCACCATCCATTACTCTCTGCCTTGATTCCATAAAGCCTGAAATAGCATTCAGCAACGTAAACACGGTGGTTCCTCCAGCTTTTCCTGAATGTATGCAAATGAAGCAAAGAAAATGGGGAAGCAGGGACAAAAGGAACTCCTTTAACTGCTTCTTAGCATGTGTTACAGATTGGTAGGAAAAATACACCTTTAAAATGATACTTTTTTGCATTGACACCGGTGAAGGAGGGTGAAGTAGCACAATGTTGAAGAGAATATCTGAGACATGAAAAAGAAGAAAAAAGGACAATTTACAGTACAAAAGTGGCATAATTTTAACATCTCATGCATTATTAAATA
Source organism: Gallinago undulata (assembly GCA_026546715.1). Lineage (NCBI taxonomy): Eukaryota > Metazoa > Chordata > Aves > Charadriiformes > Scolopacidae > Gallinago > Gallinago undulata. Next base: position 89,152,067 of record JAOTQQ010000023.1, read on the forward strand.
ACCTATGATTTCTGGGTTACATTATGTTTCTGCTATTTTAAGAAATGGGTAAAAAATGCTGTGCAGTATTATTTCAATAAAGCTTTTTATGTAACTGTATAAAATTGCAGTATATTACTGCAAACGTGGAGAGCCTTATTGCAGGGGAGTGCATTAAGGTAATGCTAAACCAAGGGCATCATAATATATGTAACCATTTGTGCCTAATGAAATACTCTTCAAATGGTGGTCTAGTGGTACAACTCCTGGGTTTCAGGCTTTTGAGACACGGGGAACCCCTAGAATATACAAAAAATGGTCAGCAGTATGAACTGTGTCGAGGGATGCGTGGGTGAGGTTGGTCACTCCTGCTTGCAGATAGCTTTGAGGAGTGGGCAGCAGTGAGACATGATATTTCAGGAACAGGATGGTGAGCAGGACTGGGGAGGTGATGGTCCCCCTGCACTGGGCACTGGTGAGGCCCCACCTCGAGGGCTGTGTCCAGTTTTGGGCCCCTCACCACAAAAAAAGACATTGAGGGGCTGGATGGGTCCAGAGAAGGGCAAGGGAGCTGGTGAGGGGTCTGGAGAGCAAGCCTTGTGAGGAGAGGCTGAGGGAGCTGGGGGTGTTCAGCCTGGAGAAAAGGAGGCTGAGGGGAGACCTTCTGG
>JAOTQQ010000023.1:89154715-89172355 GCA_026546715.1 Gallinago undulata
GTTTGGCTAGTTTGGCTAGTGCTAAAGCCATTTTCAGCATGCTGATGCAAAGGAGGTCACACACACGTTTGCCTGTAAGTAATCTGCAGTAAGTTTACCTTACAAAACTTTAGGAGAACCATGAGATTATTGGTTCTGCTTCTGAAACCTTTCATTTATGAGCTTAGCTTCAAATACAAATGCAAAAATAATCATAGTAATTTCCTTAATTCAGAATAAAATGGGTAATTTTGCATTCAGCTGTTTTCAGCTTTCCTTTCCAAATGAAATTCTTTCAGGGTTGACAGACAATAAAAGAGTGTTTCTCTCCAGCCAGTGTACTGACACGCTGAAACTAAAGCCAAGGAGTAAATATTGCTAAAAGGCAGTAGAAATATTAGTTCATTCCCTTGAATCGCTAGAGTTGGATGAGTCTATGAACAGACAACATAAGTTGTTGTACCAGAATTTGTTTAAAATATTAAGGACTAATCCGGATTTACACTGCTTTGTTGCTGATCATTTTAACCCACCGAAAAAAATAAAATTATACTAATTTTACAGAGGAGGAACTTTAGCGTAGAAAAAACCCCTTTTCTTCCCTTAGGTGAAAAATTACTCAGGTTGAAAGGTGAGTCCTCTCTCTAACTGAATTCCTTTACTACCAAAAATTCCTGTATGGTGGTCTTTTTAGCTCAAGCTGGTTGCACTAGCAGAGGGATCTCGTTAGGCTGCTCTGTAGGTGGTATGTTCTAGTGAAGCCGTAGCTGTCTCAAGTATGTTCTTCAGTGAAAACATCTAAGACATTTATCCAAGGGCTGAAAATCTGGGGAAGAGCAATGATTTTCCCATACCACAGTTCTTGGCATATTTTAATCCCACCATATCTTCTGCATATATATACAGCAGAACTTATCGGGAACTGAACAGTAATGAGCCTTGCACCATGAGAAGCATTTATTCAAAATGCAGATGACTGCTTGGCAGTCGTCTCTTCTTTGATGGTTTTGATTCTTTGCTTTCGAGAGATTTATCAGTTTGAAAATGTAATTTCCAGTGGCAACTGCTCTGCCTGAGCAATGAAACGTATCGCAGTCATCAGAGCAGGAGACACTTGTACCTTCAGGACATCCGTAACTCTGGATGGATTGCTCCTGACACTGGGAGACCAGACAGCAGAAACTCTACTTTAGATTTCATTAATTTTGTCTGCCTTAGCAGTTCTACTAGCTGATTTCTAGAAAAATTGATGTGAAAGAAGAAAATGTACGTTTACAAAATTGCAGGTGAATGCCATTCTCATCCTAAACTGATAACAGTTTTCCTTTATATTCCAGAAATGGCCAATGGCCCTTTACCATTAGGATATGTTTGTATCCTTATCATCTCCGCACAACAGCAATTTGAGATAAATTGCCTTAATCTGCCTTGAATGGAGACGCATTTAGAAACAGACTTAATATTATTTTACTTCAGAACATCTTCGTATATAATTAATAGCTTTCTAAAATGGGCATTTTAACGGTTTCAAGCCAACAGGATGACGTAATGAGCAAGATGTCGTTTTCACTGCTTTCACTATACAGAATGTGGCCTTTTCCTAATGTTCTTTAATTCATTATTTTTAAGCGGATGTGCGTTTTAATGATTCTGGAGTCACCTTTAAACATTAACTGAAATACAGACATAAAAGGTGTCCTGAAATTAAAAGGGAAAGTTGCCGTTGTGTTATAATAGACGCATCTTTTAACCAGGCATAAGCGTGTGTGTCTTATGCGTGGATACTGTTTACCTCTTCTCCCTCACACTCTAGAATTTGAAATATTTAAAAAAAAAAAAAATAGGTTTATTCTACTTACAGCAAAGAATTAGGGCATGTGGTTCACTAGATACTGAGGTTTTGCTGTCTTTCCCAAAGCACATGGTAAGTAAGCCATCCTTACAATATTCCCTGCTGCAGGTTGGTTCTTGACCCTGCTCAAGGTCCACTGCGACACTTTGCTCATGTTACCTTATCCTGAATCTCTAAGGGCTGATCCACAGCCACCCAAGACAACTCTGAATAATTGTATGAGAGTTCTTACAACCCTGACTGGCTGACAAATGCATGTAGATGGAAATTCAATATAAAGAAAGTTAATGCATGCTGAGAGGTAAAACAGATTAAAAGAGGGGAAGATCTTAACTTTGTAAATGGAAGACTTGGCTCTGAATCAGCGGCTCCCTCTCAGGAAAGGTTTTGGACTTCATAGGTTCTAATAGTCTCTGAAACAATTTTTGAATAAGCTATGAAATATTCCACCTCTGTGCTCTGTGAGGAGAGACATGAGAAAAGCTAATAGAAAATAATTGTTCTTTTCTAATAGAAGAACTTGTGTGCATCATATGTAAAAAGGAAACAAATTGAAACAGAGCAGAGGTAGCTAGTGAAGTCATATTTTATACATAAGCAGTGGAAAAGTGCCACACAGTGTAGATATTTGAAGCTGACATGGGTTTAAAAAGGGATCAGACAGGTTCAGGGAGAAAAATTATCTATTAAGGACTGTGAAACTGGTCTGATTCAGTAAGTCCTTTGCCGCAGGTCACGAGAAGAGTAATGCCACCTGTTGTTGCGTTGTAACTCTCCTCGTTTGTGAGATAAGTTTTGTCCGTTGTCAGAGGTAGGTTAATGGTACACATGCACGTTGGTCTGACCTGCTGCAACTGTTCCTATGTTCCTGTCTTATATAACTGCACCAGGTATGGCAATGTTGTATGTTCCTGTGTGTTCCTCCTGCCCAGTCACTGTCATTTGCTGGTTGGCCTGCTTAAAAATCTTGAGACAGTGCTGAATTTCTTTTGGATGCTGTTGGCCCTAGACACTAGACTATACCTAGCATCCAGGGTAGAGCAGTAAACCCAGAACTCTGCCTGACCATCAGTGGAAGCAATTTTCTAATTCTGAATCCTCTGAAATACCCGTATAAATACCATGTGAAGCAACACCGCCTCCTTTTCAAAGCTGAAAAACCACTTTTTTCAGTGGTTCCCAGTGACAGGACGAGGGGCAACGGGGAGAAGATGGAACATGGGAAGTTCCACTCAAATCTGAGGAAGAACTTCTTTTGGGTGAGGGTGGCAGAGCCCTGGCAGAGGCTGCCCAGGGAGGGTGTGGAGTCCCCTTCTCTGGAGATCTTCAAGCCCCACTTGGATGCCGTCCTGAGTGATGTGCTCTGGGCAGCCCTGCTTTGGCAGGGGAGAGGGACTGGAAGATCTCTAGAGGTCCCTTTCAACTCCAACAATTCCGTGATTCCATGAATGTCCTCATTGTTTGTCCCTTCAGCAGCAGTTGTCACCTTTGGTGAGAGTATGAATAGAGACTATGAATAAATGAAGCACAAGCTTTGACCTAAATCTAATGCTTCAAGTATCTAGCTAGTCTCTAGCAAACGCTAGTTCCCAACAAAAAAAACCCACAAAGTCATGCATTTCAAATCCTGCATAAAATTCAACTCAGCATAAAATTAAACTAATGGGGTTTTTTTAATATCTGTCACAAGGCAGAGCATTTCATAAGTGTGAAGTGTTTGCAGTATTACAAGTGCCATGGTGGTAATAATAGGATAATAATAGTAAAAGTTAGCTTTTAAAAAATCAGCATTTTTAATTGAAAGCATTTTCTGGGGTGGGGAAAAAAAACAAGTCCTTTTTTTGCCACTGAACGTGGTGTAATATCTAGCCCCTTCACTTTTCAGCCCTTTTTTCTCTTTGACACTCATATTTCAAAATTCTTCATTTTGGAAACGTTGCCAGAGTAGCAGAAGGAAAAATGGCATGTTTCTTCACTAGTCTGTGCTGTTTCAGGTGAGGAGGCATCACCTGGTGTCACCTGGCCACAGGACAGGTCTAGGAAGGGGAAAGTTTCCATCCCAAGAGTGCCTGTCACGAAAGCCGAAGGGGAGTATGGCTTTGTCTGGAGGAGAAAAAGGGGTTGAGTTTCTCCCTTGACTTAATAAGACACATCTAAAGTGAGTCAGATAGATCACTAGTTCATGTCTCCAAAAAGAAAGCGTATGATACGGCCTGTTCAGCCACAGTTCTCTTGCTGGGAGATCACTGGTTTTCCTTCACAGGTCAGGGCAGAGCTGTGGATCTTGTGAGCCACTCAGAATGTTGTGCTAATTTCTTCTGGGACCACAGGTCATCAGATTGGCTGCAAGAAAGTGTATTTTGGGTCCTTCTCACAGGGTCTCTGGTGTGCATTTGGAAAAACTCTGCCGTTTCGACGTGCGAGGTGGTAGGAACGTGCCCCGGGTTGCGTTCTCCGGAGGGTTCGTGTCCCCCAGCAGGCAGGAGCGTGCGGTGACCGCACAGCCATTGAAATGATGATGAATGGGGATGAGGCTTGTTAATGGCTTGGGTAGTAAGAGGACAATGCCTTTTCTCCAGGATACTTAACCTTCATAAAATAGGACATAATGCTATTTCAGGCACTGCCTGTAACTGCATAAGAAAGGAGAGGGGGCACGTTACCAGCTGTCCCCTGGCAGGTGGTGACGTCCGAGGAAGGAGTGATTAATGTTCGGCTCCTCGTCCTGTGGGATTCATCCTGGGGAGTCTTAGATAAATTCATAGTTCCAGTGCTCCTTGTGTCTTATTGCAGCAGCTCAGCTTAGCTGTGGATACAGCAAGATATTTGATAAATTACAAATAGAGTGCTAAAGGGGCTCCACAAAACTGTTTTTCTTCTCTTCACTAAAATTTGAGATTTATGGGGTCCTGTGTAAAATAGATCAGCATGTGTGTTGGCAGCATAACTGCACCACTTCGGAGCAAAAGGTGACCCCTAGATAAAATGGATAAATATACCAAGTATACCAAAAATATTAGTTCCAGTTGCGTATATTATAGACTTTTTTAGACTTACGTCTTCCACTTATAACCTTTATTTGTACACCTTCAAATATTCTTTGTTTACTAAGTCACTCAATATATCTTTTTTCTACTTTTAGCATTTATTAAAGAGTCTCTTACTGCGCAGGAGTTAGTCTTTAATAGTGACAGTGTAATTAACGCCATATATCATAATTATGCTCTATAGGGCTGCTTTTAGCAGTGAAAAATGTGACCTTCCTTAAAACACCAGAGGCTGCATGGTATTGTGTCTGCACAAGTGATGCTGCCGTAGCTACCACCTGTGGAAAAACTGAGGGTAGAAACCCCCCAGCAATGAATCGCTCCCTTCTTCCACTACTACCATTTCCAATTTCCAGTCTAGCATAAGTCCAGTTGCTGGAACCCAGGAAACACGTAGGTGATAGATTGGCATAAACACTGCTTTAGGTTATACTAGGAGAGGGAATTATATTACACGCAGAAAATACATCGAAGGGTAGTCATCCAAGTTACAGAATTTTCTGCCAGAAGAGATTTTGTGCACTGAAAAAATCTTTGGAGGGCTCGAACCAGCTTCTTGCTCCTGCAACAGAGATTGCCCTTACCCTGCTTTCTTTACAGTCACAACTCGCTCCCAGTGAAGATATTTCACGTTCATTGCATTAGCAGAAATCTCTGCCAGAGGTTCCCTTCCCACGAGGTCTATTGGTGTTTGACAAATTAAAAGATTATGAATAGTAACATATTTTAAAACAGTCCCTCATCTCTTTGAGATTTTTTAAAAGACATGGTAGTGTAGGTGCAAAAGGAAAGTGAGATTTTAAAGGAATTTGCTCGTAATATAATGGAAGATACTGATTGTTGATTTTACATTTTAAGTAGTTCAGTAGAGAAATGGTTAATAAATGTTTATAATAACTATGGTTTTTATCAGTTGCAGCTAAAGTTCTGTTAAAGCCCTTATCTCATAGAATGTGAAACTGATGCAACAATTGATTGTTGATTATGATATTCCATACTTACATAGAACACGTATAAAATGTTCCAAGTGAATGTTAAAAAAGTCAGGATTTCCCAAATCAAAATGAAAAATTTAAAATGAAAGCAAATGCAAACTGTACCTGGTTTTGACGACAGTCTATCGTTTACTAATTTTTTACCCCTGAATGCACCTCTGTTTAGTAGAGGTTATATACTGCAGAGAATACAGATCAAACATGGCTGTGCAGCAGTAGGACTTCCCAGGGTCTTCCATGCTTTTCTTCAATATCAAACACACACGCAAAAGATTTTGATTACCAACTCTGCATATCAAATACATTATTTTTTTTTTATTTTGGAAGCATTTGATTTTTATCACATCTTGATTTGTCACACAACAGCATATTTCTTAAGTATTGACTTTTCAGTATTACATGACCTTGAGTAAAGCAAGAAGTCTTTTTTTTTTTTTCTTTCTTGCAATGAGGAGAAACCCATGCATCAAAGAATTCAGCTGTTTTACCAGTTTCTGTAGTTGCTAAGTGGTTTCATGGAGATCTTTGTTTGCATTAAAGCATCTGCCACTGTGCTGAAGATTGTGATCCTCACGAAACCAGTTATCCGGTTCAGACACAAGCTGAACATTCACACTATGGTCTGGCTCTTCAACACATTCAGAGCTATTGTGTTGGAAATTCAGTCACAAGTAGGAGTTTCAAGGCAAACGTATTCTTTGCTGTGAAAGCTATTTAGTTGTTGGGGGACTTCAACTCCAGGGAACTGCCTTCCAGTCCTGAAGTTCTTAAAAAGGCTTTACAAAGCATGGCAGAAAATGGAATCAGTTTCCAAAGGCATTGTTCTCCTTTAACTAATAGTTGGATAGTCATTTGGCTAGCACAGATGACATTTGTATTTTTAATTTTGATACCTGTAAAACAAAAATGCTACATAACCTCAGCTTATATCAAGTTCTCATGATTCGAGGGTAATTTATGGTACGGATCTCAAATAACCTTTGGACTCCAGACCCTGTTCTAGGTTTAGTCTTTAAGTACCCAAGTCCTTCAGAAGAGAAGAACGTTGCAGCCAGCAATGCGAGAGCGAAAGGATCTGTTGCTCTGGACCAGGAATAATCAGTAGGGACCTGCCCCTACCTTTAATCAGACTCAGAAACAGAGAGAACTGAGGTTTTAGTCAGTACTCTGGGGTTCCTTTTCCTTTTTGTCAATAAATTTCTAATATTAAGGCACAATCAGTCAGAAGTAGAGAATGGGACTCCAGTGTACCCTCTTCCGTCTGAGCACACCAAAATGAAATTCCTGCTTCTAGGCATGCCTCTTTGTGTTACAGCGTGTGAAAAGCTATGACTTCTCAAGAGCACCACGGATTTCAGTGGAGCTATCCTGATTGAGCCAACTGAACCTAGAAGCCTGGGAAAACTTCCAAGCACCTACTGCCATTACCAAATCAACGTGTACCCGCAAGCAGGACGTTAACTTCCTTCCCCGAGCTATTACCTGAACAACAGTTTAGATTAGAAACTAGATTTGATTAGATTAGATTAGATTAGATTAGATTTAGAAACAGATTGGAATAGCTAACCATGCTTACTAGCTCGAATGTGTGGTCCACATGTAGGAGTGTTGATATCACAGGGAGACATTTCTGCATTAATATTGCAGATGATACAGGTTTGGTAACTATGCTTATTAAAAGTTTAAGGAATGAAGTAAACAGGAAGGGTTAAAGCATATTCTTTCCTCTGGCTGCATTAGCCCTCTCTGTTATTTTTTTCCTTTCTTTTCTTTTTAAGGTGCTCTCACTTCCATTATGTGGCATCTTCAAAGCAAACGTCTCACTACAAGGCATCTCAGTTCATTCTCTGCTTGTTTCTATGGATACACAGAGGGCATGCCTATAAAGCAAAATAAAGAGGTATTTCGTTGTAGAAAAGGCACAACTAAGGTAGTTTTCATGAAGGCAGAATGAGTAGTAACATCGCTACGTGCTAGTAAACTGGACAAAAGCTCTGCTTTCCTTGAAGGATTAGCAGTCAGGATGAAACATCCTGCCATGTTTCCACTGCAGGTGCTGAGTGCTAATTATTAAAGCTAAGTCAAATATGTCTAATTCTGCTTCCACGAGCTCCTCATTCTGCTGTGTAGACATAGCCTTGAAACTTGATTGCAAAAATACTAATAGACCTTTCAACTCACCATCCTTGCTACTGAATCAATGGGGTAGAAGTCTTTGTGTCAGAAGAGCACGTAGTGTGTGAGAGACTGAAGCCATTCATTCCACCCAGCAGCAAACAGCCAGCTCTGTAAAATACTCAGACATTAGAACGAGACCGTGTAATAGCAGGTTGTCATTAGCAGTTGTTCCAGTGCTTTGATCTTACACGGATAGACGCGATTATTTGCTATGATTAATTGTAAACGATTACATACGTATTTCCAGTCTGAATTTGAGTTATTCTTCTGCATAAATGTAAAGGACTAGATCAGCATCATGGTATCAAGGAGGAGAAACTGACTTCTTTCTCTGAAGGAAATCTGGAAGCAGATAACAGAACAGCTAATGAGGCTGCGATGCAATGGTTTATCTCTCAGATAAATTCTCCCATAATTTACTTTTTCAAGGCAGTCATTTATCTTCTGCTGCAAATAAGTCAGACTACCTGATTTACCTGACCTCTTGAGTACAACCTAGAGAGAGAGTGATCTCATAGTGTTTTAAGTTATGGCTCTGAAAAAATGGTACACAAATGGCTTTTTGTACCAATTATAAAGGTGAGCTGCAAAACAGACTTTTCCCGTGGCATTCTGCATTGGCTTAGCCCGGTGTGTCACCCAACTGCCCTGATTCTGCACAACTAGAAAACTCTTAACAGTAACAGTTCTTGCACATTTGAAAAATGCCATCAGTCATTTTTATAGCAGTTGAGTTCACAGTTTCTAGGGCACCTTATATCCTTCATAAGTCATAGCCATCATCCAGAAACGTGTGAAATTCAGAGCTGAGGCAGCAATCAAAGTAAAAGGTCAACCTACAGGACAGAACAACTCCAGCTATTGATAAAGGCGATATTGTAAAAAAAAAATAATTGAAAGCACACAGTGATTGCTAACTTTGGACTTCAATCATTGATAAAGATGTTAAAGAGAACGGGTCCCAGTGCCGAGCCCTGGGGGACACCACTCGTGACCGGCCGCCAACTGGATTTAACTCCATTCTCCACCACTCTCTGGGCCCGGCCTCCAGCCAGTTTTTAACTGGAGAGTTAAAGACTTTATAAAAGACTCCAAAAGACACTTCAAGATCCTGAAAAGTTAGATAGTACTGTGTGAGATATTTGAATGACTATATTTTAAAATAAATTTTGACAATCCTAAATTCCTGAAAATACTGACATCTTTGGGCATCTGAAATAGATATTCTGCCAATAAGCAAGAGCTCTTCCTCCTTCATCATTTTGATAAACCAAATTCTGTCCTTCCCAAGTCAAAACTAACTCAAACACAATTCCAGTGGTATTTCTAAGGTTTAGATATTGTTTAGATACTGTTTCAGGAGTGGGTTCTTGTTCAAGAAAACTCGTATACGTACGCTTAATGATAAAATGACTGGGACGGATTAAGCATCTATTTAATTAAATTTCTTAGTTTGGACCTATAAATTAGGTTTCTGTTTGAGATGAGCCATTTTTGTACGTTGGCAGCAGGCAAGTGAGGTGCTGGAAACCACTTTGTCACTCCTGTTCTTTTTTGAATTGGAATTGGAACCTTCCCACTCCAATACTTCCAGCCTGGATTGAAGAATGTGGAAGTATCATTTAAATGTGAGCTCCTTTTTAGTCCCTGCTAGAACCATGGACTCCTCGGAGTATAAGCTTGCCTCAAAGAAAATTTAAAGCAAAAGATTTTTTTCCACGAGTGCACCCAGCCAATCTGGAAATATTTTCCCTAGGAGCTTTCAAAACCAATTTAGTTCACAAGTGATTTAGACTTGGTTTAAAGTGAGCCTGTCGGTGGTTGTTTATAGAGAGAGAAGCAGTTTAGAAAGTGCTTTCAGTGAAAGGAAACAAAATTTAAAGTGCATCACCAGAGCTTGCAGAATAATAATTCCTGATAGGGGAAAAAAGGATTCCAAAGAGTAAAGCTAACAAAAGCACTCTGATCTAGAGAAGATACTGTAGTTGAAGAAACCTGGGTGGAAGGACTAAAGCAGCAGGAAAGCTGAATTGATTTTTTGGAGCTGGATAATGCAAGGAAAGATTGGCAGGTATATTATACACGAGAAAAACACCCGCCATGCACAAGGAAGAAATGCCTCCTTTATAGATTGTCCTGTGATATTTTTAAGATTATTGATGAAATAAGGTTATCCTTCTGGCCACAATGAGTTTCTGTGGATTTGGCTGTTACACAAAGCTTTCAAAGGAAGATCCTAATCATCTTTGCATTATCCTGGTATTTTCTAGAAAGAGATTTAACGAGTCTTTGCATGAAGTGTAACTCAAACTTTAAACTGATAAAGCGTGATGCTCCTTTCAGTTTCCACTAACATAAAACAAAATGCCACTAGAAATAAGTAATAGTAACAACTTTAATAAAAACTGAATAACACCTACTAGTTATTAACTGAAGGAGCGTGGGAAGCTGTTCCTCCGACTCCCGTAGCTCGATGCCAGACAATACAGTGAGAGCACTGAAAGAACTCGTGTCGCCAGATATTGAACCCACTGCAACATTTTTTTACACTCTCAGCTTGGCACTGTCATGATTAGAGGGTGTTGAGTGGGCTTCCTTCCAGGGAGGCCCTCTCACGTGGGACTACACAAATGGCAAGTGCAGTGGGAGGCACACAGCGTGGCATTCCCACTTTAGAGATGGAAAAAGCACAGGCTTATGGAAAGTTATCCTGTGCTCTGCAGAACCACAGCATTGCATCAGTAGAGTACAAATGGTGTCTGTGACCCATTGCACAGGGGGATTATCTTTTCTTTCAAAAAGGGAATGGGTTTAAAAGTCACAATCTGTAGTTAAACGCGGCTGTGGCTGTATTGTTAATGTGTTACAATGCAGTCTACTCTGCATTGTTCAAGATTTAAATAAAAAAAAAAGTTTTCAAAACCTGTGTTGGCATCCCAACGGTGTCAATCTTACACAAAACTTTGCTTTCATTAAATCAGGTCACTGATGTAGTACTGATTGAAGGAGAAGTGTTTGTATTATTGAATGACCCATGTGATGGCATACCATGCAAATGCCTCTTGATGATTTTCTTTCCAATCTCCTGCCTAGAGCAAAGATCAAAGGAATATTTTAACATGGGAAATGGTAATGAAAAGTATATCCCTTACCATTTCAGGGAGGATTATAAGAATGTCAGAGAACAGTTCATCTTCCCTACTGTTTTTTTCTCCATATATCATAAGGCTGGTGACCTGAGGTCATGATGCTCTAGGACTATTGTTCTTGTCTCTTCCACTCCTTTCTGTCTCCTCCCATCTTCCCTTACTGTTCTTCCTTCATATGATTCTGGATGGTTAGGATTTCTGCCCTATCTTCTGGAGTTTATCAGTACCCCAGCTTAAAATCTGGAGCCTTTTTTAATATATAATATATACCACAGCTGCCTGATTTTCTTCTCATGGCTTATAAATCTGCATCTGAAAAGAGGTTGTAGAGAGGCGGGGGTTGGTCTCTTCTCCCAAGTCACATGTGATAGGACATGAGGAAATGGCCTCAAGTACCTCCAGGGGAGGATCAGATTGGGTATTAGGAAAAATTTTTCCACTGAAAGGGTCATTAAACCTTGAAATGGGCTGCCCAGGGAAGGTGTTGAGGTACCATCCCTGGAGGTATTTAAAAGATGGGTTGACATGGTGCTTAGAGACGTGGTTTAGTGATGGTTTTTATCAGAGTTAGGTTGATGGTTGGACTAGATGATCTGAAAGGTCCCTTCCAACCTGGACAATTCCATGATTCTATGATTCTGTCTATATGAGCAGATAATGTAGTTCCATAGGAGCAGATTTACAGGGCAAATTGATTAGTGCTGAGGACCCAACATCCCATTACTCATATTTAAGGGAGCTTTACTCACACCAGACCTAGTCTTGCCCCATGGACTGAATGCCCATTAGCAACTGGAGTACCTGAGGCATGAGACAGCCTTCTGGTGCAGGTTGAACTGAAAGAAATGAAGTTGATGTACTCTTGACACCACGATGTGAACCAAGGCATTTCAACTGGAGACAACAAGGTGGTTTATTTCAAAACCATGCTCTGGATCTGAACTCAGACACCAATACAGACATAGAACACATTTCAGCAAAACACTCCAAATTTGTTTCTAATTTTACAGCCTCAGAATTCTGATACTTGCCTTGTTTCTTTCATGCATTATTCACTTTCTTCAGCTCATGTATGTAATTACCCAGTGCCTTTTCCTTGGAGCCATTCACAGGTGTACAGCACAGGCAGGAGAGATTGCTGTTCTGATTTGCTGTCATCCTTCATTTGTTTCTTGCGTTTATAAAGGATAACAGGATATCATGAAATTGTGAAATCCACTTCAGAGCAGAGAAGTCCCTGGTCATTCAAGCATTTATGTGTTTCTTGCAGCTGAGATTAATTCAGCAGAATAAGGGAGACTTTATCCTCTTCTTAACCAAGTACAGTGACAGGCTATTTTGAGAGACAGTAAGTCATTTGGGACTTCGTATTGCAGTCTACTCATTCTTGTCAGTTGGCTGGGTTATTTTTTTCTGTGTGGTTAGCTGTTACGTTTTCGAGCTTTGTATTATTTTGTAGAACGTTTTAAAAACATTTTTCTTTGCCTCATTGGGAATCACTCTTCTTTGTTACGAGGGTGTTACGGCATCAATAGTGAAATGTTAGAACACTGCTCATCTTGATACCAATAACCTCCTCAAAATATGTTATGAGGCCTGTTTTTTTTAATCCTCTCCATGGTAGCAAAGGTAAGACTATAAAAAGAAATGGCCGATGTTGACATATACAGCTCAATAGAAGAATGTATGAAAATTGGTTTTTTAAAGGTGAAGACTAAAGTCTCTGTGTTTTGGCAGTCAGCAGCAATGTTCTGTCTGTCTTCTATAAAGAAACAGAAACACATTTGATAACTAGTTTTAGAGATCATCACCATCAATTCTAGATTTCCAGGAATAATCTGGTTTATTATTGCTTTTTTAATTAGCTTAACTGTGTAATGCTGATATTAAAATCATTGAAAGCAGGCTTCTCCATGCTCCACAAATGAAGGCGACCCAGTATCTCATTTACATTCCTCTCCTGGTGTCTGCAGCAGATCTATAAATAGAATGGGCTACACACAGAAATTTATTATTGCAGCTGATAGCAATTTTCTTTTGCAAAGGTGTCTGGAGGCATTATTCATGAGATTCGTTCTGGTAGACTCTCCAGCTGAGATTCTCACTCCCCAGAACTGCGGGTGGCCAGTTTAGAAACACACTAATCAACTGCTGTGCACAAAGACTGCCACAAGACAGTCTTCCTTCACTTATTTTTTTTTCCTTTACTTATTTCCCTCTTGTAAAAAAATACAGGAGTTCTCTCAGCTCCCAATTATTTCCTCTAACCTGATTGCATGCACATTATGCACATTATAGGCAGTGAACAGATTTTTTAGAAATCACCTATATTTGACATTTTATCACTGAACATCCTAATGATTATGCTATTATCTGGAAGAAACATAATGGCTGTGCTCTGATACAGCGCCCATCGTGTCTTCTGCATTCCTACCCACGGGCACGTGTGACCTTATCAAATAAAAGACAGACATCTTTCTGTTCAATACCGAGGATGTGTAGTAATCACATGAACTGACCTATCTGGCTGTCATCTAATTTCAGTCATAGCACAAGGGGAAAATCAAGTAAGACCTTTAATGAAATTGTATTTATAATAAGTGATAGATGGGAATGTCTACACTCCTGCTTTTCCTATCCAATTTTGATTTTCCTACCATATCTGTCATTGTGCTGTCTTTGTACACTAAAAAAAAAGACAATTCATACAATCAGAATATACACATTTGTATTTATCACCCCTCAAGCCTCATTACAAGTTATTTTTTCCCTTGCCTATTCTAATATTCTGTCATGGCTGAGAATAGATGTTTGAAAGTAGGGATATTACCTGTTTTTTCTGGTTCAATTTCAATATAATCGCTACTGTAAGCATCCATATTTCAGTTTTTCTTTACATCTCACTGTGTTGTCACAAGCTATATGCAATACCTGAATGTAGAATTGATGTTTCCATTTGCAAAGTGAACTAGTAACTATACATTTTTTGTTTTCACTTTCTTTCTTTTTTTTCGGATATAATAGAAGAGCTGTTTTTCTGTAGCAGTTATTTCGTCTGCATTATGAAAGCAGCAGCACAAATAACTAGTGAGACATTAGAAAAGTCACATATCTTGCCATGACAGGAAAGGTAAATTAAAATATAAAATTAAGAACCCATCAAGTCAAGTAAAAAGCATTCTGGCATCTCTAATGCCAGTTACACAAGCAAAAGGAAAAAAAAAAAAAGTAAAACCAGTAGAAATATATTACAACCATAAGTCAAATGTCACTGATTTTCTGTGAGTGTAAAACTCATCCTGGTTTTTTAAGTGCATTTTGGTACTTACAGATTTTTGGGTTTTTTTTAATTTAAATTTTTCAGTGATGCAGAAAATTGGTTTTGTGAATGCCCTAAACTCTACTCTGGAAAACTCTGCCAGTTTGCAACTTGCGATGAAAATCCATGTGGAAATGGCGCTACGTGTTTCCCAAAGTCCAGACGAGATGCTGTTTGCCTTTGTCCCTACGGAAGGTCTGGCATCCTCTGCAGTGATGGTAAGAACCCTCTTCTTCATGCATTGGTCATAGTTTCTGTCGTTCAAGAAGCTGTAGTGAGAAACAAGTCAAATGCTTTGAAGGCAAAACCCTGAATGTGATCATCACCCAACCCCAGAAACACAGCCCAATATCCAGCCACAAGCAAAGAATGTCTGAGCTGAGCATCCTCCCCATGAGTTATTTCATAAGTGTCAGCCAGGGAAATAAAGACATAGGGATCAAAGAAGCTGAGAGTAGACAAGCTGGGAAATACCAGGTGGTGTCTGATTTTTTAGTAATTCACCTGGAGAAAAGCCGAGACAGATAATTGATTGAGAGCTCCTTTGGAGAAATTAATTTCTCCTCTAGTTTGATTTTTCCTCTACTTAATGAAGCATTAATTTTTACATTTTGTAAATAAAATTTGATTAATTTCTCAGGTCAAAAAGAGGAACAAATTAAAAGTTACCAAGTGCTTTGCTATGAAACAGGAATCGGGATGAAGGGAAATTAGTAAAGCTAAGTAAAGAGGTCATTTTGACTAATATTATCATATAAAGGGCTTTTATTCCTCAAGCATTGATTATAATGATTGTTCTAGGACAGAAATCCCTGTGTGTGAACATCCAAGGTATTCCTTTTCCCTAACACTCAATGTAGCAAGAAGAAATGATTGAAAAAATCTGCATATAGAAAATAATCACTGAGCTGAGTTGGGAGTGCATATGAAGTGCCTTTTAAAGTAAATATTAAGCAATGTTCAGGTTGGATCAAAGTCTACATTGCCTTTTTCTTCATATTATATACGTGTTTACCTCTTAATTAAAATTTTAGTTTCCAAACTTTTCAGTAGATGAACATTTATGTTTTAGCCACGTTTTTATCTAACTCTGATAATTGCTAGCCAATAGCAAATACGTAGGGAAGTGTATGAAACATGGATGGTACTTCCTTGGCAATCTTTCTTCTTAGCTTGCAGCAGCACAAGACCTTCATGTGCTCGGGTTGGTATCTCCTCTGATTTTATATATATCCTTATTATAACCTTCCCAAAATTATTTCTTAATAGTCCAAGTTGATTCAGTCATTTCTGGGACACCAGCCATGCTGTGTCTTTAGTCAGCCAGGCTGCCTTTCTTTGTTCCTTCTCAGTTCTGCTACATCCTCTTCAAAATTAGGGTCCAGAGCTGACCACAATATTCAAGATAATGGCACATTATTGAATATTGTATTGAATAATACATTATTCAAGTAATAATGGCACTGCTTTATATACTGGGGTTTGACATTTTTCGGGTTTACTCTCTGTCCTTTTCTTAACCACTTCTGCCATTCCCTTTCCTTTTATGAAAACACTGATGTTTTCATGAAGCTGATTATTAAAACTCCTAACACCTCTTTCTTGAATGCTGACGTGGAGTTGAGAGCCCACTGTTGTGTGTCTAAGGCTAGGACTGTTTCTGTCATCTACTTCAATTTACATCTGTCAACACCGAGCATCATCTAGTGCTTTTTTCCCTGTTCAATAAGGCTCTTCCACAACCTTTTGTAGTTACCTGAGTAAAAATTGAGAGTCTGAGTGAAAATTGGAGGAGTCTAAATTGAGAGAAAGTACATAAATTTGTTAGCTTGATTCGCCTTTGGTTCCTCCTTTAAACATCCTGTAAGTCCTGTGCTGTTCCAAAATGCTCTTCACCAGCATCCCATAATGTGTCCCACGTCCCATGGCAGTTAGAACCCTCTCGATGAAAGGTGCTCCAGCCAACGTTGACTCATTGCACTAGGGCTGAGGGTCCCCTGGTACAGCTTGAGATGGGCCTGGAGAGGTTGTCCCTTCTTCTGAAAGTTTGGGTTCCCACCTGCCTTTGGGCTCTGTACTCCTCTGGGATTGCAGAGATGGACCTGTGGTGGGCTGATGGCTTGTGGGATAGGGCTGGGGGTAACTGGGGCAGGATATTAACCTGAGTTTCCCCACCCGCCATTGTGTGTCTCTGCTGCATTGTGTGTGTGCAGGCAAGCGTTTGTCCCATAACCCAACACTGGGGATTTGAAGAGTTAAATGCCCCCATGACTTCCAACTCAGAGGGGTGGAGTTGCCTGAAATTAGAATTTAGTCACTACCAAAGTAGAAAACAGGAAATATTTTGCAATACACGTCATCAATACGCACCAGTTTGGAACAGGGACTATGTCCGTGTGGGCAGCTTGACTCCATCTCCCAAGATTGAGTCTTTTTTTTAAGCAGGACATAAAGGGTTCTGTATCATTTAACCAGTTATTGAGCTCCAGCTTTTCAGTACTGTTGTGTAAGAGCAGCCAAGATTCAAGCCCGAGTCTGATAAATTTCCTTTCACATTTAATTCAGTAAGAAGTTGCTTGTATTGTGTTTCTTGTTGATTGTAAATCTCTCCCAGTATTTACGATCACGCTGGTGAATGAAAGTGTTTACAAGTAGCACCATTTCAGACCAAAGGAATCCACAAATGAATCCTTCAACAGTGCTATGAACTTTTTTTTTTTTCAGTAAATGTTTTCTAAAATACTTCCTATATATTTGATTTTTCTGCTTTTAAAGGTTTTTCAGGATGATATATCAAAAAGTCATTATGGAAGCAAGTGAAGATTAAGTTAGCACTAGAACTGCCTGTCACTCAGGGAGATTTGTCGTTTCATAGTACCTAAGAGCTCAATGAAAATCTGTGGTGCCTGCTTGATCCCAAGAGAAAGCTTGAGCTCAGACAGTTAGAGAGATGTCCATACCTCCATACTTCAACTCTTTCAAAATGAAGAATTCTAATTATAATGGTTTGAATATAAATGTGGCTAAATCACTGATGTTAACCTGAAAAGGACCTGGGGGTGTTGGTGGCCAGCTGGCTGAAGATGAGCCAGCAGTGTGCCCAGGTGGCCAAGAAGGCCAA
>JAOTQQ010000023.1:89172455-89188014 GCA_026546715.1 Gallinago undulata
GTGGGGGTTGGCCTCTTCTCCCAAGGGAATCATGACAGGAGCAGAAGAAATGGTCTGAAGTTGGGGCAGGGGAGGTTGAGATTAGATCTTTGGAAGAATGACTTTCCTGAGAGGGTGGTCAGGCCCTGGCGCAGCCTGCCCAGGGAGGTGGTGGAGTCACCATCCCTGGAGGGGTTTAAGAATCGTGTAGACGTGGCACTTCAGGGCATGCTCTAGTGCCCAAGATTGTGGGGGTGTTTTGTGTGTGTGTGTGTGTGTGTGGTTGGACTCGATCTCAGAGGTCCTTCCCAACCATGAAGATTCTGTGAAATAAAAGTCAGATAGTTTTAATGAGCCTAGGCTATTAAAAATACTATTGTTGTGTCTCACCAAAATGAGCAGAGTTTAGGACACCGTTCCTTCAACCAAAAAAAATCCACCCCAAAACTATTCAATTGCTATTGTCTCTGTAATCAGCCTTTATTTCTTTTTCTATTTTTTGTTAACACTTTTTGCATCTGAGTACAAACTGGAGGTATTCCCTGATTGGTACAGAAAACTGATATGGTCCGTAAAATATAAGGCCAGTATGTTTGAAATACCTGAGTGGAAGGAATTTTGATGTATGAGATGCATAAAATTTAGAGGGAATATCAGGGTATCATTGTACTGCAGAGTTGTGATGGCCTCCTAAATGTGACTGAGGCAGAAATGGTTCATTTACCAGGAACAGCAATGAACACCTGGACTTCTAAACTCTTGATGATGTTTGTTAATTATATGTCACACAAGAAACTGGGCTCTTTTGGGAAGCTGGTGGTCGTAAGATGAAGCATTTTGTCAAGCCAGGAATCAGGAGCAAGTGCTTTGTGAGCACGAAGGTAGATCTAAAAGGAGAAGGATTCCAAAGGAACGTGCGTTGATAAGACAAGTAATGGTGTCCGTTGCAGTGGTTTAGACCAAATGTCAGTGGTTTAGTTTCATTATGTGTTTCATCTATGTACATATGTGACAAAATAGAGTCCTAACTGTGACATTATATTTAAAAAACACAGCCACAGCATGGATTCACCACAATCTGTAGGTGTGTCCCCTGAAACATTTCTGAGCAGCATTTACGGCGACGCTTCACAGCCCAAAGGCTTCCAGCCGGTTTTCTGTAGGATGCATTCCCCCCGTGTATGAAATTCATTTCAAAGTGCTGAAGTGGGAACAGGGACTTGCTCCGAGCTCTGCAGAGTGACAGTCAGCCTGAGCGGCTACGCGTGGCGCGCAGTGTCACCTTCAGAGCTCCTTGGGTCTGCAGACTCAATTGTGCAGTTCGGTGACAGCAAACACCCAAAGGGCATTTCCTCAGTTTAAAAAAAAAAAACACTTCATCTCGAGGTTTCTGGTCGGTGGTAAGAGACTTTGGGGGATGCTGATCAGGGTTGCTCTTCTTCCTGTTCAAGAGAATTTACTTTCTGAGTCCCTTGCTTTGAGCTGGGCCTTAATTTCCCCCTCCCCTGCAGCCTGAGGAACGTCATCCTAAGGGGACAAAACACACACAGGCCCACTCACACTCTGTTAGTGTCACTGATGTGTTACCAGCTTTTCAAATTCACATTTCCATCCTTGAGCAGTGAAATCACTTTGATTATTTCAAATCTCAGCTTCCAATCAGAAGTACAGGTTACTGGTCCATACGGTTACGGGAATAAGCCAAGCCCATAGGGCCCACGGGCTCCATGAGTGCTGACACCACAAGACAAATAAAAGGAATACCTAAGTATTTACAGGGGGTGAGGAGGGGAAAACCATACCCATTGTGCACATCACTAACCTCTCACACAATAGTCTTCCAGATGTCAAGAGTCTTTTACTACCACCTCGAATTCTCAGTTGGCAACCACCACCCTGCAGCTCCACCACCCCTTATCTTTTTGTCCTTGCACTTCCCAGAGCTTCTGGTGAGGAAAGAAGGTTTCCTATTAAAGAAAACAGCTTTAGTGTAATGCTAGTTGGCAAAGCACGGGAGCAGGCCATTCCACTGTGGTGTTGTAAGCAAAGCAGGCAAGGCAGAAGACCAGCTTGGCTGAACTCCTGTGGAGCTCAAGAGGAAGAAGAAACGGTGTGATTTCTTGAAGGGAGGTCAGGTTTTGCAGGAAGAGCACAGAGCTGCGGGGGGAAGACATGAAAGACCAAAACTCAATTGGAGTTGAAACTGGCCAGTGTTCTTTCAGATAACAAGGTCTTTTTTAAGTGTGTTAATAGCAAGAAGAGGTCTAAAGAAAACATTGGACTGATACTTCTTGAGGACGGTCATCTGACTAACAGAGATGAAGAAAAAGCAGAGGCATTCAATGCTTTTTTTACCTCAGTCAGACCTTGGGCTACTCAGTCCTCTGAGTTGGAGGACGACAAGTGCAGGAACAGTGACTTTACACTTGTGGTCACTGAAATGTAAGGGACCCATTGTATTGGCTGAATATTCACAAGTCCATAGGGACATCTAGGATTCGCCCCACAGTTCTGAAGGAGCTAACAGATGTTATGGCAGGACCCCCCCTCTGTCATCTACCAAAGGTCTAGGGAGGTCCGTGATGACTGGAAGCTAGCCAGTTTTATTCAAATTTACAAGGGACCCAGAGAACTACAGACCTATTATTCTAACCTCAGTTCCAGGAAAAAATATGGATAAGTTTATAGTGGGTACTGCTGAAAGGCATTTAAAGAATAATGCAATCATCAGACACAGCCATCATGGGTTAACAAAGGGAAAGCTAATTTGATACCCTTCTATGATAAGGTCACCCACCTTGTGGACGGTGGGAAGATGGTGCATGTAGTTTTTCTGGATTTTAGTAAGGTTTTTGATACTTGTCCTTCATGCTATACTTCTGGGCAAGCTGTCCAACTGTGGGATGAGCGAGTTCAAGGTGTGCTGGGTGAAGAGGCAAACCACATCCTGGGGTGCATCAAACCCAGTGTAACCAGATGGTCAAGAGAGAGGATTATCCTGCTGTACTCAGCTTTGGTGCGGCCTCACCTGCAGCACTGTGTGCGGTTCCACAACTGAAGAAGGATGTGAAGGTCCTTGAATGCATCCAGAGGGGGGCAACAAAGCTGGTGAAAGGGCTGGAAGAGCAGCTAAGGACCTTGGGTTTATCTAGTTTGGAGAAAGGGAGGCTGAACGGTGACCTTGTTGCTCTCAACAGCTTCCCGAGAAGAGGAAGTGGAGAGGGAGATGCTGAGCTCTTCTCCTTGATATCCAGTGACAGGACATGTGGGAATAGTTCAAAGCTGCATCAGGGGAGGTTTACACTGGACATTAGGAAGCATTCATTTACTGAGAGGGTGGTCAAACATGGTAACAGGCTTCCTAGAGAGGTGGTTGATGGCCCAAGCTTGTCAGTGTTTGAGGCATTTGGACAATCCCTTAACTATATGCTTTAGCTTTTAGTCCTCCCCAAACTGGTCAGGCCGTTGGACTCGATGATGGCTGTACGTCCCGTCCAGCTGAAATAGCCTATTCTGTTCTGTCCTAAATGCCAGCCTTGCTCTCTCATCTTGCCTTTCCTTCCCAAATCACCCTACATGTATTACAGGTCTGTACAGCAGGCCTTCCACCTCATTTCCATGGTTGGTCCTTGGGTAGCTCCCTGTCCCCTCCATCTCTCTGCACCTTTCCAGGCACAAGGGACAGGGAAATTGCAGCAGCAAGTTCTTCCTTCACCTATTGTAGGGCAGTCCCTGGTTTAATACCTTCTAACGTACTGCAACGCCCAGACGGAGGTTCCAAACACAACCTCGTGCCAGAGGTCTGCATGCAAATCAGTATTTAAAATCGGTAATTTTAAATATTTAGGAATTTATAGAAATAGAGTTATAATTTGTTTCATATAACTGAGCTGCTTCCATCAAGGGTATGTGTTGCAGCTCAAACGTCCAATCTTCTTGCTGCTTCATTAGAAATATGGTGACTAAGAGGAGGAGTAGCCCGGCTGCTTTTAAAATATTTTTTCTCAACTCAGCTAAGAAAACATTTTGTGCCCCGTTCATCAATATTTCTGTGCTTAAGAGCAAGTTTTAGTTATTAAGAACTATACTGCAAACCAGAAAGAGAAACAGAGGCTGCAGAAATTTGTGATGACAAAGGGCATTTTTCTCAAGACTTCTGCACAGCTGGGAAGACTGGAAATTGCAATACTTGGAAGGAATTTCCATTCCTTTTTCAATATTGTCTTTGCAAATATATGAGCTGGTATTTAGGAGAACTGAATAATACTCATCCCACAGTGTATACGGCTGCAGATCCTCGAGCCAGACACTGAGCTAATAGCAGTTCAAAGTTACTCAATGATAATATGTAAAAAAGTGGATTATCTGATTGTAATTCTGTAGCCTGAAGTCTTCATCTCCTTCTATCCCTTTCATCTGTCTTGTTTTTTGCAACGTATTGTAAAGCTGTGCTTCATGATGTATTGACAGTGAATGCTGAAAGGAACATTAATTTTAACTCATAACAGAAAATTCAAAGATAATGAAACCATTATTCTCTTTCTTCTTTGTCACTATATTCTCTCTGTTAAGATTTTTTTCAAACTACAGTTCATTTTTTTTACCTCCCACTTTTATGCTTACGTCGGATAAGATGTACAATCTTCGGGAAGTAGGTAGCCAAGCGTATTAATATATTTATGTAATGGGATCATTTGTCATTATTTGTTTGTGAGGCAATGAGACATATCATACCTTATTGCTTGTTCACTACTGGGAGTGCAGAAAAGGACAGTGATGAATGGCATAGGGCTGAGAGAGACACACAGGACAAGATGAAGGACAAACAGTCGATAGCAGGCTTCGGTACTCCGTCAGAGTGGGCTGTGTTTTAGGCCCTGTGTTAATTGGGAGTGTGGTTTTTGCACGGTTCATAACGAGAGCCGTTGGGACACGTCTCTGTTCTTTACCGCTTCAGACTGTGCACTGCAAGAGCAAGGGTGGAAATCAGCTTGGGTGGTGTCTAGGCAGGGAAAGGGAAAAAACCCAGAACTGGGCCTTCTGCTATTTCAACCAGCCCCAAACCTTTTCTAAATAATGTTTTGAAGGGCTGTGTTTCAAGAAAAGAGGGATATAAAATTATATAATTTCCTGCATAGCTTTGGCTCCATAGCTTTATAATGAAAAGAAAGAAAATAAAAGAAAAAGGTGGAGTTATCTTGCAATCACTGTGTTTTTCATACAGGGTTATTATTATTTTTTTAACTTTTAAGTTAAAAATATGTAAGAATATTCTATGATTCTGTGGCAAGCTGGTCTGTATTAAAAATCAAACTAATGAAGGTCACTACATGTCAGAACAGTGTTTTACACTTATGCACATTTACTGATAACCTTTAACTTTTTGATGTGATTGGATAAAGATCTCTTGATAAGTAATACTTAGTGTAGAGAAGAAACATGATTAGAAATGCAGTATAAAATCTATAAGCAGCAGTCCAAAACCAGATAAAATATGGCATAGCTGTCAAGCTAGATATATTGAATTAGCCAGAAATATAAGCTTTTGACTCAGGATTAATTAACATATCTAAATACATTTTACTCTTCAGAGACCAGCATAGAGAAGACTGTTTGCAAACATTTGCTGTACCTACCTGCTACGGATAGGGTAGTTAATTAGAGTCATAGAATCATAGAATTGTCTGGGTTGGAAGGGACCTTCCAGATCATCTAGTCCAGCCATCAGCCTAACTCTGTACTTCTCATTTAGGAGCTGCCTGTCTGTCACAGCCTCCTCAGAAGTAAAAATAATGCAAAACTTGAGCCTCCCTCATGCACGTCCAGGTAATTTGAGGGAAAACAACTGGACTGCAGCCACCCCCAAATTTAAAGGTGGGAGAGTTGTGTTTTTCCCCCTGTGCAGCACACGACTCCCCAGTGTCTGAGACCGGAGGTTATGCTCAGTCAGACTCGGTTGAGAACAAACTCACCGCCAGTTTTCTTCTAATTAGGACAGAAACACGTTTCTCAGATCACTGATAATGTATGTCACAAACTCCCTGTTTGTTGCATATGGAAATTTCCTGGCTCCCATTTAAGGTCACGGAACAGGGCGCAGCGTGCCACACGCGTGTCGTCGCCGGGACGGAACGCTGTGCGGGGCTGCGGGCTCCAGCTCCGTGCTGGAGAAGGTTTGTCAGAGCCCACGTTTGTCAGAGCCCACGTCTGCACCTTCTGTCCGACGCAGACACTGAGGCAACATCTGCCACATGAGGGCCAGCGTGGCAGGTTTCCCAGGCTGCAAATTGAGGATCAGATGCCACAAACTAGAGCTGGAGATAGCCTTTTCACAGTTGCCTGTGATTATTTCTCCCACGTTGTAAGTACGTAGGGCCAGATGCTTATATGTACTTAGGCTAATGTGGATTTACTTGGGGAGGGTTACAATTCTGCACTAGCACCTCCCACTCTGGTTTGTACACGGTGCAGCTATATATTCCTTCCTCCCCTGACCCCTCCTGCTGCCTTCAGTAGTAAAGCCGGATCCGGTCCCCTTTGGTGCTGAGATTGGAGGGAGTTAACTGCTCGGGGCTTTTCAATCCAGCCCTACGCCCAGTCTCTCAGGATTAAGCTTTACTCAGCCTCTCTCCCTCCCTGTCCTGTTTTTCCCGAGCCCACGTTATCAATAGGAGCGTTGTCTCTGCTCAGTGCCTCGACACACACATTGACTCCCCCAGCCAGCCAGCCCTGGGGCCAAGAGTGACTTTAGTGACCGTATTCCACTACAGATAACCTGTATGGACTTGATTTCGTTTGCTTTTCATTTGCTTTTTTAATCCATGGGGTTTTTTCTCAGCATAAGCTACAAACTTCCCTGTTGGAAACCCGGTAGGTGTTTGAGCGAAGTTGTAGCCTTGGCAGCTCTGGGGGGAAGGAGGAGGATATCACTGGGAAAGGTATTTTAGAAAAAAGCTACATGCTTTGCTTGGTCAGTGCACAACATAAAGGAAATTTTCATTAAACTGAACCTAAATGACAGTAAAAAAAAATAAATTTGTCACTACGGTAAATTACACATTTTTACATACTCAATTCCTGAACATTCAGACAGTTCAAATTACGGAGAAAATAATGTGAACAGTATAATTCATGTAAGTGCTATTCACTCTGCTGCAATTTCATCCTTTTATGATGATTCTTTTTATTATTTCTCTACCTGTAAAGAATTATTATTCCTTAACCTCTTTGGCATATCCTTGTACTTGTGGCTGTCAGACGTGACAATTCTTTTAGCAGGATCATTTCTTTGTGTGTTTTATTTTCTCTGTCTGAGTTTTGAGTAAATATTGCCACGTACTTCTGTTTGTAACAATGTTATCTGGAATCCAGGAGATGGCAGTAGTTGCCAATAATTCATTTGTAAAATAAGCCTATTTTCAAAAGCTGAAAAATAAAGAGATTATACTCAGAGGAAGTCCAAACGATATCTGCATGTGTGTAAAATATTACATATCAAATTGTTAGCATTACTTACTAGTTTTCAAGTTGCTAAATGGGCTATTAAGTAGAACTTGCAAATATATAAGTTAAAGAATTTGCCCTAACACTGAATTTATTTTTTTTTAATCCAGCTATTAATATTAGTCAACCGAGTTTCAGTGGCACAGATGCCTTTGGCTATACCTCATTCCTGGCTTATTCTGCAATCCCAAATATCACCTTCTACTATGAATTCCGCTTGAAATTTCAGTTGGCAAACCACCAGTCAGCTTTACAAGATAACCTGATTTTTTTCACTGGACAGAAGGGCCAAGGTAAGCTTTCTTTTTATTACCTACCCTTACAGGCTTTCAAATATTCATCAAACAAACAGGCTAAAAATATACGCAGCTTTTTCTTGATTCTTTTTAGGGTGTAATTTCAGTAGGAGGAGATTCATCTCTTCGATACTTTTCTTGGTTTGTAAACACACAGTAAACCATCAGGTTGACCATGGAGCCCCATCCCCACACACTGCTCGGTGTTGGGGGGAAGAGGAGTTTGGAGTGAACCTGAGCCTTACCGTATGTTCAGCTTATTTTTTGGTACTTTTGTTATAAGTGGGAGTACTAATGTAAAAGCAAAAGCAAATCCACCTGTGTCGCTTGCCCCGTGAATATCTAGATGGCAGTACCACACAAGCGTGGCAGCTTTTGTCTCCTCTTTCCAAAATAAGGTTTTTCAAATTTTAGATCAGTTCGGGCCAAATCCATGCTACCATTGCTTTCAAACTGGAAAAAAACAAATCTGTTCTTCCCAAAATCTTACAAGTATAGTTCTTCACTTGCAAAAGAAGAGGTGGTAAATATGTATATGTATAAATATGGATGTGCCCATTATCAGACAGGAAAAAAGGAAATCTGAGAGGAGAAAACCTGTATTATTCACTTATTATTTATTATTAAATTATTTTCAGGAAATAGAAAAATAGTGAATATAAAGGTCTTCAAAATTAACAACACTGAACTACTGATGGTTTTGAAGAGCACCCATCTGAAAAGAGGGAAGTGCTGCTGAGTGCGGTGTTGGCAACTCAAGCATGAGGGTTTTTATACATGTGAAACATTTGCTCTCAGTGTAAATCATTTTTAAGGAATGTTTCCCATAGTCCTACTTTACAGGACACTTAAAAGGGGTATGTATAAAAGTGGGCTGTTTCACCAGCTGCAGGGCTTCAATATAAAACAGCCAAAATAGTTTAGAACAGGTAAGTCCACGGTTCATTTGCTGCCCTCGTGCAATGAAAAGGTTCCGCGCTTCTTCCCTCCCCCCAAAAACCATTTCTTCTGAAGGACTTCTGCCAACGAAAGCACACGTAGTCTTACTTGTAAAGAAATTATTTACTTCATCTTTTCAAATAAATTAGTTCTAAACTGAATGTTTAAGAAGACTTCAGAGAATTAAAGGTGTTCTGACCAGAGAAACTTCAGTAACATATACTCCAGAGTTAATAACAGATACAAAAGCAGAAAACCCAGGAAATTTTCCCTCCCCTAAATCCATCTATTAGCATATACTGTACTGAGTAGCCACCACTGCTTTTCATAGCTGAGATATTTAACTTACAACCTTGGGAAGCATAAAATATTAAAATCAAAGCCAGCAAAACAGTTAAAAGCTTTCTCACTTTTGCAGGCTATTAATTAACATCATCTTCACCGTCAGGTCGAGTTTGTAGGATGCTGACACCGTTGCATTTCTTTT
Source organism: Gallinago undulata (assembly GCA_026546715.1). Lineage (NCBI taxonomy): Eukaryota > Metazoa > Chordata > Aves > Charadriiformes > Scolopacidae > Gallinago > Gallinago undulata. The sequence continues at coordinate 89,181,660 of JAOTQQ010000023.1, forward strand.
ATGTACTTCACTGCCAAGAAAGCATTTTAAAAATACAGACAGCACTTTGTCTTTAATGTTCTCCCCTAGTTTTGCAGGCCAAATCATGTAAGCACATTGTGGACACTGCTGAAAAGAGAAAGTTTGGTAAAAAGCCCACCTTATTTTCTTGCAGATGAAGCAAATTCTGCACGCAGTCAGGGCATGGGTGTCACGATACGCATTTGAGATGAAATAGGACAAATAGGAAGAGACCTTTCCCAAAACAAATACAAAATGAAATAGCCTTAGGAAAACAGAAGGAAATATCAAATAAAACACAGTTTACAGGCATGGAATTGATCACTGAATTGCTTGAATCCACAGTGAGAAGACATTAATGGCTTTGAATTTCAATGCAGACTATCCCAACCCAAGACTGAGAACAGTCTCCCCTTTTAGCAGTGTTTGTATCCCAGCTCTTTTGCCCAAATCTTTGAGAGTATGTGCAAAAGAAAGGGTGGGGTTTGTAATAAGTAACAGGTTACTCATGTTTTCTCCAAATCATGGGAATTCCACTCTTGCCTATATGAGAAGAAGGGTTGAATTCTCTTCAAAGACACTGTAAAAATCCATTTATGTGGGCGACCAAGAACGGGTCTGGGAATCTTTCAGATGAGATTTTATAGCATAGTGCCTGAAAAGCACAGACTGCATTACAGTGGGTAGGCCTAAAGGTAAAGAAATTAAACTATTTACTGCAAATTTGCAAATGAATGAGCTCTAAACTAGAGGTTTAACAAGACTGCAGAGAATTAAAGCAGAAACTTGGGTAACAAATACTCTAGAACTACCCTAATCAGGGCCAGCTGTAGTAAAGCCTCCAGGCTCTCTGGGGTCAGGGCAGCTGAGGGAGATTGATAAAAGCTGCTGGAGCTTCCTCAGGCCCATGGTCCTGGTGCTCCTCCTACCTCAAAGTAGCAGGTGCTCTCAATTTCTGAGGCTAAAAAGGTACCTCCCGTGAAAGCTGAAAGCATACTGGAGTGTAACTAAGTCTTGGGCTATTTTCATCTAAAGCTTGGAATTTCCATTTTTTTTTTTTAAGATTTTGGAGAAAGTTGAGAATTTATTTATGTTGCAGGGCAGGGAACAGCGATTATTGCTCAACAGGCTTTGTGGATATCACTAACCTAACATAGTGTGAAAAAGAACTTCCTTCAAAAAGCCTACAAATGTGTTCAAAATCTGCCATTTCTATTTTAAATCCACAAGCATACCGGAAATAGTATTACAAGTTAAACAGGGGATATTAAAAATATATATAAAACTTAAAACCTTCCTTGCTAAAATTTTCCTTAGCTGATATATTTTCAGTGGATTTGGAGATCATTTTATGTATCAGTATCCTGGAATGAGTAGTTTTTCTATTTTTGTCTTTTCAGGTCTTAATGGGGATGATTTCTTGGAGTTAGGCCTCCGTGCTGGCAGAGTAGTCTATAGGTACAATCTGGGTTCTGGCACAGCAACAGTCATCAGTAAACCACTTGATCTGACACTCAGTATTCATGTCATCCATCTGGGCAGACACCTCCAAAAAGGCTGGCTGAAGGTAAGGCATTATTTCCTTTAGAAGGATAGCTTTTAGGTGAGAGGGTTCTTTTTTTTTCCCCACATCCTATATGGAAAGTTTAAAAATCATTTCTGTGTTTCCCTGTTAAGCTTGGAGGACTGTCTTTATTAGGAGTTCCTTAACAAGGTGAATTCCTTTGTTCTAACGAATGTAAATGTTTCATTGAAAGGTGGATGATCAGAAGAACAGAACTGTCTCTTCTCCTGGGAGACTGGTTGGGCTCAATGTCTTCAGTCAGTTTTATTTAGGGGGCTATCGTGAGTATACTCCGGAACTCCTACCGAAGGGATCCAGATTTAAGAACAGCTTTCAAGGTAAAGATTATACTGTTTTGATTTCATTTTCATTTCATTTTTAAGCATGCATTAGATTGCTTCACTTGCCTATAAAGATCTAAAATCTCTGTCTTATAGGGAAACAAACTAGGATCTCCTTGGCTGAGATTCCTGTGACTTTTTCATTATTTCACTACAATAACCAAGAAACATGATGAAAGACAGGCTTTGCTACATGTTTTTCATACTTTCTGATAAAAATAAAAGTCTGCTGCGATACTGCTGCTTCTTACCTGTCCCTATTCTACAGCACTGCTCCAAAAGGACTTCTTTTATCTGTGGTAGTTTGGATTCTTCTCCCATCTAGCTCTGACCATTGTCACTGGCAAGGCTGGTTTGGGTAATAGTTTTCGTGCTGAAAGCTTCTTTCTGATAGGACATCGTGAAATCTGATTAATTTTTTTCCTGATATCATGATCTAGGTCTCTAGAGAGGACCTAAGTAATTCCTGTTAGGAATATTTCAGCTGTTTATCTAACAGATAATAATTCCTACCTTGAAACACTACTTGAAGCTCTGTAGAAATCTTAATTTGACTTCTACCGGCAAGGAAGCAAAGAATTTTTCCATAACACTTATTTTCATTCCTTACTTCCGTAGAAATAACGTGCTCCATATTTGTGGCTGAAGAAACTAGTAAAGGTAGAGCTGAGATGAAGCAGCCAAGTTCACGTGGAGTTTGAGGGGCTTTGAACGTTGAGCTTCATCTGAATTTGTAGCTGCTTGTGGCCTTACAGGAGCCTTGTGGCAGGATAGTTTGCTGAAGTGTCCAGCTTTTCTTCATTGTCCTATAACAGGGTAATTAAGGGACCCTGGAGAGTTTTCTGAGGTAGCAGAGGGTACTGCAGCTCCTCTAAAAAGTCAGTGATGGCTTTAGGTAGCTGCAAGTCTTGTGGCCAAAGAGACCCAGCCTGCTTATTATGGACAACCTGAAACGGAATATAAACCCAACTGCCTTATGTTCAGGTCTGCACAGCTCAGTGCCGTGACTCACACAAAATGAGATAGAGAATTAGTTGGAAACAGCCAGAAGTTACAGCTGGATTTTCAGACCTCACATCTCGGAGATGGGAAGAGAGAAATCTGGTGTCGGGGGGAGAAGAAAGAGGGAAAGCGTTGGTGCTCCGTGCATCTAGAAGTAAGTGAAGAGCAGAGAAGGAGGAGCTACTGGTCCTTCCTGTGGGCCCTTCCTGTTGATAAATAAGATGAAGTTTGCCTATAGAAGCAGTCTGTTCTGTGACAGCATCAAATGGAGGAGTAAAAAGGCATAAGAAGCTGTTATCATTGTAGGACAACGAAGATGAGGAAGGGATTGGAGCACCTCCCTTACGAGGGAAGGCTCAAAGAGCTGGGACTCTTTAGCCTGGACAAGCAAGGGCTGAGGGGAAACCTTATTTATGTGTATAAGTATCTAAAGGGTGGGTTAAAGGGTGATGGAGCATCTCTTTTAGACAAACACCCTACTGCTCACAAGCAGTCCAGAAAAACAGGGGAAAAGCACAGCCCTTTAGGACAGATAGAATTTTAGAAATGTGTAAATTCAATGCTGCACCACAGATTATCTGTGTAGCTATTACTGTCGGTTCTCTTGCTGAACTTTTAGTACATCTTGAAAATGCTTGCTTTGTGTAATTTTTAGTCAAATTAGTACCAGGAAGGTAAGGGAGGGTAGTGAGAAATTTTTGAAAAAAATGTTAGTATGCTAAGCATATCTAAAAAGAAAAAAATAAAGCTGCATAATGAAGACTTTTTTTTTATGATAATTTCTGAAGTTTCCTTAGTCCATTGTTGATGCCTCTTTGGGAGCTGTGCTTAGCTGGGGTGAAAGCTATAAATTAAATTTAGAGTCGTTGACAGAAAGCTCTCAGTGTGGTCTAAGGGGTCATTGGACAAAAGATTACAAGCAAAAAAGTAGTGTGTCCTCTGTAAATGCACTGTCTTGTTGTCTCAGACTGATCTTCAGGATCAAGCTAAGTTTAACTCACAAATTCAGAAACTTCTTTGGAGTTCCTCTTGCAAACTTGATGCTGTCAGAAAACCTCTTCACTATTCAGGAGAGTCGGCAGTTCCTTAAAAGAGGCCCAGAACTGGCAGAGCAAGGGGAGTTCAGGTCAGAAAGGAGCATTCCTCAGCTGATCCCTCTGCAGAAGGTTGTACAGCGCTTGCCGTGACAGGCTCAAATTGCTGCTCTGCTTCATCTGCATCCCACCCACTGAGAATTAGGTGAAATAAGAAAACTAAATGAACAATTCAGTTGAATTCATAAAGCTGGGCCAAAACTCTATTGTACCCACTATAAGCTTTGTTTACAAGTGCTTGAGAACTCTTTCTAACCTACATCTTCTGCTGGTACAGTTAAACTAGTGGTCAACACCAATGCCAGTTTATTTTCCATGATGACCTCAGTGGTTGCTGGGTACCTGCTGAGCGTTCCCTCGGGTACACACAGCTCTGGGAGGCTTTTTCTTAGCGCTCCAGCAGACTGGAGGGAGAACAGAACATGCTTTATTTGCTGCTGATAAACAGGTGAAACATTAGTTAGGATTTACTGGGGATACGATACCCAAGCGTGCCCTGAAGTGCCACGTCTACACATTTCTTAAATCCCTCCAGGGATGGTGACTCCACCACCTCCCTGGGCTCTTCCAGTGCCTGACCACCCTCTCAGGAAAGTCATTCTTCCCAAGATCTAATCTCAACCTCCCCTGCCCCAACTTCAGACCATTCCCTCTGCTCCTGTCGTTATTCCCTTCCCTATTTTAAATTGCTCAATAGGAGCTTCTGAATTACCAGTTCTGTGTCAATATAAACAGAACTACTGCAAAATGTGTGTGATATAGAAAATGCCTTTCTAAGAAAGCTGCTTTTACTAACAGTGTTATAACAGTAGTTAAAATAGGTATCTTGCTATAATTATTACTCGTGTTCTGTACAAAACAAATTATGCGGTTATAAAAATAATTTCAGAATTGGGCAGTCATTGTGTCTTTCAGGTGCAAGTCTTTTTCTTGGTGATTTTAGTGAATAGTGCAAAAACTTTTTTTTTTTTTTAAACTTTTTAAACAGCCTGATGCTTGCTTGCAATCTCCATATCATGTTCTTTCCCCACTTCTAAAGTTAAGTGGAGAGGCTCTGACATGCACGGCTGAATTCTCACGATTTCAAACGCTGTGGGAATTCACTGTCTCAGCTAAATTGTACAAATCAGGTTTAGAATGGTATAAGCACTTCCAAATGCACTACTGTGCTGGTTTAACTGAAGTGGTTTAAAACTTGATTTTGAGTTTAAAATTTCATATATATATTTATTTATACATCTGCATGACATTTCAGAAGTGCTGAAAACTAATTTTCTAGTAACTAATGAAAACATTAAACTTCTGAATTATTTTCTGAGATCAGGGGCCTAAAGGAGCAGCATACACCTACTTTAAATGTGGTCACGTGCAACATGGTCTATATGTACCAGAGACAGAAGTACTCACTTAAGAAGGGGAATACCTGGGTCTTTCCCTGAAAGGCTTCTTATCAGCTTAAGGAAGTTCAAGTCCACATTCCCTGCCTGCATTGTGTTAGTCAGTGTTCTTTGGATTCTTACATATTTTACATTAAGCAGACTTCTTTGTGTCTATTATCCTGTTTTTCTGGATTTTTTTGACCGCTTGTATCTGTTATAGATGCATTCTTGTAAGAGCATGCGTGTGTGAACACCAAATTGTACTTAGTCACTGATTTTGTATTCTGTCTATTCCTTGAGACTTGACTTTTGTTGCTTTACCTCTCATTAAATGAAGGGACTTCAAATCATCCACTCGTTTCCCTGAACAGAAAATAGCCAGCACACCTTTAGGTTGCCCATCCACTGAAGATGTGGAACCCATTCATTAAGGGTTGACACTGTCCTGTTGTTTGGTTCATTTTGGCTCCCTGTATCTGTTCTAAACTTCATTTATTTTTTCTTTCTACTTTGGAGGTTGCATTTTTGATGTTCAGATTCGCAGCGGCACGAATCAAGAGTTTAAATCACCAGGGACTCCAGAAGGTCATCCCAATTCTGGTCGCAGTGTTGGACAATGTAAAGATTCCCCGTGCAGCTTAATAAAATGCAGAAATGGTGGGAAGTGCATAGAAAGTGGCTCTACTGTCTAGTAAGTTTGTTTTTTTTTTTCCTGTAGACTACAGCATAGACTGATATATAAGTACAGTGATACGGTGTCTTGACAACAGCAGTCACCAGGAGCCTGTCATCTTATTAGAAAGAAAGAAAGAAAACTGCTGAAGGGTTCATTCAGTTACACAGAGAATTTTAATCTTACATTAATAAAATCAAACCTCATCACTCTCTACAACTACTTGACACTGTAGAGAGGTTGGTGCTGGTCTCTTCTCACAGGTAATTAGTGATAGAACAAGAGGGAATGGCTTCAAGCTC
>JAOTQQ010000023.1:89197770-89212053 GCA_026546715.1 Gallinago undulata
TGAACCCCTCCAGGGATGGGGCAGCCACAGCTTCTCTGGGCAACCTGTTCCAGTGTCTCACCACCCTCACAGCACAGGATTTCTTTCTGGTGTCTAATCTGAATCTCCCCTCTTCCAATTTAAAACCGCTGCCCCTTGTCCTGTCACTGCACTTCCTATATATGTAGGTTGAATAACAGAAATAACCATCAGGCTCACCAAAAGCCTGATTCTGATCCCTCAGCCTCTCCTCCTGAGAGAGATGCTCCAGGCCCCTCATCACAAACTGCACAGAGTAACTGTAGCCAACTGGTGCTGTAATAAGGTGGTCCTCTCAAAATATCCTTCAGAAGCCATTTCCTCTTGTGTTTTTCAGGTATTTCCATTAGCGATCCATCTTTCAGAAGTAATGAGTCGTCTTGGATGTCGTTTGCACCCTTTTACATCCGGCATAAGACCCACATCAAACTACAGTTCCAGCCTCAGTCCCCAGAGGGGATCCTGTTCTACGCTGCCCAGCATTTGGGTGCTCACTCGGGTAAGGACATGCCCTTTTTGCTGCCATCCTGCACCCAGGCACTCTCCAGAGAAAGGCAGGCAGTGTGCACCGAAGGGATGCGGGCAGCCAGTCCCTGGAACTCCTTGTCCACCGTGACCGGGTCTTGAACGGTGACTCATCAGGTTCATCAGAGGAAACGTGCGTAACAAAATTTTGGATTACTCCAAAGGCAGCGAGTATTTAATGAAGTGGTTCAGGAGGGAATTTTCCCCTGAAAAGGAACTGCAGCAGCTTTCCAACAGCCGCTTCCTGACGCTGCTCCCGCAGCAACACCGGGAGGCGCAGTCCTGGGGTCGGGCTGTGGTTTAAAACTGACCGAAAATAAAGCACCATAAAAACCAGTGAAGTGAACGGGAAGATGGGCTGTGGTGCTGCAGAGCTGGCTGGTGCAGCACGCGAGTTCTGCCTGTGACGGGTCACGCAGAATGAAAAACAAATCCAAATAACATTTTTCTACTTCTTATAAAAGTATTTTAAACTTTACCGTGTTAACATTCCTAAAGCATCATGGAAAGAAAGCATAATTTGCCAGCCAGTTTAAATGCTTTTTTAAAATTTACTCTTAAAAGTGTGGGGTTTTTTTTTGTAATTGCTTTATTAACATACTTAATCTTTATATTGCATTTATGTGGTGTCTTGCGTGCTTTTAGACAGAAGCATTACGGCTCAGTCATAGCGTGAGCTTAGAGCAAGTTGTGTATGAAGAAGTGCATTCTGCAAAAATGGGTCTTCATATGACAAAAACAAAAAGAAAAAGCATTTAACTACGTCAGGCATTTTCACTCACCTTTCTTCAAAAGCTAGAGCTTTGAGACATCTCATAGACATCCTCAGCCAGGCCTGCATCTAAACATACATCAGCCAAATTTACCGCCGCCTTATTCCATAAGCAGATGTTTTAACAGGTTGCTGTTTGCTGAGACTGATAATCCATCACACGGGGCTGGCACCTCCTCCTTGCCTTTCTCTAATTACAACCACATATGGGGAAGCAGCCTCAGAGAACAATATTTGGAACATCTGTAACACAAATACATTCATCTGCAAAGACCTCTTGTCTTCTACAATGAATCTTCCATAATTCTGTCGCTCACAGGCCAGATTCTGAGATTCTCAGCAAAGAGTTCTCTCCTGGATAAACTAAAGCATTACGTGGGCTGTGAAAAATAGAAGAGAAAAAAGGATCTCTCTCAAAAGAGCAGTCTGAGGTGATGGTTAAATATCTCTTTGGAAGCACCAAGGAGAGGGCAAAGTCTGTTTGACTTGGCCAGAGTGGTTTAGCATGAGCACGTCCTCCTCCTGTTGCCATTCAGAACGTTTAATTTGCACAGAAAGGAATTTTTTCTTTAAATCACGTTCTAGAATCCTATCAATTTCATTTCAAAACAAAACCCGTCATCTATAGAGTAATTTCAATTCTTTACAGCTTTCCTACTCCCATTTTCACTGCCCTGAAGTTCTGAAAGGTTTGGGAAAAGCTAATCGTCTAGCTGGTTTTATTTTTGCCTTCGTATAATCCTGTCAAATCCAGACAGAATTAGACTGATGAAAGACTCAGCAGTATTCTTAGCAGCCAGCAGATGTGAAAAAGCTTTCTGCTGGGGATTACTGTAGAGAGCACTTTATATAAAGACTGTTCTACACTGTTATGTAAGATTTAATAAATTGGTTGCCGAAAACACAGGATTATTTTTTTTCTAAAATTCCTTTTTAATTCGAAATAATTAGAACATTTTTTTTTCCCCATGAGGAAGGAAAAAAAAAAAAAAGAAATGAGCTCTGATGCAGCTAATTTAGCAACAACACCAAGTTGTAGCATCTCACAGCCACACAGTGAGACCTTGGCTTGTCACCCGTGTAACCGCTACACCAGGACTCTCCCTTCGGGGACAGACCCCCCCAACAAAAAATCCTCCCATCATCAAAAAGAAAAGTCTTCAGGAGGTGAAGCAATAAACACGAGATCTACGCTGAAACCTTTCCTTCTCACTTAGTTCTTTCCAAAGAACCTGACCTGCATTTCTAGACCTGCAGGTGAGCAGTCTCCTTCCTGGGAAGTTGATCTGCTGGTTCCAGCCTCCGCTCCTCTACCGTGGTCATTACGTTTGAACACACATTTAAGCACCTGGACAACTGGCATGAATTGCAAAACATCCTGTGAATCTTCACCTCTTAGCAGAATTTCCTATAATTCTGCCAGTCGCTGGGTTTTGTGCTTTTTCAGCTGTTTCTGAAGGTGTATCATGACTTCTTTGAGTCATAGTGTGCACAGAATCACGGAATCTTCCTGGCTGGAAGGGACCTTCGAGATCATCGAGTCCAACCACAGGAAAAAAACCCACAAACCAAAACCTGACAAACAGACAAAACCCAACAGTCTCAGGCCCCAGAGCATGCCCTGAAGTGCCACAACTACACGGTTCTTAAATCCCTCCAGGGATGGTGACTCCACCACCTCCCTGGGCAGGCTGTTCCAGTGCCTGACCACCCTCTCAGGAAAGTCATTCTTCCCAAGATCTAATCTCAGCCTCCCCTGCTCCAACTTCAGACCATTTCTTCTGTCATGATTCCCTTGGGAGAAGAGGCCAACCCCCACCTCTCTCCAGCCTCCTTTCAGGGAGCTGTAGAGGGCAATGAGGTCTTCCCTCAGCCTCCTCTTCTCTGAACTAACCATGCCCAGTTCCCTCAGCCTCTCCTCATAGGACTTGTTCTCCAGACCCCTCACCATTACATTAAGCCATTCCTTTTCTACTTCACTAAAGACAATGTAATTCAAGGATCAGATAAACTCAAAAATCAAACCCCTAAGAAAGCAAACTTCACCATGCTACTAACTGGTCCACCTGCTGAATCTCTAGAGAAATTGAACTTTCCAAATTTAGGACTATTTCTTCATTAGTCAAATAAAAATCAGTTTTACTGTTAACTATCAGAAGATAAAGCTTACATTCAAATTTAACAAACGTTTAGCAATTAAATTGATAAACTTACTTTTTCAAAAACTAACAACTTTACACTTACCGTTTGCAAAAGCAATATAAAAAAAAAAAAAAAACCACCTTAAAATTGCACGAGCAAACAGCAAAAAGTTTGAAAATGTGCCTGCCATTTGCAGGCTCTTCTGTCTTCTTCAGCCTCTCTGTCACCTTCCCCTGTGACTCCATCTCTGCCCTCAAACACCTTCCTTCCAGCCCATTTTCTAACCTTTTTCCCAGCTTTTCTGCTTCGGGTTTGTAACTGTAGCTCGATGTGGTGCTTTGTCTCCTGTTACATTGCTCCTAAGGCCAGAAACACTGGTAGTAGAAGACAACTCCTCCTACTTCCCATTTATCCAGTCTCTGCACCGAAGCAGAGCTTTTCAGAAAGCAAACATGAGCTCAGTTTCCAATAATGAAAAAAAAAAAAAGGCCAGGAGAAGCTCATCAGGGACCATTTCCCTTTGTGTCACTTACCTACACACAGTGGTGGAACTGGTGGAAGCGCAGGCACAAAAGCATCAGGATTCTGAACATGCTCTTCTGTGTACTGCCTCTGAAAAGTAAATCTGGTTTATTCTGGTTTTCTTACAGGTGACTTTTTCTGTCTATCGTTAGCGAATGGATTTGTACAGTTACGCTACAATCTCGGAGACGAGACGGTCGTCCTGCAGACCTTTCAGAAGGTCCGTGCCAGTGGAGACAGGTGGCATTTGCTGAAAGCAGGCAGAGTTGGCAATGAAGGCTACCTGGACCTGGACGGCGTTAACGTGACTCGAGAAGCTAGTCCTGGGATGAACGTGCTGGACACGCACACGGACTTTTTTGTTGGAGGGGTGTCCTCCCTAAACCTCGTGAATTCCCTGGCAGTAGAAAACGAACCCAGAGGTTTCACCGGTTGCATACGAGAACTGGTCATCAACAGCAGGGAGCTGCAGCTCACCGTGGCTGGCCCCAAAGGCGGGGCCAACGTGGGCGACTGCGACGGGACGGCGTGTGGGTACGCGGTGTGCAGAAACAATGGGACCTGTCACCTCCACAACTCGGGCTTTTCTTGTTCTTGCCCACGGGAGTGGACAGGGAGCACGTGTGAGCAGTCCATTCACTGCTCCCAGAACAGCTGTGGGGCTCGGGCTCTCTGCCTGCCCCAACCCGCTTCCTTCTCTTACCTTTGCATTTGCGCGCTGGGCTGGTCAGGGAAGTACTGCGATACCAAAACTCAGTTTTTTATAGCAAAGTTCGTGGGCAACTCCTACATCAAATACACGGATCCTTCTTATGGAAGGAGAGACCTCCAGCACAGCCGCCTGTCTTTAAATTTTACCACCAATCAAAGGGAAGGTTTAATCGCGTGGATGGGAAAAGGTGAAGATGAAGACAATGATTTCCTTGCCGTCGGCCTTGCCAACGGAACGTTACAAGTCGTGGTGAATCTCGGAGAAAGGCTCTCTGTTCCTCTGATTCACAGCAAACGCTCCGCCTGCTGTGACGAGAGGTGGCATTTCGTCACCGTCGTTCAGAACCAGACGTGCATTAAGGTGTATCTCGATGAGGAGCTAATTGTGTTTGAAGATATTGACCCACACAGAAGATACACCGCTTTGAACTACGGCGGCATCTGTTACTTTGGAGGGTTTGAAATCGGCAGGAAAGTCCACGTAGTTACCACGGGGCTTTTTCAGAAGGAATTCGTTGGTAAGATTAAAGATGTTGTGCTCTTCCAAGACTCTAAGAAGATTCAGCTAATGAAGGCAGAAGGGTATAACGTTTACAATGGAAATTATGGAAATTAACTGAAGAACTGTTTAAGACTCTTTAAAAAAAGTGATTAATTTCTTTTTCCCCCTGTTTCTTGTGTTAACTGGCCATGTAAGACTTGGGAACTTGGGAACCAACACAGGAAAGCACTTCATAAAATTGTCCCCAATTCCTTTTTTAAATGTTAAGCATTAGTATCATGGCTAAAACGTGAGCAGACGTTGTACTCCTATCATTATTTATATATACTCAGAAGTATTTACTTTAAAATAATGTGAAACTCTGCAGAAATTTTCTGTATTGCATTGGAAATAGTTTTGTGTTTTACCTACAAGTGTAGAACTTAAGCCTGTCTTCACACTGAAATATTACACTCAAGGAAGAACAATTTTAAGAGCAGAAAAGGTATTTCAGTTGATTACTGAACAGATCTAAAACTAGGCCTGCTGGTTTCCTCCAGCAGAGGTCTCCCCTGTTTGATTCCAGGAAAACCCATTGTTTTAACCATTTACAACTGGGATGGGGGAATGTGGCAAATAACTGCAAGTGCCAACAGCTTCAAAACCAGAAAGTCTAAAGAACTGCTTTGCTTTAGCAAAACCTTTCTGCTTTACATGCCCCTAAATGAGATTTTGAAATTTTACTAGACAAAGGTTTTGGCCACAAGAAATAGAATTTCTATCGCTATGTCTTTTAACTTATAACCTAACAATGAATAGAGTTCTTCATATACAAATGCAAAAACTCTCTTCCTTCTGAAAAAGCTGTTATAATTCTACACTTTCTTGAGCAATAAAAACAAAATAAATCAAGACATTTTAGTGTGCTTAAACAAACGATTTAGGATGGTACCTACATTTTGTCATTCGACTGCTGGCTTAATGTAGAAGTAAAATACTTCAATAAAAGTGATTGATTCCTATTATTTCTTTTTTTTTTTTTACTTCACTATCGCTCAAAAGCACATAATGAACCATCCCCTCCATGCACGGAATTCTCTGAATACAAGTCCTCAGTGGGGGCCTGTCAGAAACAAGGAACTATTTTCTGATACATTTTTGCTGTGTCTCCGTACAGCAGCTGTAGAGCAGAGTCAAGAAGCAGAGTAAGAGCAGGTGTCACACCTCCATTTCCACATAACCATAACCAATAAGCAACCAGTGCACTGCCAAGTCACTTACAGATGACTAGAAGATCACACAGGTGGTGGAGGGGTGGGAGATGGAACTACCCTCAGATGTTGTAATAAGAAGCTGCAAACATAGAATCTTAGAATTGTCTAGGTTGGAAGGGACCTTCAAGATCATCTTGTCAAACCATCAACCTCACCCTGACAAAAATCACTGAACCCTATTCCTAAGGACCACGTCAACCCATCTCTTGAACACCTCCAGGGATGGTGCCTCCACCGCTTCCCTGGGCAGCCCATTCCCATGCCCCATAACCCTCTCCATGAAGAAATGTTTCCTAATATCCAATCTAAACCTCCCCTGGTGCACCTTGAGGCCATTGTCCTTTGTCCTGTCTCCTGTGACTTGGGAGACGAGACCGACCCCTGCCTCTCTACACCCCCCTTCAGGTAGTTATAAAGCATGAGAAGATCTCCCCTCAGCCTCCTCTTCCTCAGACTGAACAACCCCAGCTCCCTCAGCCGCTCCTTTTGGCCTTTTTTTTTTTTTTTTCCCCATCAGTGGATGGCAGTCCCTACAAAATACCAATTTACTGTAAGTCCCCATGGGACAAACCCAGTTCTGCCCATCTCCCCCCCCCTCTTGGCTCCCCCCAACCTCGAACTGCCGGAGCCATGACGCGTCCCGAGGTGGCATTCTGTAACCAGCCTGCTCTAGTCATCCCGCCTACAGTTCCACACCTACAAAATCAAACACACGCAGTATGTGAGAAAGTTTTATCATTTTAGAATCAAAATATCCCTTAAAATATTTACATTTTACAGTAAAAAGGATAGCAAAACACAAAGTAATGTACAAGCTTAGGTATTCAAGTTTTTGAAGCACGGAAAATGGTGGGAGAAATGAATTTACTACTACAAATCATATTCTCAAGGATTTAGGTTAAAATGCTTTCTTATTAAAACAAGTGCAGTTTAAAGCAATAACATTCGAGCAGCTCCGCCTTCCAATTTCTGGTCACAAACTGCTTCAGATGCTTAGGAAATACTTGAAAAACTAACGAAATACACTTGAATTATTTTATTGTACTCTGAATAATTATTTTTTTTCTTAAAAAAAAACAACCCAAAACAACTCTTCACACCACGGATCAGTATTATATTTTCTTGTAATGTGTGTGGATTCTGAGGCTTTGCTACAGTCTTTAAAAACAGTGCAATTTAAAAAGAAGGTTATTGTATGAAAGTCACCTTGAAAATCATCAGAGCATCTTAAAACAGAAGAGAGCACAAATTACCAAAGGCAGCGACTATATTGCAGACTCGACTAAAGCCAACTTCATCAGCTAAGAAAATGTCTAAGCCTTTATTGCATATTAATAAAAGAAATCTTTAAAATTTTGAATATACAGCAATGTAAAATTTTTAAAAATATTAAAGTCCTACTTCTAGCGATAGTTGGTATAATGAAAAAAAGGATGAGTATTGGTACAGTGAGCGGTACCAAAACACAGACTTGTTTCTGCAAAACACCAACACGGAATAAAAAAAGATGGCACCATCCTAGCAGGCTTCTTTTTTTTTTTTTTTTTATACAAAGTTTTACGACATTACTCTAACAGTTTATTTAAATAGGATTTTCAAAGACTGCCTGCATCTTTTTACCTTTTGCTTTTAGTTCTGTCGCTGTGGTCCCTATGTCTCTCTCTGTTCTTTTCACTCTCTCGTTCTCTATGCTTCTCTTTGCTTTTCTCCCTCTCCTTATCTTTTTCGTGAGCCTGTTCTTCACTTTTCGGCTTCTCCGTTTTTTTTTCTGGATTTCTAGTCTCTCTGGGGCTCTTCCCATCAGCAGCCCTATCGCTGTGCGGAGATCGCAATCTTTCCTTGTCTCTCTGTCCTTCCTCTCTACCCTTCCTCTCCCTCTCTTTCTCCTGGTTTCTGTCTCTGCGCCTATTCCTTTCGGAATCCTGCTCCCAGTATTTTTCGTTGTTCCACTCTTTTTCATGTCTGTCTTTCTTCTGGTGATGGGACTCGCTGTAAAACCTTTGTCGGTGTTGATCGGTTTTGCCTCTGCTGAACCCTCTCTCCAAATGCTGTTCTTGCCTCCCCCACGGATCGCTGTGCCGTCTTTCCGGTCTCCTGCTGTCTTTACTCTGAAAAAAACTCTCTGGCCCCAAAAATCTTGATTGTTTGTGAGGCACCGACAGCCCCGGCCCCATGGGTCCGCCGTAATGTGGTGGCTGACCTGATAAATGAGCTACCGGTGGCCAGGACATCATGGGATTTTGAGGAAAGCCAAAGCCAGGAGGAGGGAGGAGCGGAGGCGGTAGGTGAGGAGGAGGGAATCCAAACATGGGGTTGTTCTGCGGAGGGAAGTTATGAGGCGCGGGAGCCTGGAACTGAAATCCCGGGGGATTGGATTTGGGATGCTGAAAATTCTGCTGCGGGGGTCTGCCAGCTGGGAAGCCGCCACTCGTCATCGGGTTTGGGACTTTGGAAAGAAATTCCGAACGGGAAGAGTTTTCCGTTTCGAAATGAGACGGCGCGGCCGCTGGTCCCCTCCTGAAGGAGTTCACCGTTTCGATGTTTTGCATCAGAGCATCCTCCTGCGAGTGCCTGCCGTCCCCCCCCTGCGACCCCCCCGCGCTCTCTGCTTTGGCAGCCGTGGGGCCGCGCGGCGTCTCGCTGCCCGGCGCGTCGCTCTGCTGGGGGCTCGGCCCCCCCTCTCCGCGAGGCTCTTTATTCTCCCCTTCCTTCTGCTCGGTCCCCGGCGCGTTCTGTCGGTCCTCGTTTCTGCCCACGTCTCCCTCCTTGGTTTCGGGGGCGTTACTCTGCTGGCTTCGCCCGGCTGCCTGCCGGGGGTCCCTCTTCAGATTGATGAACGGTGGGGATTTGGAGGAATTACTGGTGGCACCTTCAGCAGAGCCCGCGCTACCGTTGGTCTCGCTGGGTTTTTTCCCTGCGTTTGACGAGGAAGAGGAGAAGCTGGAATTTGCGGTCCTTCTGATCTCCTGGGCACCGCTATCCTTGTCGGGTTGCTGCCGCTTTGGGTCATTTTCTTTACTTTCTTCAGCTTCTTTGTTCTGCGACTGAGCGGATAAGTTTGCTAAAAATGCTTCCGTGGAGACATCTGGAGGTTTTCCCTTCAGACTCAGCCCCACCAAAGATCCAGCACTTCTTGCAGAACTCGAGGTCCCTACGGCTGCCGCATCCGCTGCCGCAGGAGCGTTAGTGGATTCCTGCGGATCATCCAAACCAGCCTTTGCTTCACTAACTTCGGTAGATACCTCAGCAACATCCATGTTTTCTTCTTTTGGGGTTGCCTGCTCGTTCAATAACGGTGTGTCCTCACTGGGACTCGTGTCTGACTTGCCCCGTTCATACACCTGCCCCGTGGTACCCAACAGGCTCTGGAGAATATCATCCACGGGCAACGGTTTATTTGCTAGCTCCAGAGTAGAAGGCTGATTTTCCCATCCAACCAGGACTCCGGGAAGAAATCTGAGAGGCTTTGGGGGTTCATGTTTGCTGCTTTCCACCAGCGGTTCAATAGCTGCTGGAGCGTCTTCTAGATTAGACTGCTGAGGTTTATTTCTCTGCTTGTGTAGCACAGTTGTGAAGGAATTGAAAAAATCATTTTCCTCTTCTTCTTCTAGCGCCAACTCATGATGGGAGACATCAGGTTTGCTTGGCTTGCTTTTCTTCTCTGGTGGCAGGTTACTCAAGGTACTTTCAGAAGCTTCATCCCCAAAACTACTAGTAACGCTCGTCACAGCGGCAATCTGCCTCTTCATTTTCTGGCGAATTATCAATCCCAGTAACAAATTTGGTCGATGTATTTCAATCCCTGTACAAAATTGTAACAGCAATTTATCACCTCCTTATGTTCTGGTTAAGGCAATCACTTTAACAGAAATAATCCTCGCGTTCTTACAATATACTATAGAAAGTATTTCTTTTATAACATTTGAAAACCCCATCATTAACCATAACAAACAATACTTAATCAAAAAAAATGTATTTCCAACATAAAAATGATTACTTTAAACACAGGAAGTTAGAATTGCAGTGTACTATAGCACCCACTATAACTTCCAAAAACAGAATACAAGGCAGATACAGAACACCTAGCCAGGTAAGAGAAAGCAGAACTTAAGAACTTAAACCCCACGTCAGTGTAAGACGGCTACAGTCTGCCACACGTCTTCAAAGATTTTCAGAGTGACTTTCCAAAATGCTCCCTCGTTCCAGGAAGGCGCTGCGTTTCAGGGCACACTAATTAATAGCTACCTCTTCACCATGGATTTTGTTCAGGGTAAGTCAGACCCTTGCAAAACCAAATTAAAATGATGAGTTATAATTAATTAAACTTAAATTTAGTTAAAGTTATGAGTTACAGCTCATCCTCTCTTCGTTTCAGCCCTGCCTATCTCAAAAGAAGAAAAGATCCACAAATTTTTATAACCCAAATAAATTGATACAAAACAACTCAGGTGTAAGGAGAACAACTGAGAGCCATTTTAGGACCTCTTCTTCCTGGCCCACTTGTTTTTTCAATTTTCTATGTCTTTTTTTTTTTTTTAGGGAGCTTGGAACACTTGAGAAAAAAGTAATTAATACATTTCAAATAACGAACAATATTATTTTAAAGTTACAGTGTCAATTTGGAACTGTATGGGCACTGTCATCGTTGACTTCCATCACTGAATTTACTGAGACTGTAACCTACAAGGCCACCCGCGTTAGAGGAAGGATGTAGTAAACATGACATTTTTTTGACAACAGTATTTCAGAGTATCAGAATAACCTTATAATGGGAAGTTAAAGTCTTTTCAAGGAAGTTAATTAATACCACGGAAAACTCACGACGTGTTTAAACAGAACAGCCAGCGTTTTTAAATTTAACTTCCTCTTCTATTTCTGTTATAAACTTATTTTAAGTAGCTTTCTGATAACCAAGCTCCATATTCCAAGCTGTACTTACCGGGCCCATCGAAAGGCACAAGATGATGCGGGACTTTATCCGAGGAACCTAAAGGGATGAGGTACAAATCTTTCACTTGCTTCATGTTGTTGGCCGCCACGCCGTAGCGCTTCCTGCTGCTGAAATAGGCAAAGAGCAGCGCGTAGGAGATCTGATCCTCTTCGGTCACGGGGGTGAAGCGAACCACACAGATCTCCTGGGCAGAGAGAGAGAAAACCCAACGTGGTCACGCACGTTTCTCTCTGAATTTTTAATTGGTTTAGCGACCGCTCTGCATCTAAAAGCAGAGTTTGGAAGAGGAGAGAAAGAAGGCAGAGATAAACAAAGGAGACGAAAGGAGCAGTGACAGGGACAAAAATAATTAAGGAAAACTGGAGAAAACTAATAAAAAGCATTTAGATTAATAATAAAAAAATTACACTGCAAAACAAAAAAGCCACATTTTATCAGCCAGCTAAACAACAAGTTTTAGGGAAGCATGCCAGCTTCCAAGTAATTATTCCCCTCCCCACCCTTAACGTTACGCAAAAGCTTTGTTGTGTCTGAGAAATCCATTAATAATGGGGGAAAACCAGTATTCGGATCCCAGAATTATGGCCAAAGCCCAGCTCATGAGTCGATACTGTTTAACGGCTTAATTAGTGACCTGGAAGATGGGACAGGAGACAGCCTGCAAAACTGGGATGACACCTAATTAGGGGCAGTGATTTGAGGAGGCTCCGGGGAGGCCTAATAGCGGCCTCCCAGTGCCTGAGGGGGCTACAGGAAGGCTGGGGAGAGTCTGTTCACAAAGGTCTGCAGGGACATGACGAGGGAAAATGGGTTTAAACTCAAGAAAAACAGATTTAGTTTGGAGATTGGGAATAAGTTCTTTCCACTGAGGGTGGTGGAGCACTGGAAGAGGTTGCCCAGGGAGGTGGTTGAGGCCCCTTCCCTGGAGACATTCAAGGGGAGGCTCGAGGAGGCCCTGGGCAACCTGGTCTAGTTGGGGGTGCCCCTGTGACTGCGGGGGGGTCGGACTAGATGGCCTTTGGAGGGCCCTTCCAGCCCAGATGATTCTATGAAAGAAAGGGATGACCTTCACGAAGGTCAACAACGGCAAAGTCTTGCTCCCTGAGATGGAGTAACCCTCCAACACAGCAGGGACAGGCTGGCTGGAAAGCAGCTTGGCATAAAAGGACAGTTCACATTCAGCTTGTCCACCAGGACCCTTCTATCTCGTTTTGGGCTCCCCGGCATGAGGACAACCTGCATACAGTGGGACAAATCCAGCAGAGGACCACTGAGTTGGCTTTGGATACTGTAACAGTACTGAAATTAAAGAGTGTGACGCTTGAGAACACGCGAAGCGGTGTCCAAACATCCACAATGAGTCGCTGTCTCAAAGAAATACAAATATTCTTAAACAGAAAATGACAGGTTATGGTTAGATAGTAAGAAAATGAACTTATCAGTTTATCAATCAAGCCACCATCCATCACATTCGACATAACCATCAGTTACCTATCCTTAAAAACCTCATGTGTTTCACAAACATTCCAGGAAAAATAAAGGGATCTTTTGTGTGAGTAGGATGTATGTTGAACAGCAAGCCTTCCGTACGCTAAATGCTTACCTTGGTCCCTGAAGCTTTGATTTTCTCCACGTACTCCCAGACAGTGTGAGGAGATATCCTGCCGCCCACTTGAATACTGTCAGGTAAATCCTAGGAGAAAGGACAGTGGATATCTGAACACAATGTAAAAGTCATGGTAAATCCTTCATACAGTATCTATTTCACATATTCAAAATATACTCAAAGTCTTATATTGTAATTTTAAAATATCGGTAGAAGTTACAATAGTAGAAGCAAATTAATTTACTTATAAATTTTGGTTATTTAAATTAAGATTTTCAGTGCAAAGTTAATGATCAGAACTAAGTTAGTTATCATTCAATCCTGTTCATCTATACCTTCCCCAAAATCATTTCTTTCAGTAACATTAACCCCAAACACAACTGTACTGTGGACACACTCCAGTTATCTGTAAGATCAAGCTGCTGTGAGAGCCCCCCATCTATGAAGGAATATAATAAACTTTCAGAATCTTAACTGTGAGAGGAAAACATAACCTACAGACACGTGTATATACAGGCATAAATTTGTTCTGGGATATTACTGAAATTACTATTTGTAAGTAACAAAAACAGACTCTCAGAATCACGTCGGAACACCTACAGAAAAACAGGTTTTTGAAATAAAGCAGAAGAGCTTTGAAACGTACATCGTGTTCCTAAACAAATCCCTCAGTATTAAAGGGCACTGCATGCCCTGCACTGCACTGAAGAGTCACAGGGAAGTGAAGATAATCATATTAATAGAAAACCTCAGTCCTTTTAATTAGAAAGCTGATGCATCCTGTGTCACTGGGAAGAAGTAACGCTCAATGTTTTGAGCTCTCTGCTCTTTATTTTATGACCACAGGCAATTATTCTAAGCAGCTGTGCCCTTTTCAGCCTATCTTTTTTTCAGAATCTCAGACACTAAGAGAACACTACATAAACTTTTTTTTTTTTTTTTTCTGGGAGTGTTTAGTCGTATAATGGAAGGTTAGGACCAGAATTGCCACCAGATTGATAGGCAAAAAAATAAACCACTATTAGGCAGGTTTCTGTTACAGAAGATGAGAAGACTTCTCACTGTCAGCAGAAACCACCCATTAACACCTCTTTTTTTGTGGTGAGGGACCCAAAAGAAGACATTGAGGGACTGGAGTGGGTCCAGAGAAGGGCAAGGGAGCTGGTGAGGGGTCTGGAGAACAAGTTTTGTGAGGAGAGGCTGAGGGAGCTTGGGGGTGTTCAGCCTGGAGAAAGGCTGAGGGGAGACCTTCTCGCTCTCTCCAACTCCCTGAAAGGAGGG
>JAOTQQ010000023.1:89217682-89239562 GCA_026546715.1 Gallinago undulata
TGACTTTCCTGAGAGGGTGGTCAGGCACTGGAACAGCCTGCCCAGGGAGGTGGTGGAGTCACCATCCCTGGAGGGGTGTAAGAAACGTGTAGACGTGGCACTTCAGGGCATGCTCTAGTGCCCGAGATTGTTGGGCTGTGTCTGTTTGTGGTGGTTGGTTTGTTGGGTTTTATTGTGGTTGGACTCAATCTCAAAGGTCCCCTCCAACCATGAAGATTCTGTCGTTCTTTAAGTAATGCTCTAATTAACCTAATAATATCCCTAAGCTTTGTTGGGGTGGTTTTTCTTTTCTTTAGGCTCCCTTTCAAACTGGTAGGTCAAGTTTGCAGCTTCAGGGTTACTTCTTGGTGGGTGAATTGTCACGCTCCATCAATATGTAAGCTACAAAAACCACCAGTTGAGTTTGGTTTGTCCAAAGAGATCTCTCTCCCTTTCTAAGAAACTGATGTCTAAAAAGCTCCTGCCAGAGCTTTAAAATCTCATTGGCAATAAGGACAAAGAAACCTTCACTCTTGAGACAGAAGGAAGAACGAAGAAACAGCAACAAAGTTGCACGGCAAAGGAAAACGCAGGGTTTCCCCCTTTCAGGAATTTACTACACTTCTTTCACTTCTGTCCTAACAATTCCTTTGCATTTTGAATACTAAATAAATCACAGAGATCCTCCTGATGAGTCAGGGTTGCTTTGTGCAACATGCATTCTGTTCTTTCTACACAGCCTTAACCTGAAAACAGGATTTAAATATGTTTAAATAGTCAACTGAACAGCGTAAATTGACAAATCTCACGTGTCTGTTTTCTCTCTGTCTCCAAGCAGCCAGTTCTTTGGAAGCCAGTTCTTCTGGGCTCATTTTGATTAGATGGTCTGGAGTAACCTCTCCTTTCAGTACTTTCTTAAATAATATCTAGAAGAAAGAAGAAAAGTTAACTATTGCGATCAGCGCAAAAACAGCTCGCAGCAGGAAATAAAGCAAAGAAACAACATAAAACATATTCTGTACAACTACATGGATCGCTTGGTTTTATAATTCTCTCCCCTTATAGAAGCAGTACTAGATGTGTAACATAAAAAGCTTAATTCTAGAGCTCCACTCACTACAAGAAGGACATTGAGCTGCTGGAGTGTCTCCAGAGGAGAGCTACCAAGCTGGTGAGGGGTCTGGAGAACAAGTCCCTGCCCAGGGAGGTGGTGGAGTCACCATCCCTGGAGGGATTTAGGAATCGTGTAGACGTGGCACTTCAGGGCATGCTCTGGTGCCCGAGGTTGTTGGGTTGGGTATTTTAGTTTGTGTGTTGGGTTTTGTTTGTTTTGTTTTGGGAGTTTTGGGGGGGTTTGGGTTTTTTTGTGTGTGTGTACAGTTGGACTCCATGATCTCAAAGGTCCCTTCCAACCATGAAGATTCTGTGATTCTGTGTTCTACGTAACAGAATGTATCCACATATACCCTTAATGATCCGATGTATAATTAGCTGTTGTTCCAAAGCATGAGTTTAGGCCCATTGCAGCAGCAATTCAAACGTTTTTCTCGTAAAGGTGCCAATCTCCCATGTTACACAGCAGAAAGAACCTAATATTAAAAAGGATGTCTATGCTTCTTGACCTACTGAACTGAATTCTTAGGGTTAAAAAAAGCCAAACCCAACTACATAATTTAGCAGCATGAGCAAACAGAAGCCAGCAACAGAATTTAGCCTGTTCATATAACTTACAGTTGGTTAATTTCAATAGTAAAATACTACAGACAAAGCAACTTGATCAGAGTAACTAGTAAAAGGACAAAAACCAGAAGCTGAGGAGGTGAACATGACGCTGATTGATGGGCTCACAGAGAGCAGAAAAGAGAGTGAAGACCAAGCTTGAGAAATCTGAGTACGAAAAAACACAGTGAGACGAGATACTGGAGAGGAAAAGAAATTAAATGCAGCGAGCAGGGAAGAGTTGAAGGGGGGGACAACAGGGAAACCCAAAGAGCAGCTCAGTGGAAAAGCCAACCACTTAAACTAAGCGATCCATATGCACTGTGCTTTGGAAACCCCGCTGTAAAAAGTACACTGGGAGCAAGAAGCAGAAGAATTACTGATGGGGAACAAATGAAAAAGAACACCGAGTGCACAACATCAAAGAGATGAGGAAACCTACAGGGAAAAAGAAAAACAAACAGGATAAATTGTGAAAGGATTAATAATTTAGCTACACAGAAGACTATTCCTTTAATCTATGGCAAATAAAGCATTTCTGTAAAGCACAACAGACAAATAATACATACTTTATTTTTAGGATCTTTTAGATTGAACATCAAACTTCTGTATTTGTTCTTATACTTCGAGTCAGTGTCCCGAAAAAAAGAAAACAGCTCCCTTTCTATCCTTGTGGCAACTTTCGCTGCTCTCTCCTCAGGAATCTTCAAAGTGGAGTCTGTCAATCTGTAAGAGAACACAAGGGAAATTACCTAATGCTTCCAAATAATATGGGTTTTCCCCGCCTTCTGAAAGAAAGCAAATACAAACACAAGTTAATAATTTCATTTAATGAAGTATCTTTTACCTTTTCATCAGAATTTCTTTAAGAGACTGCTTGACACTCTGCCTTATCTGATCAGCAGAAGGTTTGGAAGCTGGCACCGCTGGCAGGTGTGTTGCACTAACTGATGCTTTCTCATTTTTCTTTTTCTTAATTTCTTGCTTGTCATGACCACCTATCAAAACAGAGTTAATAACCGTAAGCTTCTCAATCCACTGCTATAAGCTTTGACTGTTGCTAGATGTCATGAATTTTTATTTTTAAACTGCTCAGAACTGACCTTCAAGGAGAAGGAATGGGGGTTTTGTTTTTCTTATTTGGTTTGGATTTCGTATTGCATAGATTAATCAAAAAAAAAGTTTCCTTAGCAAAAACAATCAGGACTTTTGCTTTTTGACTTAAAGTATTTTCTTCTACACTGAACCAAGATGACCAGTGCTTATTAATTTGATCTTAAGTAGGATTTTTTGACTCTGAATTTCCGTAAAAGCCCAGATTAATTTTTCAATGAGTAAACTGAGAAAGAATATACTGGGAAGCACATACTGTAAGTATATTAAACTTTACTTTAAGATAGCATTTTTCATTAAACTACACATTTGTGTATCCATTAGCCATCAAAATTACTTCAATTATTATGATTCAGGTAACAGACACTCTTAAACGAGGCCATTATAAGGTTTGTGTTATAAATAATAGTGGAAATTTCTAATCAAATTAAAATCATTAAAGAAAAACCCAAATTCCTTCAAACTTTGATTTTCAGAGTGTCAACTGAAAGCTCATTTGTCTCAGCACCTAAACACGTCACTAATTTACAGCATTAGTCTTCTATTTATGAAAGCAATGGGAATAAACAATCTTAATTTATTCACCTTTCTACTCTGAAAAAAGAAACAAACAAGACTTGAGTGTCTGATGGTAAAATGAAGCACTTCTTTAATATTACTTTCGGCTATTGAGTGCGACTTAAAATGCATTAATACCAAAAGTAAACATAATACAGTTTCAAGCAGCTATAAAAAGACAGGTTTTCTTTTCCAATGGGCAGACAGTGGGGACAATTTTACGCTAATTGTCCTAAAGGAGACTGCCAAGCCTCCCCTCTGTTTAAAAATGATTTTTATATTAACTTCTATTCTGAAATCCTCACTGAAAACAACTCTTTTTGTCATCTCCTAGCACAATCAGTATGTTCTAGAACAATTCAATTATTTCATGGATGCCAAAGACTCCTTTCACTCCATGCAACTTACAGTTAGAAAGGATGGTAATTATTTTGTAACTCGAAATTTCAAAGTTGAACAACAAGGTATTTGAAGTCTAGAAGACACCATTAGGTATAAAATACTTACATTGAAATTTACACTTAACCCTGACATTTCCTATTGTCTTTTTCCACCAAAAAGAGCTTCTAGAATGTACCAGCATTGGCAAAAGATCAGAAGAACAGACTAATTTATTTTGTTTTTAAGACAAGAATTCAAAGCTTGAGTTTAGCATATAAAGACACAGTTTTCCCACAAAATCTCACTACTTTTACTGCTGAGATTTCAGTCCCAAATGAAACTTATTTCCCATTACTAGGATCTTAGAAGAATAATGCTTCCTGGAAGGGATCTGGGGAGGGGACAGATGTTGCTGGGAGGGGAAATATCTCCACTCGACCTTTCAAATAAAATTTAGATGAAAATCTATACTGCATACTGAGCTCCCAATGCTCCCCTCTGAAATGAGTTGATACAATTACTTATGAAATGGTGCAAAAGACATCAGTAAGTCAAATTATAGTTCACATAGCAATTAAAACACTTGTGTACATTAAGTTTTTCACTGTATTTTATGAAAGAGAATTTCAAAGTTTTCTGCAATGTAAAATGAAATTCAATACCTAAATGTCTTTGTGTACTTTTTCCCCCATTCCTGATTATGTGAGCATCCCTTACTATTCAAGCAGGAAATATTCACATATCTACGCAGGAAATATTTGCCTGCTAAATAAAATTTAAAGAGAAATAAGAAACAAAGGTAATAAACATCATGGGAACAAACAGCTCTCCAGATCATCATCACTTGCACTACAAAATGTGCTTTGAGAAACTGATACTATCAAGAAAGCCATCCTCCTTCACTGCACATGTGTGAATTACAGCGTGGAGCGCTTCAAAACTCACTACCTGATTTTGTGGACTTTTCAACCACACTAAGGGATTCTTTACTTATTTTTTCATTCTTCTCATCAGGCGACCGCCGAGGAACGACAGCAGTTTGTGATCCTTTTCGAGCAGGAACGTGTTGGCCTTTTTTAGTATCCGAGTCTCTGGACTCTGACAAGTTCTTCCCATCACCAGATTCCTGAAATGTAAATATTTCCATGTTAGGACACTACTGAACGCTACAAAGAACCACTACTCAATTACCACACCCTTTCACACCTTAGCACGCCACTGAACACCACAGTGAACCACTATGTAATTGCCACACATTTTTTCCATTTTTTTTTTCTTTTTAAATAGACTTGTATAATGAATTCTCTGTGCATATAATATTTTCTTATAATATCGTATTTTCATATAATATCCCTCGTATAATATTTTCTAAAAAGTTACTAAACAACACCTCAAATCACTGCCAAGCATTCCTCAACAACCTCTTTGATATACTGGTCAAAGACACATCGCAGGCAATTTGGAGTCAAGCTCTATATTGAAAACCACTATGTTTTCAGGTATTTTAGAAGGTCTGGGATACCAATGAACATCCCTTAACCAGTTGTAGCCATGTATTCACAGGAAGTCACTTATGCTTAGAAAGCATATGTAAACCAAAATTAATCAAAGAGCTCACCTGCCAGAATTACAATACTACTGTTCAGAAATAAGACAAAAAGGATTACTGAGGATTAAGTTACGATGAATATGATGCTATCTGCTAAAAGACTCTAAAAAATTGTAATAAAAACATCTCACTGCTCTTGCAAATTATCCTTTGGTTAGTAAAATGAGACACAAAGAAAGTAGAAAGGCCCCAATTAAAATGTTAGGCATTTTCTTCTGCGTACAATCTGTAGTTAAAACAATCAAAACTGGAATATTGTTTTACAGATATTTAAAAGATCTGCACATATCTTAGAGCAAACTGACAGATGTCCTGTAAAAGCGTTTAGGAATCTGAAAGAAAAACACACAAACATCTTGTTTCTATACATCTATACGTATAGGCGTAGAAACACACACATACAACGTGCACATAACCCTGCTCAGTATAAGGAGGTATCACCCCAAGAGTCAAGCTACTTCCTAACTCTGAAAATAATAATGGAGAAGTTTTAAATTAGATTCACAAAAATGTTTGAAACGTGGCATTTTAAATGGCAGGGGGTTAAGAGAAAATTCCTTCTACCCTCCATGATAATCAGAACTTCGAGAAGACTCACCCGTCTGAAGATTTTGACTTTGTGCTTCCCAGCGTCCTCAGTCTGCTTTGTTTTTTCGGTTGTTACATTTATATTACAATTAGGTATCGACTTCGACATCCCCGGTTTGTCGCACTCGGTTGTTTTTTCTTCTCTATGGATTTCAGGTTTCACTTGAGCATCCGGCACACTTTGATCCAAACACTCCATTTTCTTGTCTTCTTCAGCGCAGCATTTCACGCACACGTATTCTTTGTCTTCTTCACCCATCTTCTGGGCTTGAGAAAGACTCAGTCCAACACAATCACCGTGAAACCAATCATCACATCTACCGCAGCCCACCATAAATCTGAAAACAAAATAAGGCATAAATCAGTGTACAGACTACGAGGAAGATTCAGCAACTTCAGCGGAACGGACCGATAATTGGTTTGATTTGTGCATCTCAAATAACTCCTTCTTACCTGGGAAGTGATTTTCTTTGGAGCTTTACATCCACCTCCAGCCTTACAACATGGTATGATCTTCCTGAGAAACAGGGTTTTTTGCCTTTTGCAATAGTCCAAGAGAATATCACAGCCTCGTTATGTTTGCCTGTAACCTGCCTGCCTGCCCCCAAATCCTACCAACAACATTTTCAGGCTGCTAAAGAAAATTTTATTAGAAAAAAAAAAATAATCCACAGCTCTCAAAACCAGCAAACTTTTTTTTTTTTTTACAGCAGAAACGTATCAGCTGCCGTTTTCCATAGAAGAGATATCCCAGTGTTTTGACAAATATGATCAGCACAGAAACACCAAGACATTCCAAAAGAGCGGGTATTTTACATCACATTCCTTAGCCCATTATTACTGAATTACTTCCAGAAAGCTAAGGAATCATGGAATGGCTTAGGTTGGAAGGCACCTTAAGGATCACCTACTTCCAACCCCAAGGACTCTTTACTAGCAAATATGGGACCAAGAGTGTGGCTTCCAGCTCCATCTGGCTAGTTTTCCACTTTGGTGCTGCTCAGCTATTTTATTCAGAGCTAGTATTTATTTAAAGAATGTTTCAAACACTAAAGAGAGTATCATTTAAAGGACCTTCTTCATCTCACAGTCACTTAAAACTCTTGAATTATTTTGAAAGCAAAAATATCCATAGGTCCAGATAGTCTTTTCAAACTGCTGTCAAGATCACTTGGTCTAAAATACAACCATAATTTCTACTTTACAGAAGCATTTTAAAAACTTCATTAGGATTCACTAGTATCCAATTGCACCGAAAGGTACAATTTCCAGCAGAACTATTTTGGAAAGACATGGAATTTCGAAGCTAGACAAATTAAACACCTCAGTAAATCTATTTCAGGAGACTTAACTGGCAGTCATTTTATGTTTTACAATTCTTTCTTACAATTGTTACTAAAGATCTGCTTTTGAATGACATCGAAAAATCTCTTGTATCACCCACTTACATTTTCCTTCCCCTTTTATAACTTTTTTTTTGGTTTTTACTTACATAAAACATACATGTACTACAATGTATTTTGTCTGGATGAACAAAGACTGAAAGAGTATTATGATAAGTGCAAGTGCTTTGTTAATACTGAAAAATTTACTGAATTCTTAGTTTTTAACTTTCATTGAAGACAGACCTGACTTAGAAAGTAATTCAATGAAATCCTGGTTGTTTCAGCAATATATCCACCACACTAAATACACTGCAAACCATGGTTTTCTTTAATCTAATATCCTATAAACCCTTCTCATAAGATGACTCTAAAGAAAATTATTACTGAAGTATGTATGTTTCTGTTAATTCTAGGATCTGCTGACTTACCTACTTCACAAAACCATATAAATATTAGAGACCATACTTAAAGGAACTCTGATTCACCAGAACTGGATGAACACTCCAGAGGGTTTGATGTAGGTACTATTTTCAAGAAGCTACAGGTGAAATATCTGTTTAACAGCAGATGGTTGAAACGTAAGAAAAAAGAAAGAAGAAAATATTGTGGCTTTACGTTCTATCTTTGCTTATCCAAAATAAATCAGGATTAAATTATACTGCATTAAATACCATTTTCAAGTATGAAAAGCTTTAAACCTCTGGCAGTTTGAGAAAAAGGTTGTTTCCAGCTTCCCTAGCCTACGATGCTGTTTGCTAGATTTCGTGAAAGCATTTTTTAATCTAGTTTGCAAAGAAAACTATGGCCTCTTTTTTAATTTTCTTTTTTTTTTTTTTTTCTGAGCTGCAAGTACGTGTTTGGTATTAGTCATGACCAGCAAACCGTATCTGCCCATCTATTTGGTAGGTTCTATTAGGAAGGCAGAGGTTCCTTCACGTTTTCTCCATACCTAAATCTTTCCAGATCCGCGTTCCCAGCAAAGCAAAGATACAAGAAAGATAACATTAGGGGACAACTGTTTCTGATGGTCTTAAAAAAGTAGTATTATAACATCCATAAACAGAACAGGCAAAGGAGAGAGAAGCAATGGGACTTCAAACCAAAGTTGATTGCTCCCTTCTGAGAGCCTACAGCCAAACTGACGGCAGAAAATACAGCGCGAGTGCCTGTTTCACAACTGCAAGGATCCACACGAGGATACTTCACATAGCACACAACTCTCACCATGGCAAGAAAATATTAGTAAAGCTTTGGAAATATCAAAACCAGGTACAAAAATTCCAAACAAAAGATCTTGAACAGAGTTGAAATAAGACCAAAGCATACAGTCAAGTGCTTCTTGCTAAAAGAATACTTTAGTGTACTAATGAATGAATGCCTTTTGGTTAAAAACAGAAGGAAATCATGAATAGTCTTGAAGCCACAACTACTACTTTTATTTTTAAAAAAAGTAGTTTTTTCCTCCCCTTTGGTAATTCAGGTGTTGGAGACTAATTTAATAAATGAGCAAGGCAGACTGAAACCTTTAGCAACTAAAGGCAAATTTTGATTATTTAGAAAACAAGACTAAATTTGCAAAAAAGCAGAGATGAACTCCGGAGACTAAAATACACAAGATGCTGCACATCTTCAACTTTAAATTGACAGCATGTGGGATTTTTCAGCTTAGCTCATACACAGTAAGTGGGCAATAGGGATAAGCGTATGATGAGTAAACCACCAGATAGTCATGCAGTTTTACATCTTTATTTTCAGGTCTACCAAAAAAAAAAAAAAAGGAGTAAAAAACCTATAAAGAATTTGGCTCAGAAACAGATCCTTCTTCCCTACGAATATACACCAAGAGAGACAGATGTCATTCAAGCCATCTTAAGCAAACTATTCAAGATGGAATATACATTTGGCTTCATTCCAGTCTTCATAGTAAAGTTTCAAACACATGGTATTTAACACACACAATAAAACTTCTGAATTTGGGATTCAGAAACTAAGACTACAAAGACAATCTGGAAATGTCCATGAAGCCTGTACTATGAAACAGAATGTAGTGTTTACAGTTGTCTTGTTTAAGCCTAATTTTACAAAACCGTAAGAAAAATACTGGTGATGCCTGCCTAAAAAGTTCACTATTTCCACTAGTGTTTTCACACTAGTCAACTACGAGACTGTGACTTCTGAGGCTGGGAGAGAATGTACTGATTTTGATACCAGGAATGTAAATAATCCTTTTTACCATAAGGCCACTTTTACATCTTTGTGTGTTTTGCTCGTCTGCATACAAAACACAATTATGATTTGTAACAGCAATTATAATTAGGTAATGAGCAATGCTCAAAGACTAAAAAGGAGTCAAGGGAAACTGAAGCCTGGCTTGAAGGATCAAGGGTGTCCTCTTGCACAGCTGTCAGAGATGGGACTGAAGAGGTTCTGATATCTCAGACTATTACAACACCAAAGTTTCTGACTGTAGATGCTTCAAGTTTGAAGTGCAGGAGTTTTACCCATGTTGTAAGGCTGGATTACCCATGGATGTAAAGCTGAAAGAGAAAGAAAAATGCATTTTAAAATATTAAATCATGGCACAATCAGTAACAGAACTGCTTTCACTGGACTTCAATATGAAAACAAAATTTTGTTCAAGAAAAATCTAAGAAGAGCCAGTGTGACCGCAGACAGTAGTATAGATCATTCATTCCTCTCTGTACTCCACAAATCAGCATGAAAAAATGCACCTTAAAATCAGAAAGTAATAGATGATACATTAAAAAAAAAAAGAGAGACAATAATTAATGCAAGCCTTTCACAACCTCTCTTAGGGTTGGGAGATGTTCTTTGATATATTATTTGTAGTAAATTAAATTCATCCGTCAGATGAAAAATTCGAACTTGGACACTTTATTTTCAAAATATATAGCCTGTGTTTTTAAATTAATTTACATACATTAAATTTATGTAATAAAAGCAAGTTTCCAGAGGAATCCGTTACCACAAAATAAGACTTTACAAGTAAAATGGGCAGAATCCACCTTATTCGTAAAACAATTCTTTGTTGTAAAGTTCTCAGAACAGCTCAATAATCAGCATTTTAAAATTAATTATGTAAGGTGCATTGCCACATAAAGACATTTACTTCAGAAATAATTGCCTCTCTTTAATCCTTTGCATTTGTGGTAACAGCATAGACAGAACATGGCAAAAGGACAACTTGAACTATTCAAAACGACACCTTAACCTCAAACTCACCTAAGCAGGGTAAAACTACTGTTTATGCAATTTTAAGGACTTAAAAGATTTAAAACATGTCCCACATTTGCATTTCCCTGCTCCTCAATGACACTGTTCAACGATTTCCATAAAATCTGTTTATATTTGTATTAGTATCACGATATTAACATATTGATATGTATTAATGTATTACTATAATTGTATTATGTTTGTATTAATATCACAACCACGTCTAGGCTGCATTGGTGCTACCACTCAGTGTTAAAGCAGAGGTGCTGCATGGAGGCAACTGGTTTTCCTTCAGCTAATAATGGTGTTACTGGTAGAGAAGATATTGATGGGAGCCTGTGTTCCACATCAGTGAAGTAAAATGGGCTCAAAGCAAAGCTCAAAAAAAACCCCCAAAATACTGCACTACATTGTCAGAGCACATATAAATGAGCAGTTTCTCTTCTTTGCTTTTTTTACAAGTTTAAAGCAGGTGACAGGATTTTTCAGGGTTTGATCCTCGAGAACCAAGAACAGCCCATCTCCAAAGAAACACCCCCATCAGATCTCTGTACAGAATTTGCAGCGTGGGAAAAAGACACCTCAAACTTATTTCCTAAATATTAAATTTCAATAACCCATCTTTTATGTAATATATGTTTCTTTTGTCCCTAAAGGCATCATTTTCTTTGGTTTTCATATTATATTCATATTCCTCTCCAAAAAGGAAGCAAGCAGGGAGACAAGAAACCTGTGCTCTCTGAACTAAAAGCGAATGCATGAAACGTGCCCAACAACAGATCAGGAAACTCAGAATCACTGAGCATCCCAGAGTACTGAAAAAAATGGGTTCAATGCATCTATCATTAGTCATAGAACTGTAAAAAAAAATAAATATATATATGTATAGATATCACATTAAGGGAAGCTCCGTTACCAGTGGGTTCTACACACATTGCATCTTGCAGGATCAGGATCCTAAGTTCTATAAACTGCATATATATTTTATAAAACTATTTATTTCACACAACTCATGCTATCCATTTCCCAGATTCTCTAATACTACTACTATGAATAGCCATCCTACCAATACTGCAGCAGAGTAATATAATCCATATAAAAAACTACTAATAAAATACTATGACTGTAAACATAAACCACACGGGAATCCTTCCATCCTTGAATTTTACATCACCATGCTATTCTGTTTATACTGTCTTTCAATTTTTCCACAGCTGTGGCTGGACACGGATGACAGCTTTTAATGTCACGTGCCTTCTCAGAGGGGATGAATGCAGTAACAAGGGCAGAAAACTTAAAAGCATCACCCATGACTGTAAATTCATGACACCTTGCACAACCTGCAGTTTAACATACTCATACTATTCAATAAGCTTGTACTAGAACAGAGGCATCATAATTATCTTAATTACTGTATCTTGTGAAGAGTGTTGTCACAACAATGATTCATTTGAAGCATATGCATCTACCCTTAAAAAAAATACAAACATGTAATTTAAGGGTGGTTATAAATTCAGAGTCTCCATCTCCTTTCTGAACCACTCTCTTTTGCATTGGCTGTAAAAATCATGATTGCTCGGTTCCAAAATAGTTTACTCAAGTATTAGCACTATTTTCAAAAAACAAATGTCCTAATAATCTTTACTAGAGGAAAAACCAAGTTTCAGGTTGGTTTTGTTGTTTTGTTTTTCTTCAACTTCATCCATCAGCCAAAGTGATTTTTCTGTATTAGAATTGCGCAGAAACTTTTTAGTGACTATATGATCAGGAATACTATATCTTAGCTAAACCAGCTCCTGCACTTTCCAATTAATTGTCTTTTACAATATTACTAACTTTTCCTCCATATTAAAGTGGAGTTCAAATGTGGGGAAAAGAAGTTCCAAACTAAAATGCTGGTCCTGCATCATTTCATTTTTCTGTGAGCTCTGAGAAGGCGAGTTTGTGACTCCTCGCACAAACCGTAGGATCAAATCCCAAGTGACAACAAAATAATTAGAAAAAACCCCACAAACCCAAACAAACAAAAACCCCAAAACAAAGAAACCCAAACCAACCAAATCCAAAAACAAACGCATAAAATAACCCAGACAAAACCCCCACAAATCAACAAAGAACCCAAATCCCACAGCCTATTAAAAACCTCCCTTACTAGAACTGTAGAAATCAAAAGACGAATTCATCAGCAACAAATTAAAGCTGCAGACTTCCCTTGTGATATAATGGTTTCTATAAAATTTGCCTAGAAACAGAATATCTGAAGTTACACACTATGAATTACTAATCAGAAATTGGTAGAACTTCTCCCATTAAAGACAAGAGTGAAAACAAGGAAGAATATCTGCAAAACATCAGTTAGATTTTTGTCTATCTATACAAGGAGTGAGTTCAGCCCTCCAGCCAGCAGAGAACTTGAAGATCTAGAGTGAAAATCGGACAAATTAATAATATAAGCCTTTACATCCTTTACAAGGATGCATATGATGCACAAATAAACCTTACATCAGCAGATTTCTCAATGTCTGCAGAGCTACCATCTTCATCTAGCTCTATGCAAAGGAATTAAACACTATTTTTTTTCTTCAACTATCTTTAAAGATCTTCAATCTGTCTTGTATTGCTTGTCACAAACAATATTTTCAACATCACTTGAACCCAGTAAGGAGTTGAGGGAGTAACTTCAGCCTGTAATGTTTTTCTATGTGATGTGCGTATCCGTACACAGATGAATGAAAATTTATGTGCTTGATTTATATCATTAGTTGATGAGAAAACATCTGACATGGGAAAACATCTGATACAGGAACACAACAGCAAAGTCAAACAAGTTGAAAGCAATATGATGGGTAACAATAATTCAAACTTTGCACTGAAAACCCAACTGTTTGCGGTGTGCTGAAAATTACCAAGTACAATAAGCTATATCATAATTATCTGGCTTCCCCAGGAACATAATTGTTCTTCATATGAAGAAACAATTATTTTTTAGTTATGTTGCACGGGTAAATCTCTGAATGGGAATTGACACAATTCATCAAGCAAACTGACTGAAACAATTAGCCCTAAAGCCAAACATTGACCACCCACTCACTGGGTTAACAAAGACAGAAAACACAAACCAGCTATGGTGGTTCCAGTTTACAAGCACCAAAACAAGTGGAAAACAGAGCACAAACAATCCCTGTCCAAAGCTCAGGTGCCAAAGAATGACAATATATTAAGAGAAAAAAAACCAGGCATGCCTCTTGTAAAGCAAGACACATTATAACTGGTTTTTTTGACCATGCAAGTCACAAATTTGTAAGCGCGAATTCCTCTTTTCCCAGACAAATCAGCTGTATTTGCAGCACAAGGTAAGCCTACTTTGACTTTAAATGTGGTCAGCAAACTATTGCCTGTGTCCCTAAAGGTATGAACTGACTCCATTTGTCAGGTGCCCATTCTAAAATAAAACAACATGCAAGTACCATCCTTCTTCTACTGTTCTCCTAGTGGGCACAGTAAGATGACTCTGGGGCCGTGAAAGGCCCAGGTAAGCATCACCCTTTGGGGATTCTGCACACAAACAAGACTGATGAAACAACCCTCACCCATCATCTTCAACCTCAATCAATTTTCCAAGCTTAGTATTACATCAGCAACAAGTTTGTGGCTTTGCATTCATCGCAGGGAATACAAAAAGGTTCAAGTGACTCCAGTTTTCCAGCCCAAATTCTACAAGTGTTTCATCAACAGGACAGACTGCAAAGCTCTTATCCACATTATTTCCCAACGCTGGGCTGCAATTTCAGTTCCCTTTCTTTTTCTACAAGTAAATAGTACCACAACACTGATAAAAATTTCCAAAATTTAAAGAATAACCGGGCAGGGTATAAACACAGATATTGTTTCATATCTTAGCTCTGCCTTTGACATTCATTGAACTTACTGTCTTCTGACAAAAATTGCGTCTTTCTCCTTTTCTCCTCTATGATGAAGAGGGGGGTGAAAAAAGGGAACAGGGTGGCGAGCTAACTTATTCCAAAAGGGAAACAAAAATTCCTTGAAGAGCAATCCAAAAAGAAAATGAAAAAAACCCTTATCACTATAGTTAATTTTTGATAGTTTCAATGCTTTTCCAAGTGATAAAAATGAAATTTGTTAAGCTTTTTAGTTTTCCTTCCACTGTACTGAAAATGTTTTCTTGATCTTGCACTAAAAATTAAACAAGTACAAAAATGCCAAGGCATTAAGAAATGAGTTTTGCTTCCTCTTGTACCTTGGTGACATCACACGAATCTGAAAGGTTTAAGAGTTCTTATTTGCAGCATACCACAACAAAATAAATAATCAAATAAAAATGTCATTTTTTAGATTATCAATGATAAAAAGCACTGGCCTGATAGTCTTAAGTCTTCTAACCCAAACCATTCAATGATTCTGTGATCCTAGTTTAGTGAATCTGATCATTCCCTGATGAAACTGCTGGCTACGTCAACAGTTTTGTTACATAGACATATTAAAAAAAATAATAAATATCTTAACAAGACTGACATTACAAAGTTGAGGAAACCAGTGAACACCATCTGTGCCAATTCATGGGCTCAGCTCCATACATTTTACTATTCTTCTAGCAAGAACTAGCAGTGCAAAATTGTTTTTTTCCATTTAATCAATGCACAGTATGTGTATCACCTGTAGCATTACTTTGACTTTATAAACTAAACTAAAAATATTTAGTTCTGCCTCATTGCTGCGTCTTCCCAGTATTGCTTATATCCATTTAGTATAAAAAAAAATAAATCAAGATTTCATGAACTGCAACAAGACATTCAGGACAAGAAAATGCATCGAATGTTTATAATGTTAGCAAAAATATAAAGAAAATAGGAAGAGTTCAACTCAAAGCTAGATATCAAGCAGCTTAAATTCCCAATATGCATGTTTTGCTTTAAAAATATCCATGTAAGCATTTTTGTACAAGAAAGCAGCCTTTCTGAATTTAAAGAATTCATTGACATACAGGCTACCCATGTACTTCTACCATTACAGTAATACATGGGACGATAAAAACTGAGGAAATGCACAAAATTAAACACTATTATAGAGGCACAAATGGTAAGTCCTAGCATTAGGACATAAAAAAACCCAAACCCAACAAACAAAAACCATGGTACTAAGTGTGAGTGGCGATTCAATCAGGGAATTCTCACCAAGGAGGCAAAGCAAGCCCAGTGTTAATTCTTTTAATAGGCCACCCTGATGCAGTTACTGCAGCTGCCCAGCAAACGGATTTATGTACTTGTTTTACTAATATGATATCATAAGTCAATAAAACTCATAAGAGCTCTTCTTAAGATACAAATTAATGCCATGAAAACCTCAGGTACTAAAGGTAATTGTTCCGTTTTTCACTCTGATATCCAGAGTTGTAAAGCACACTCATAGAAAATTACTGTTAAGTTTCATTCACATAAGCAAAGGACTAATTAGAAATGAATTAAAAAAAAGAAAGACCGGCAGGTTAAAATTGAAATTATGAAAAAGTACTTCAATATTAAATCCAGAAAATAAGAAGCGGTAATAAAGGAATTCTTATTCTTGGATTGACGGTTCATTAATGGAACCCAATGGCCTTTTTCAGTGCAGAAGAATAACTTTTGTCACAAAGGGACATTATTAATTTCTGATGCAACCTCATTATTAGGTTTAGTCAAAGGCAATTTCTGATATGCCCAGATGGAAGTTTTACAGGGGTTTTTTTTTTGAGACTGATGTTCTCCCTACCACCACCAGCTCCTCCATCACTCCTGTCACATGAAAGCCTTACAGCAACGATTATACAAGTTGAAAAACACCCCTCTGAATCTCTAGGTATTAGAATCCCACTTCTACTAGGAAAAAAAGTCACATGCAAACAACTCTGATTTTTTTTTTGGTTGATGGCAATCCTTCAACTTAAGATGTCTCTGAAAAGAAGGAAATGACAATCTGAAACACAGATACCTTAATCTCATCTTTTCTATGGAAACAAAAAAAGTCAATTCTAAAGTACATTATTTTAACAGCATAGCAGAATTCCACATTCCTCAAAAAATGCATTCATACAATAAAATATTTCTAGTAAAAATAATTGACCAAACTAGTTTCTAGTGTTCTAGTTAAAAGATTAAAAAAAAAAAAAAAGGTATGAGTGCAAAGGAAAGTAATTGCCAGTGTAACAGACACGCTCTGACTGTAAGGCTCTGCCTTCTCCTTTTGGCATCAGCAGTATGAAACGTTTGGCAAGAGAGGAGACAAAAATATAATATCTTCTGGGACCGATAATGAATTCCTCAGGCACCAAGCCACACACACACCTGTTGCCATGTGGCTTTTTGCAGAAGCCACACTGCTTGTTGGGCACCCAAACGGATTTGCTTTCGCTGGCAGAGGTATGTTCCAAGCCCTCCCGTTTAACGGTTGAGATGTTATCTGGAATGAACAATGGAGGTTCGTCCAGCGAAAGGCTTTTGCTACTTCTTCTCTGGCGAGGTTGGAGATTCTTATCAATTCTTTTTGATTTGTTTTTTTCTTTATCCTCCTCCTTCAGATGTTCTGTACCAGGGGGATCTTTCGGCTCTGCCTCTTCCTTTGCAGAGCTATTTGTTTTTAGCGCAGATGCAAGCTGGTGTTTCTGACCCGGGGCTTTCTGACCAAGATTTGAAACGTGCCCTGATAATGGATGCACGGAGTGGTGAGTCTCTTTAGAAGAGCTTTGATGAGTAGGAGATTTCTCACTTGCTTTTTGAATTGCTGACTTATGTACTTGCCCAGAAGCCTGGACACGGGGTATTTTCTTCAGCATCATATTGGTCTGCTTTTTTCCACTGGCCCCTGAAACACAGCTCCTTGCTTTCAAACCCAGATCAGACTGTTTCTTCCTAATCTTAACTGGGTTATTTGGATGCTGATGACTCTCTTGCTCATCTGCATTCCTCTTCAGACTTGCTGAAGATGGACTGTGAAGACCTGAAACAGTAAGACCAGCTCTTGTTTTCGAACGTGTTATTTCTTGTTGCACTGCACCCGATTTCTGTGGGGTGACTGCTGTCAGATTTTGCTTATTCTGTATTATAGATTTACTATGCCGGGGCCTAATGTTCTTTTCACATTTTGATGAAGCGCTAATTTGTTTATCATCATCCTGAAATTTTGATGCCTCAGGGCCTTCTACTTTAGTACTGATGATCTGCTGTACATTTTGGCTTTTTTGGTCAAGAACAGTGCTATCTAAAATGCTATTTCCTGGGTCAGCAGGAGTAAACTCTTCACTTTTCAAGTCTTTATTATCAAACTCTGTACTGTCCAGTAGTTTCTCAGATGAGGTTACAGTTTTCTCCACTCCCTTGTCATCATCTACAGGTTCTGTCACACATTCCGTTACTGACAATGTATTTTCATCAGGAATTTCTACATTGTGGGAACCTAAACTACAATCAACCCCCTTTTCTATAGGGCTGGACAAATTTGAAATGGTCTCACAAATTTCACTTGGATTCACAGAAACACTAGATGAATCGTTAGCTTTTCCAGTTACCCCACTTTGATCATGCTCCTCTGCTTTCTTCTCCGATTCCTCTGTTTGATCAGTCTTTTCTTCTGAAGAAGCTTCAGAGCCCATTGAATCAATCACATCATTTGCTTCATTTTTAACTGCAGTAATTTCAGTATCTGCAGATACTGAACAAACTGACTCAACATTCCCAGATTCTGTCTTTGTCGCAACCTCAGTTATATCCTTTGTTTCTCCAGGAGAAGGAGAACAGGCTTCTGCTAAATTAGCACAACTTAACACTTGGGATGTTTCCTCAACTTCTGCCTGGTTAAGGGTTTCAGACTTTATTTCATTCACCTCTTCGGGACCAGGAAGACATTTATTACTTTGGGATGCTGTCACTGCTGCTGCCGTTCCTTCTGTCTGTCCTGATCGTCTCGTACTACGCCTCACTTCTTTAGGTTGCTCTGTTTTCAAGGGCGCAGTGACAGCATCCGCCTCTTTAGCTGGACTTCTCTCTTGTTTCTGTCCGGTTTTTGGAGCAGATCCACTTTTCACAGATGATTTCTTGGTACTGACAAGAGGCGCAACATTCGAACGCTTGGCTAGCGTGCTCTGTCGCAAACTCCGAACCGATTCTAGGAAGGGAAAGAGAAAATGTCTTAGGTGAGAACTGATTTAGCTTGATTTAACTTATCGGACACACAGAGAGAACTTGAAACATAGCTGTTTACCAAACTTAGAACAAACAAAAAACCCTCAGCTTTTTACTTTAAGAAGTTCTACACTACTTGCATTTCAATTTTGCACTGCCATGCACAGTCTGCATGTAAAAATCACATTATTCTAATGGCTATGAGAATTCTGAATTATATATAAAACAGAAGCGATGATAAAAAGATAATCAAACCCCACTCTACTTTTCTACTGCTTGATTTTTTTTTTCCCCTCAAGCAAAAATTGCACAAGTGAGTTATGTTGTGATTACAGTATAGCCGTGAAGTTTACAAAGCTTTTAGAGAACACGGTATATGAGTCTGAGACGCACTCACATTCTCACCAAGACAACATCTCTCACATTTTCTAAACAAGAAATCATTCCAATGCCTTTTTAGAAAGCATATTCACCAGCTTCGTACCACAGATTCTTATATAAATTCTGACTTCCCTAATAAGTACTTTTATCACTTTAAAAAACCCTAACCATAATCAATTTGCTACCACAGACAATTAAATTATTAAGATACTTATGAAGCACATTCAGATATTTTGATACAAGACTTTACGACTACAATTACTACAACCTGAATTTTAAAAAAATATACAAATAAAATCAACAGAATTAAAATAGTAACTGGAAACAAAGAGCCAGGATAACCTACTATTCCTATGCTGTTTGCAAATACAAGGTACTTTGGTTGGTGAAAAACCACCGTGCTAATCTGATGCAGGTAAAAGGATCAAAATCTCAAAAAATGAGTTTATGGTCTGTGGTCCTTAAAGATAATATCAAATATTTAACAAAGAGGAATTCAAACTGAGTAGTACCCTATGGACGTCAACTTCTAGCTCCAGTTTATAAAAAAGGAAGTGTCTGTACTTGAATTCACACAAATAAATAGCAAAGCTTTACTTTAAGTCTATAAATGTTGAGGTTGTGGGTTTATAAAAATTCAGTTGTCTTCAAATGTGCAAAACCACATAATCTATTGAATGGTCACCTTGTGCCATTAAACGTGGCGATTTTCTTGGTGATGCGACTGACGTGTCTTCACAACGGCTCCTCAAATTCCTGTTAGGTAAAACAAGCTCATCTTCATCGATGGCGTCGTTACCACTTTCTTTAACTCCTTCTTCATCCATAATATCATCAAGACCAATAACTGGAAAAAAGAAACAAGAAAAAGCCCAAAACTTAAAATGATCAAAAAAAAAAAAATGTTACAGCTGTAATGGCAATTGAGACAGGGATGAGAAAGGGGAAAAATAAATAGTTTGGCCATCTAAAAACAAACAAAAGGGGAAAAATGAAGAAAGGCAAGATAGAAAATTCCCATGTGAGGCAATTTCAGTGCAGAAGAAGCTATCACCCAAAGCTTAACATTTCTGTAGATAGTCCTTACAGCTTTTTGGTGGACTCACATTTTTATTGTTTTTTTTTGCCACAGGAAGGTTCCCAGTCTTAGAGGATCAGCTGTTCCTCACTGTCCCTTCCCACCTAAGAAAAAGTGAAGAAAGGTAAACAGCAGAAAGAGCTGATCCAGAAGCGCAAAGAGTTTAAAACGACAGTTTTTCTCACAGGATGCAATCCGAAAACTAAGTCCCACGCACATCATGTATCTGCATCTGGAACCCCTTTTTGGAAGGGCATAGAGTGAGGCATGCCCTGATCTCCCAGGAGAGTCAGAGAACATTGTCTTGGTTGAATTCCTAACCTCCACTAACCCGAGTTGAATCCCAGAGGTTGCTCCTGAAAATAGATTTCCTAAGAGGCAGTCAGGCCACTGTACCAACCATTCTCCTCACTTTCTCTAAGTTTGGTTCTGCATAGGTAGCCTCTCCTACACCAAAGATCCTACTTGTGATTAATGATTCCTGGTCCTTGTGGGATGCAAAATTTCTAAGATCAAGTCAAACGCCCAAGTGATTTTACAAAATATGTAGGAGGGTCTGACAAATCCAACACACACTCCAACCAACCAAGTATGCCTATTTTTCACTGTTCAGGCACCTACCTAGAAGCATTTTCAAGATAAACTCACTCACATGACAGCAATAAGGTATCTAAAAATTTCTAACAATTACTTACTTAGAACTGACTCAAACAAATATATGTCTTAGAAATGAAAATAAGCAAGAAGTTAATAGAAATTAAAAATTGTTAGAATTTTTAGACTGTCAGAAAATCTGTCCTGTTCCTGATGTTACTGCAACTTAAAAAAATAATGTTCTTGTGAAGGCATGATGAGCACACTTTTAAAAAAATAAAAATGTGACATTGTAAAACACTGCTAAAGCCAAACAGTGATGAAAGAATAATCAAGTCTATCAAGACTGTAGAATAATCCACAATCTCCTGTCATGAAGAATTAAAAAAAAGCAAGCAAACAAAAACCCCATCAAACCAACCTGTTAATTTTAAAGTTCAAATATTAGAAAGATTTTAAACAGCCTTTTAAGGCATCAAGCAATCAGTAGTCTGGACCTCCATAATTAGATAGCTGTCAGGAGCTGAAAGCTAGTTTGAGCTGACAGTTGACTGTTACTTATTTTAACTAGAATTTTTAGTTACTGCATCGTATACACCAGTTTACAGGAGAAGCCTGTTTCCAGAAGTTACTGGTAACTTTTGCTTTCCAATCCACAAAGCCATCTTTACGTCTGTGCCACGTGTACATACATACACGGATACCACCCACAAGCTGCAGAGGGCTGATAACGCCGGTCTTGCTCCACTCATCCAAATGTTCCTTCACCACTTACTTGCTATAAGCTACATACTGGGGAAAAGGACACACTGGCAAAAAAATGACATTCTAACTGCCCTGTTAGACTTAATTTTCCCTACAGTATCTAATACTGGCCATTGTCCAAGACTGAACACTCAATGGGATGGGCCCTCACCCAAGCTCCAGCTGCTCATTCCCATGTTCTCAAAGACTATGTCCTCCCAAGAGCTCTGTAAACTAAACTACTGAATAACTAGAGACAACATAGAATTATAGAATGGGTTGGGTTGGAAGGGACCTTAAAGATCATCCAGTTCCAACCCCCCTGCCCTGGGCAGGGACACCTCCC
>JAOTQQ010000023.1:89239662-89256409 GCA_026546715.1 Gallinago undulata
CCCTCCAGGGATGGGGCAGCCACAGCTTCCCTGGGCAACCTGTTCCAGTGCCTCACCACCCTCACAGGAAAGAATTTTCCCCTAAGATCTAATCTAAATCTCCCCTCTTGCAGTTTGAAACCATTACCCCTCATCCTATTGCTACACTCCCTATAAATAGTCCCTTCCCAGCTCTCCTATAGGCCCCCTTCAGATATTGGAAGGCTGCTATAAGGTCTCCCCAGAGCCTTCTCTTCTCCAGGTTGAACAACCCCAACTGTCTCAGCCTGTCCTCACAGGAGATGTGCTTCAGCCCTCTGGTCATCTTTGTGGCCCTCTGCTGGACCTGTTCCATCAGGTCCACGTCCTTCCTGTGTTGAGGACTCCAGAGCTGGACACGGTGCTCCAGGTGGGGTCTCACCAGAGTAGAGTATAGAGGTAGAATCACCTCCCTCATAACATGACATGATATGTCCTCCCCAGGCAGGCGGTGGAGTCACCATCCCTGGGGGTATTTAAGAAACATGTAGATGTGGCACTTCAGGGCATGCTCTGGTGCCCGAGATTGTTGGGGGTTTTTTTTGTGTGCGTACGGTTGGACTCTATGATCTCAAAAGGTCCCTTCCAACCATGAAGATTCTGTGATTCTGTGACATAAAACAGTTGGACAACTTTTGAAACAGCTCTGGAGCAGAGATTTCAGGGCTGCCATTAGAGCCCTGGATTTTACAATGTTCTTGTTCAAGTTATTGAATTAATAACAAAAGGAAGACATTCCGTTTGAAATATTAAAATTAAAGTATTTTCATACTTACAAGACTCTGTGCTGTAGCTTTAATTTTACAGAGGAATTTGAAGCACAGAATCTTGCTAATTTCAAACCACCTGAGCTATAACTCAGCTAGTACAGCCCCACGAGGCCCCAGATGAGGAGCATTCGACACATACCCTGCTGGGAAGAGAAAAAGTGACAGAGAATAATAACAGATACAGAGGAGACCAAGACATTAAATTGTGAAAGGGAAGTGGAGGTAGAGAAACAGCACTGGGAAAAGTAAACCAACACAAGCAAAACCGAAAAGGAGGAGATACAGATCTTAGTAATAAATACCTAAAGATTATCTCGGCAATAAATACAGAAATTAAGACAGAAGGATAAAAGATAAAAGGAAGGAAAAAATAAATAAAAAAAAATCAGAATAGAAAAAAATTATACATCAGTGTACAACTCAGCAAGCTTCAAATAAGGAAAATATGAATCACGTTCAACATATTCATACTGGAAGAGACACCACTGGCAGTAAACTAAGTATTTTGAGTCTTTCCATTACCTGTATTTAAATATCTAAGCCACTGTGCTGTGCTACTGACTCATTTTTATATATGTTATACAATAACATACGGTAAAAATAGTTTAGTTGCAAACTTAAAGTAAAATTTTCCATGCATTAGAACAAAGGCATGACCATTTTTTAATTCTTCGGCAATATAAAATTGAGGAAAACAAGCCTTATTGCTGGAGAAAGAGGAGGGAAGGAGAAGAAAATACTTCTAAAAACATTTCTGTAGATGTCACCCCCGATTTTCTTTTGCATAGCTA
The DNA here is from genome assembly GCA_026546715.1 of Gallinago undulata. NCBI lineage: Eukaryota > Metazoa > Chordata > Aves > Charadriiformes > Scolopacidae > Gallinago > Gallinago undulata. The sequence continues at coordinate 89,241,242 of JAOTQQ010000023.1, forward strand.
ACCACGCGGAACAGATCTCCACACTTGGTGTTGTAAATCCTAGGTCCACCCGAATAAAGTTAACAGCAGGACTGAGCAAATCCACAGTGGATTCCATATTTTAATTATACAAGCATCACAAGCTATACAGAAATGGCTGAACACTTTAAAATTTCTACTGTTATAGGCAGATGATAACTTAAAAACCTTACATTATGCTTCAATGAAAAGAACAGTAAGAGTCTAGGACTATAACTAACACATGTCCAGGCAAGCCTTAAGAGCTAATAAACTCTAGTAAGGCAATGAAACATATATATTGGTGCTCGAAAAATACCACTTAGTCTTAAGACTGTAAACTAAGATAGTATATTTTATATTAAAACCTTTTCCTTATTGACATTTGTCATGCATATGTTCAAGAAACAAAATTCAAAATGCTCCGTTAGAAAAAAAAAATGTTTTCAAGAGAAATTACGTCAACTGATGGAATAATCATCACCAAATCCCCAACTGTTTTAGGAAAGTTTTTCGGTAACCCTGTAACCTGTTTCACTGAGAATTTGCCTTCAAGTATTTCACCCTGACTGCCCAGTGCAAGGAAAGAATCACCGCAAGGAATACATGAAATACTAACTTAACACTTACTCTCACTCTCCATTAAATCTTTGAATTGCAAAGAGGATTTTAATCAATCAAACTATGATAATCAAATAAACTTAATACAGTGCGTATCTCGACAAAGGACTGAATCCCCATTTTTAAAAAAGATGGGGTTACATCACCAGGCTACTGATCTATGGTTCTTTAGCCACAGAAGCCTGTTACTTTGGAAATAAAGAACAGCAAATTCTAACAACAAAGTAAAAACACAGCATGAAACCCAAGCACTTTAAATCAAATTAAGAAGAGAGCCTTTAGATGAGCTCTGTAATTCATAAATACATAAACTGCCCTTCAAATCCTATTACGCATCCAACCTCTCTCCATCCATAAAACTCTGTAAAACTGACCCAAAGGACCAAGTAACTCAAGTCTTCAGAAGGACTTAAGAAATGGGAACAGCTGGTAGTTTGTTACCTACAAACAGAAAGGCATGCAAAACAAACATTCTCCAGTTTTTCAATATCATAGCAATATAGTAAATTTAAATTTCATACAGGAAAGTTACTACTTTGGTCACAAGATATTGTGCAACTGTTCACAAGGACGGCTTAGAGGAAGGACGGCATAAAGAGGTAAGAAAAAAATGAGAGGAAGAACCGTAGACCCAATTTTGAGTTGCAATCTGAAGGTTAGATTCAAAATCATTTCATGTGCAGGAGGAAAAATACACGTACACTTCACTTGAGTGAAAAAAGCCTGAAATAGCATATGCTGCCAGACAGGTCACTAGCTAAAGAAAAGAGGTATCTGTAGTCAGAACAACTGGTTTGGCTCCAAAGAGTCAGTAGGTGATGACTATTTTAGCAGATGTAATGCAGCAAACCAGAGGGAAAGCTAAAAAAATAGGGCAACTCAAAAGATGTCCCAACAGTCTTTGCACACTCTTACAGGGTCAGTCTTCCCCATCATTTATTAGAAATATCTTACAGGGAACATACCCATAAACTAAACTGGTCAAAAGTTTCATTTTATTAGGAAATCCAAAAATGTCTTCAGATGATGGGCAATTCAAATTCATAGAATCATAGAATGGTTAGAGTTGGAAGGGACCTTAAAGATTATCAAATTCCAGTCCTCCTACCCTGGGCAGGGACACCTCCCACCAGACCAGGTTGCTCCAAGCCCCATCCAGCCTGGCCTTGAACCCCTCCAGGGATGGGGCAGCCACAACAAATTCCATTCCATCCATCACATGTATAATAAATCCAACTGCCCCGGTAAATGACGTTCTGAAAAGCTACAGAATTCCTGATAGCTGAGCAACACCAATTTAGTATGAATCCTGGTTACATCATATCCTGAACTTCACAGTTTCCACTTCTGCTCAAGGAATTGCTCAGAAAGGAAAAAGAAAAAAAAAAAAAAAAAAAAAAGGCAATTCAAAACCCACACATCCACACCCACTCGCAGCACCCAAACATTAAAGACATCCAAGAGGTGTTCTACATAACCTACCCTCCCGTGTTGGTCATTCCATCCTTGGAAGAACGGCCACCCGATCACACTGATGAACAGAAGCACAGAGACACCTAAACCATGGTATGGGACACTTCTGATCATCTCAAGAACTTGGGTGTCATTTAATTCTAAAAAAGCCTCCTTTTGTCAAATTCTGTCCTTTAAGTGACAAAGAGAGCAGTTACATCTATCTCCACTAACAACACTGGTTTTTCTGCTAACACCTACCTCAGGACAGTAACTAGCCCATCGACTAGACAAGGACCAACAATGTCATCTAACTGAAGAAACCATTAAGATTCAGTGCAAACTGGATTCAGGCCAAGACATGAACATTAGATCATTTTACTGGTGTGGTTCTTCCTATCCATAGATAGGCAACAGACATCCACTCTCATGCTCCTGGCTATTTGTCATACACCAGTGCTGCTGACTACGAGATGCTCAATACAAGAAAGTCATGGACCTGTTGGAGCAGGTCCAGAGGAAGGCCACAAAAACAGAGAGCTGAAGCACCTCTCCTATGAGGACAGGCTGAGAGAGTTGGGGTTGTTCTGCCTGGAGAAGGCTCCAGGGAGACCTTATTGCAGCCTTTCAATTCTTAAAGGAGGCTTGTAAGAAAAATGGAGACCAACTTTTCAGCAGGCCTAGTTGTGACAGAACAAAGGGTAATGGTTCTGAACTAAAAGAGGGTAGATTTAGACTAGATAAAAGGAAATATTTTAGGATGAGGTCAAATTGGTTGGGGCTCTGAGCAACCTGAAGATGTCCCTGCTCATTACAGGGGGGTTGGACTAGATGACCTTTAATGGTCTCTTCCAACCCAAACCATTCTATGATTCTATGCTACTATCCTCCCCAAGAGAAGCATTTATAATCCTACTTACAAAATTTGCTTTTTTTGTGCCTCTATATATGCAGCAATTGGAAATTAAACTTCAACGCACAAAATTCTATGGTTTTGCCTTACAGACAAGTACTTGAACTTTAAAGGACATGGGGCCAGTTGCTACCAGTATCCATCACATACAGTCAGATAACTGGTAATTCATCATAAAAAGAAATCTAGTATTAAAAAAAGGCTTAGTTCATGAGGAATGATGTGCAATATAAACCTTAAAGCTGAGCAAGACAGATGCAATGTTGCTGACTTCATACCTTTGGATTAGGCCTGTAAATAACACCTAACAAGAGCTAATGTCAATGCAGCAGTAAGAAAAAGCAGAAAATAACCCTATATTCAAAACTGACCTAAGAGCAAGAGAGAAGAAATTCTTAGGCAAAAAGATCTGATCTCCAAAGTAAAGTAGAAAAAAATGTCACAATCGTAAGAAATCTGATATGTGGGTAAGCAGGCCTAAAACAAGTCTTTCTCAAAGCTTCTACCACTCACGTACTCATATTTAAATTCTAAATTTCATATTTAGAAGTATTTCATATTTACTTCTTTAGGTTGAAGGCATATAATGATAGTATCTTTCTTTGTACATAGGTTTACAAATACCCTTGAACTCTGCTCAAACCAGGCTCTTGAAGAAGTATGTGAGCCATGCCTTCTTGATATCATCGATGAGACTTGAATACCAAATCACCCCCTCAGTCCAACTATTTTTACCTTTATCTCTTAAGCTTGCTCACAGCAATCGAATAAGCTGTAGCACAAAATCTTCACCACTTCAAAAAACTGGAGAGAACAGAATACATTCCAGTCATTCATGGAGCAGCAAGCATGATAAATCTGTCCTTGGCTAGCTTTATTTTCGGGAGCATTTTGTTCCTTTTCTTAAACTGTTCCACGGTCTCGGCATGGGCTGTGCAAAATACCATTTAAAGTTTTAAATTAAGTTGTGGTAAATAAATTTTCACCTCTGGAAAAAAATAACTTTTCTTCAGGAATGAAATTAAGAGTATAAGAAACACAACCATCTACCATTTCAGTATTTCCTAAGCCGTGCCCTGCTTAACATCAATAGATAACAACAACTGTACCCAAATTTAGTAAAACTGTACTGAAAATACGTTTTTCTAAGTACCCTTCTGACCCTACTGAAGGGTTAAAAGAAGAGCCAACAACCAACCATTCCATTCCCATACTGCTCAATGCACCACAGAATAAATTCCTCGCGAGATCCTACATAGAGGGTGGGCGGAAAGAACCAAAAGGCTCAGAATACAGCAAACTATCATTCTGTTTGACACACCAGTGGTGGTGTAGCTGTAAGGGGGTACATAAGGCAAGTTTTCTGGGGAGATTTATGCTTTTTTCTTTTTTAGACAAATTCATGTTGGTGTAAAGGCGAACTTTCATGCACACTTTCTGCAAAGAAAAGCCTTCATATGGGCAATTCTTATCAAGGGCACTATCATCTTCCACAACTGCATTCTTATCAGGAAACTATATAAAATTAAAGACAAATTAAATAAATCACGAGCTATATCAGTACTCAAGGAAGAAAGACAAGCAAAGAAACTTTGCTTCAAACTTATAACCATTATTCTCAACTGAAAAAAAAACACAAACCAACCAAAAAAACCTATAAATACATACTGCAGTCCTACCACCTCAGAATAAGCACAATTCTTATCAAGACCTACAAAGAACAAGCAACAAGAAGAATACTTCATGTCCTTTTTGGATACCCACTACCTTAATTCCAAATCACATGCTTTCATTTCCTTAATAAAATTTGGCTCTGCTCTTGCCTTCAGACTTTAAAAAAACATCAAACTCACGAACTCAGCAGAGCCTGAAATAGTAGCCCCCAAGTAAACGAGTTAGCTGATTTAGTTTAATGGACAGCAACCTTTAAAAATTAATTGTGATTATTTAAGTATCAATAGTACTCATTATTGCACTGATCAATTTTAGGAGAAATATCCAAGTAATGTGCCAAAAAGCTGGCCTGAGTCCGTAACTTCCAAAATATCCAGCTAGATGCTACGAGTTAATTCAAAAATTTTAAGTATATGTTTACTGAAGGATGCACAGGATACAGAGTCAGACAAGAATCTACATCACTGTTTTACTGGAAAGAAATAAAAAATGAAGAGAGAAATAATCTGGTTTAGTTGTCTACATTGTACAGTCGTATGCATAGTAAAAGCGATACAATTTTTTTTGGTGGGTTACAGACAAAAAAAGAATAAGGCTAGGTACTATGGCAAGAATAAACAAAACCATTAATGATGGCCTCAAATAATGGTTTACTAAAGTAGTAAAAAGATCAAATATCTTGGTTTGGCTTTGTAGTTCACTTTTTCATTGCCTTAGTCAACATCATCTTTGATTTACAGTTTTCCATGTGTTATTACCACTCAATTTAGTGAAGGTGAGAATTTAGTCTGTTCTACTAACAAAATACATACCGTATCGGGAAATAATCAAGATTTCCAGAAACAGCTCATAAAAGTTACTACAAAAAATTAAATGTTGATATAATCGAAGTTACCCACAGTAATCCATAACACTGTTCAGTAATGAACCTAAAAAATGTATTTAAAAAATTTAAAAAAAAAAAACTTCTAGTCAAAAAAAATATTAAGCACGGAGTATATTTTGTCTCTTACACCACATTCAGTGTAATTATTCCAACTATTCATCAATATAAATAATTTTAGGGACTAGATCACCCTTTTTTTTTTTTGGATCTTCAAAAACTATTCCATAACTCCTAAGATTATTTTTCTTAAACTTTGCTCTAAATTGGTTCCCGATCAGGTGTTTCCAAACAGCAAAGAAGAACTGTATCATCACTCCAGGGTTGCGTTTGAAGCCAACCAAAGCAAAACACCCAGAATCCAGTATCAGCTCAGTCCCAGAACGCCTAGAACTAACAGAAAAACCCTTAAATCAGAGCAGTTATTTGTACAACTTACATGCTTCTACTGCTAACCCACAATTATTACATTTTTTTGAAGACAACGAGCAACTTCCCTGATCCCTTACAGTGCTTACACTAAACAAATCACCACTTTAATTGGGAGTAATTTACACGTACTCAAGACAAAGCCTAAATTACTTCTGATCCAGGTTAGGAGCCTTCCTCTATTGTCAGGGAATGAAGTTAAAAAGAACTGCACATAGCTTACATGCCAGGCATGTAGGCAGCACAACAAAAAGGGCAGGAAGGAGACAGAAATCCCAAATTATTACTTCTACATTACAGAAAAAAAAAAAAAAAAGGGTTGGTACTAGAGTATAATTGTATTTTAAACTGTAATCTTAAAAAATTGTAACATTTACCTGTTGAACAAGGCATCTGGAAATTGGGATCATTGCTATCCAAAACAGGCAAACAGAACTGGGCACTTGCAGATCCTAGCATAGGATCCTTATCGCTGAGCATGTTCTTCAGCGAATCCTCTAAGACATTTTGACTGGTACTAAAATCCTCACAGACTTCATTCTCCAGGTTGGATCCTAGAAATAGGGCATCATCTAAGTGTTCAGTAGGAATTAAATGGTTAAATGTATCAACTATATCCATGAAGACTCCTGTGTGTCTTTCAGCCCTATAGAAAGACAAGAAAAATACCATAAGAAAATAAGCTACAAATTGTAAAACACCTAAGAAACCAGCAAGTTGTTTTGGCTGTTGTGTTTTATAAAGAATGCTTAAGGTATTTTAGAATTGTAACCAAAAAAAAAACCCAAACAAATCTGTTTATGGCTTAGTACGGTCCACTGCATATCTAAAAATCAATTCCCTAGCTGATTATCTTTAAAAGAAATTGCATGCTAAGTTAATACAGACTCCACTATCAGCATCGGAGCGCTGCCACTTCTAAGGAGTGCGTAGAAAAGGGATTAACTAGAACACCTCCTTTCTAACATTTGTTTGAAACTTTACCAGCCCAAGGGGGTGGGAGAGCAGAAAGAGGAGGAAATGAAGAACGAGCAAACCTGGTGAGCAGCACTGAGGGCACGTATTTCTTTACCTTTACATGGAAAAACGCGAGGTCCGCTTTCACTAACATCAATGGAGCTGAGAAAGCTCAGGAGCCTGCCCTACTACGCCCAAAACTGAAGAGGACTATAGTTCTGCTCATAAAGGAACGACCAAGTACTTCATAGCAAGTAACTATTTTTAAGCAGTAGGGTCTTATCTCTATTATTTTTCACCTAGCAATACATTCAAGTAAAATTACAGAATTTTTATACGAAAATCTAAACTCAACCAAGTACATGAGAATTCTCTGCTGGCTTCCAAAGGGCCAGAAGCCATTTAGAAACTTCAATTTTGAAGAAGTTTAGGTCAAACTTAAGGAACCTACATTTTACAAGATGGCACCTACATTTTACGAGAAGGGACTCCCTATTTTCTACATCACTTCTTTGCTGTATAGCAAGAAATTTAAGTACTGCAGAAAAAAAAAAATTAAGCAAAATGTTTCTTCAGAAGTTTAGCATAAGCATACACTTAGAGTGGAAAGAGAGAATTATAATAAATATAGTCACAGAGGCAAGGAAAAAGGAGTAGTGCCTGGATTAATTTGGCATACAGGAAAGTCTGGGAGACCAGTTTCAGCACACACGGAGTTATTCAAGCTTTTGGGAACAGAAAAAGGACATACATCCTCTCCTGCTCCTTCCTTTATCATCCTCCTCCCGCACACTCGACAGGATTTTTTTTTGAATGAATGCTTAATTAAAGGAAAGGGAGAAAAGCGAGATTTAGAGTTTGTAGTGCTTGAATTACTTTCTACATCCCTATTTCAGCAACCTGCCACTAAATAAATTCACGCTGACTGCAACAGTAAGTATTCTTCCTTATACATCTTAATGGGACATTCCTGGTTTACTAATCAACTGGAAAAATCCTAGCAATACGCGCATAATAGCTTTGCAACCCTTTCAATCCTATTTAAGTAATTTCTTTAGTTTCACGAATTTACAAAAACTACAGGTGAGCATGAAAAATGTTTTGGTTGTTTTAAAAAAGAAAACATGACAGTTTTTCTTCCTTCTCCCAACGCTTCTAGCATCTAGGGCAGCTCAGAAGAAAACAATGGTCAGGCATGGGCTTTGCTGGTGCCTTTACAGTATCATCACACTAACCCCAACAAAACAGTCCCATTCACAGTGTCCTACCGACCAAACACCCAACTAAAAGAAAAAAGCCAGGCCAAATCAGACACCTTTAGTTAGCAGGTAACAGTCTGAAAGCTCTCTACACCAAAAAAAAAATATGGACTATTTTTACCAAGCAATACAGTGCGTCTATGTAGGCACCATGCCAACTAGCACCTGTAACAGTCTACATTCTTTTCACAGTTTTCAAAAGAATTTCCAAATTTGGGAACAGATAAAGCAGAAAGTGAGTGGAGGAAGGGCTATGCTGCACTGTATAACCTATTTTTCTTATGCCATGTAGTTACAACAATTCGATACTATACAGGATAAATTACAAGAGCTGCAGTGGCTCAAAGGATGGAAATAATTCCAAATGCCACAATTCAGCATCTTAAAACACCTTCCTGTAATGGCAGGGTGTTTTTTTTTGTTTCATATTAGCATCACACAAGCACAAGAGCCACAGACACAGGATAAAACAATGGTGAAGCCTGACACTACCAAGTGCCAATGACACTTCAACGAAACACCCCTGAATTACTGTAACAAACCTTTTGTAGCCAATATTAAACATAAAAGAGCAGCAGGGGATTTGAACACATTTAAAACAATATATTGAGGGGTTTTTTTTCAGATAGGAGAGTAATATCTGTGTATTTGTTACTCAAACCTTGCTGCTACCAAGAGAGCTGGCCGCTCCATTAAGAGTTAAACAGCAAAGCTCAAGCAGAACATTAGCCCTTGCTACAGAAATTAACCTCTGTTTTCAGCAACGTGATGGAAAAAAAGAATACCTGCAGCTTTGCAAGGCTGCTGTGCAGTCATTCAGAAGGCTAAAAGCACTGCAAAATAACTGTCAAAGCAAAAATACACGCAATGGCCACAGCCACCTTTGGTAACACCTAACGCTGTTAGAGGAAATTCAAGTGGAATTTTATTGAAAGCTTTATTTCTGACACATGAGCCTATGATCATGTACAAATTTTGCATCAAAAAGTCATTGTGAGGATATAAACAAAGTGGCTTTGCACAGAAGTCCTACCACCACAACAAAATCCAAGATCAAAGAATTTACATTCTACAGTTTGTAAAAGTTAGAGAGGTTATCCCATTGAAATACACGGAACCAAGATTTTGCTTTGCATGGTTCAGGAAAATACTGTTCAATTCTTCGCATCACTTATCCAATACTGAGTTCAAAAAAAAAAAAAAAAGGAAAAGAAAGCATTTCTAGCTTTACTAGATTAACTATGCCATGAACTGTAGAACCATGGCTCTGACCATGGAAGATACACTTCTTGCTATACAGCTGAGAGCCAGAGCATGAATTCTGAATGGTTCATTTTGCATTCAAAACACTTTGACACCAAGAAAAACAGCCGGAGGTATAGACAAAAACGCAGTTAAGTTTTTCATGGTCACTTATTTCCAAAGATAACTCGAACCGCTCGGAGGAGGAATGTATTGTTCCTCTGTGTCCTCCACTTGAACCCTAAAGGCCAACGGCTTGGCATCGCTCACAGCAAAATTGCACAGAACCAGTGCACTCCCATCACATCGTAATCCAAAACTGCTGGCCTGTTGGGTAGTTAATCAGAAGCAACAGAATATGAAAACTTTTGTGTACGGAGCAGCAGCGAGAAGAGGGTCGTTCACAAACCAGGCAAAGGAGTAAATGACAGGGGAGAAAGTCCCAACCAGGTTCAGTCTGGGCAGTCGTGAAACTTCTCCCACCCGGTGGCTCCTGTAGCATCAGGACAGGTACTGAGACTGCTCCAGCACACAGCGAGGTACAGGAGCGTGGGGGCAATGAGATCTGACCATCAGGAAAAGCTAAAATCATAGAGAGCTTTCTTCACAACTCCTTAAATAAAGTACGTTTCTCTTCTACTTTCAACACTGATTTGTCTCAACCAGCTCGCCGCTGCAACAACAGGTACTCATAGAAGTAACCCACCAACTAAAATCTTTCATTATTAAGTGATCCATTATTAAAAACAACCCTGTTAAAGAGAAAAAAAACATGCCAGTTAAATGTGACTGACAGAATTTCTCCCACATTGTCTACCATAAAAATCTCTTCATGCTCTCAACAGCATTTTCTTTTTCAGTCCGAGTCTTCCAGCTTATAAAACTCATTTTTTCAGTGGTCGAATTAGTTTAAATTAGTTATTTCATAATATTACCTCAAATCCCAACAGATACCAATATGAAATAAACCTGCTGCAGGATCCAACATGACAGATTTTTATCTTGTCCCCATTTACTACTTTTTCGTTACATCTCTAGCAGTTCCGAATGACTTTCCAAAATTAAAAGATAAATCACCAGAATCATCACTCGCCAAGGAAAGAAACTAAGATCTCCAACAGGCATATCCTTTCAAACTAATCTTAGAGGGGGGAGGAAGACTAATATCTGGTCGAAGTTAGCTAACAACACAGGCAGTTAGAAAAAAATATATCCCTTGCCTGAGTCTTTGGCTAACTATTGTACCTAAAAAAGAGGATTCAAGGTATGAAATGTCTAGGGTTGTTCAGCAGAGCTGGGAGGTGGGACCACACCATGTCCTCACTGATCCCTTGACACTTAAAACACACCTACCATTCAATGTTGCTTCAAAGTGCTGATGCTGACACAGGTGAGTTTTACTACCATCCTCCTCCTCCTTCATATAAAACTTGAAGTTTAAGGTCATAGGCACCTAACTGAAAAGTAATACTAAGTTGCCACGGGTCTGTGTTTTAAGCACTAGAAGCTGCATTCGTTCTTACGACAGTTATGGATATTACAGACCCAAAAGCCACAAGTGAGACCCAGGTCACCTGCAGCAACTGGTTTTGGCCAACAGAGCTCACAATCTAAACACGTTGTGAGATAAAAAAGGGAAATCAATACCAGGCAGCACATCAATAGCAGAGTCTGTAACAAAATCTCAACTTTACAACTCGCATGCCAATGAGCTTTCTACTCTGGTTCCTAGTGGTTCAAGTCCCATCACCTAGGGCAGGTTTCAAGAATTAAATTAACTGACAAAACATTTTTGACAGGACAAGGAATTTGATTTACGAGCAGCCGAATTGCAACACAGCCACAGAAACGTGTTCAGAATTGTTAAAAGAAATTTCAGTGTCCTTTCTCAAAAAAGGCTACAACGCTTGGATGGCATATGGTTTGCTGAGCTTCAGCCTTTGCCCACAATCAAATTTGATCTCTCTCATTCAACCTGCCCCACCAGGGCACTGCCAAAGACCTGCCTAATAGCAACATGTACTCAGCAGGTTTCTTTGAAACACCAATATCACTGTAAAGGAGGCTCAAGCACACTGACAACACCAGAAACATCAACCTGTCAGTATCCATATGCTACCTGTTCCCTTATTTAAATCCCTGATTTATTAATCTCTCCTTTAAAGTTACAGATCTAGCTTTAGACCAGTGCCTTGCCACAGATCAAAGAACAAGAACTGTAAATCTCAGCATTTCATTAATTCTTAAACAGCTCTTCTATACTATTTTTGTGTCCTACTCGCCCTAAGGTCTTCAGACACCAACTGACCCAAATCTTATCACCCTGCTACAGAAATCTCAATAGTCTGAGCCATCATATAACCACGTTCCAGAATCTATCTATAATCTGCAGGTATATGCTGCTCCCCTCACCGATACAGCAGATCCTATCCGCAAGTAGTAAGCTACTTGCTATCACAGTACTTGGAAGAAGGGCAGACAGTTCAAGACATTTTCTTTATTAAACATTCACTATCCAAAAGAATTATATTCACCAGCCAGAACTGTACCTCGTTTCAGTGAACAGGTCAAAAAAAAAAAAAAAGTAAATTTCAAACAAAGTATTTAATTATAATGCAAAGAAATGCAGGGCAAGTACAGAGAAACCTTTTCTTAATCAAACAAGATCAAATTATTACAGAACAGAAAAACAACTTCATAGTTCTCTTTTGAACAGAGCAACCTTTCTTCAAAAAAGAAAACCAAACAAAACCAAAAACCAATCACATTTCTCACCCTCACTTTACAGCTAGAAGAGGCATGAAGCGACTACAGAAGACGTGTTCTGTCACAAAAAAAAAAGTCTTTGTGAAATCTTCCAAACGTATTTTGTAGACTGTCTTCCTTTGCTGGACTGTCCTATCAATGAATACTCTTGAATCCCACAAAAATTAAGCATAATCAAAGATTCTACACTGTTTTATTAATATCTCCATCACTGCATATACCTCTAGAATTTGTAAGTTCACTACCAAGAAACACTTCCCTGAAAAGAAAAACACGAGGACAGATTATTTTTCCATCACTACTGCTATGCTCTTCAACTCTTTTCCATCCTCGAGTTCCCCAAAAATTGTTTCAAATATTTTCAGCTTGAACATAGTATAAATGTTAAGCTGTCTGTCAGTCACCCCAGGGAAAAGAATTTCATTTTTAATACCTTCTGAATTTGTCAGTGTCTCTCTGATAATGATTTGTTTGGAAACACGTATTAGATGTTTTAAAAATAGACTAGGAAAATGACACAAGTTGTCCATATTTTTCACTTTCCGCTGCTGTATAATGAACACTTATATCCCAACTCAGTGGACTTTGTCATTGCTACTTAAAAATATTACCTTTCAAAAAATATTGCCTTGCCATAAAAAAGTTTCTGACACAATATGTCAGAATAATATAAGAAAACAACGAACGTTTCTCATTTCCTACAAATAATTATGTCCCCTTAGTATTTTTAGGACTTGGATTTAACAACATTTAAGTTGACTGAGAAAATTGTTTTTTCTATATACAAGCTTCTATTAAAATAACAGCTAAAAAAAATTCCACGCAGCATATGAAATGCTGTGCTCAGCTCTTTGAAAACACAACTAGCATTCGCTCCATGAGGTAGAAGTTTTCTAAAAAGAGGAGGCCACAGAAGTACAGTAGATAATAACAACAGATTTTTTTAGAGCTGTTGCTTTCTTAGAAACACACTACCACTGTGTTGAATTCCTTCAGTTAATGATATTGAATTAGATCTAGCCAACGCGGTTTGTAGTTAGGTGCCCTTTTGGTTGCCTGAAATTCCTGAGAGTTTCCAAATGTAAAATGCACATAAAAACTGCATGACTAACAGGCAATGACAGCTGAAAAAATCTAGGTGTTTAGAACTCTGTATTTGTATGTATAATTGTTAAAGTTAACTACAGAAATTAAAAATAGAAGCTACTTGGTAAAGAAAAAGGAGAGCTGAATAGCATTACTTTGTTGGCTACGCAGTAAGTGTAAAGACCACCCAAAGTTTAAGTACTCCAAGAAATATAAAATCCAGATTTTCAAGATCTCCCTTACAGTGTGTCCCGAACCTTAATTTATTAAGTAAAACAAAACATGAATTAACGGTGTTAAAGATATGCCGTATGTTTACCATCCCTACATTTAATCCTAATATATTTCCACACGTTAGCAATGTTTGCATCCGCCTTTATAAAAGCAAAGGTGTAAAAATTACGTAACGGGTGAAGAGCCACATAAAAGACAACTCCACAGCTACAATTTGCATGGTGCAGCCGTTGCCATCCAGTGCTCCTCTCTGCCCTCCCTCGCTTCTGCGCTTCGTTCTGCAGGCTGTTCCTGCTAACTCGACCTACTCTTCTTCCAGTCCCCCACCTCATGGCCGTCACGGGTCTCCGTCACGCAGACCATACAGGAGCACGCTCACAACCACAAGAGCGATGGCTCTTCCAAAGCTTTATAGACACTAATTATTTGCATTCTGGCAGCAAACGAGAAGCGTGGGCGCCACTGCCTTAAAAAAAAGAGCACCTCATCCCGGAATAGGATCTGGAAACACCACCCAGCCACCGAATCCCCTGAGCATCAGCGGTGACCACGTTTTTCTCCCACACTTCCTAGAGTGGGTGCTATACACAAGAGTTAAACACAGAAATTGTTGATGATGCTAAGTTTGAGAGACGGGAGGAGGAGCCTGGAACAGGTCAGACCAATAGCAGGAGGAACAGCAGGGTCTCAATCCCTGTTTGTTCCTCGGGTTTGCATGGGGCAAGGAGGCACCAAGCGGCTCACCGAGTGGGAAGGGACAAGCACTGTCGGTGGGGTGGGGGGAAATGAAGGCTGGGCGGGGGAAAGAGGTCCCGCAAAGCCAGCAGCAGCCCGGCCCCGGGCAGGGAGCCCCCGGCAGGGTCCAGCACGAAGGCCTGGGCGGGCAGGGAGGGGACAGGCCGCCGCGGGCAGCAAGGCCGAGGGCCACAGCGCCATGCCCGGGCGGCGGGGCCAGGAGCCCGGCGGCTCCGCGGGGCGCAGCCTCCGCAAGGTCAGCGGCGGCTCCGGGCGGCGAGGGGCAGCGCGGGGCTCGGCCGGGGAGCGCCCCTCGGGGCCCGCAGCCGGACCAAGGCCCGGTGGCGGCGGCGGCGCCTCCTCCCCCGGTGGCCCCGCGGCGGAAGCAGGCCGCGTCCAGCCCGGGCCGAGCCGCCGCGCTGGGCCCCGCCGGGCCGGGCCAGGCCAAGCCAGGCCGCGACAGGCCCAGCCCTGCCCGGCCGCCCGCCGCGCCCCGGCGAAGGCAGGGTGAGTCCACGCAACGCTGCGGGCCCCCCCCTCCGACACCCCCCAACCAACCTTCCCCCAACCTTCCCCCTTCACCTGCCGCGTCGCGGCAGCGGTCACTCACCCTTGCTCCGCCGCCCGGCGCTGCCCCGCAGGAAGGAGGCGGAGGGAGAAGAGAGGGCGGCCTGCTCAGCCCCGCGGCCTGCGGGAGCGGGGGTGGGCGCGGGCTTTCCCCCCCCCCCGCCCCGCTTACCCCCGGCCCAGGTTGCCCCGGCCCGGCCTGGCTCGGCTCGGCTGGCGCTGCCGGCCGCGTGCCCGCTGCCCCGTAGGCGCGCCCCCGCGGCGTCAGGCGAGCGGCGACGCGCCGGGCCCGGCCGCTCACGTGATGGCGGCGGTGGAGAAGAGGGGGGGGGGGGGGGGGGGGGGGGTGAGCC
>JAOTQQ010000023.1:89288343-89306860 GCA_026546715.1 Gallinago undulata
CTTCTCTTCTCTTCTCTTCTCTTCTCTTCTCTTCTCTTCTCTTCTCTTCTCTTCTCTTCTCTTCTCTTCTCTTCTTTCTTTTTCTTTTCTTGAAAAAATGCCATTTTCACCATTTAATATTCTTTATTATGATGATAGTCCCTATCTGGACCCCCCAGTTGTGGTGTTTTATGTTACACTATTTGGCACTTAAGATGCAGTCCCTGTGTTTTATGCTGACTTTCTTTTGTTTTATAAAACCTGTTGTTTTTTAGTCTCTGATAATTTGGTGTTATCTTACTCTTTTAAGTACAATAGTGAAAAAAACCACAACCTTATTCACTTTCTTTATGTAAAAGTGCATATACTTTATGTGCTTTGTTAACCATTTTTGTCAAGAAGGGGAATGCTGTTATAAATAGGAAGCAATTTTTTACTTCCCAACATCTTCGTCAACCTTTCTGTACTTATAAAGAATCCATTATATTATTTTTTAACCAGAGGGACCAGAAGAGGAAGTTGTCTTCAACGTGCAGTCACACAGTGTCCATGCATCACTTTGAAGTGGTTTGTATTAATTTCTTGCTAGTACGTGGGATCTGGTTTGAGAATCCTGCTTCTATGGGATTTGTGAAAGTTGAACTTTAAAATATTACTCCTATGTTAGAAATATGTGTCTTTATGTATCAATAAATATAAATATTACTCAGACTCAATAAAAATACTGTTGCTTAATGTGCTTGTTTTTTGCAGACACTTAAATTCCTTAGTGCCTCTCTAGACAGAAGTCAGTTGTCCCTGATGTTTATGTGGGTCTTCTGCATTATAACACGAGGGCAAAAAAACCCCAAACAATTGTGTATTGGAAAGAAATATCAGAATCTGAATTTGTTTAAGTATCAGTTGGATGTAGTTTCACAGTAGTTTCACTGTGTTTATGTGGACTAATTCTGTTTTAAATTTGAGTGGAGTCAGGAGGATTTTACATTGATAATGGTGTCATGTCCGTTACTAGTCTGTCTGTATGGAATTAACTCACAAACTTAAGGGTTTACTGGTTAGATCTTTGATTTGTTGATATTAACTCTAGTTCTTTTGTGGTGAAATTTCTGAAGGCTGTATTTATGCTTACGTCATGCCCAATGTTGAAAAAGGTGAAGTGAGTTGACTATGACCGGGTTAGACTGTCATCTACTAGAAAACTCATACATGACAAAGCTGGTTAAAATAAAAAAGAATTAAAGGATAAGAATACAATTAATGCAAATCAATGTAGTTCTAGGGTAAATAGCTATTGTAAAAAAAGCTGATTTAGTGCTTCGATAAGATTACAAGGTGGACATAAAAATAACTGCATAGTTGTAACACTAAATGTTCATGTTTTCAAACAATTTTATCAAAGGAGTGTAATCACAGATCACTGAAAACAACCAAGTGTGACTGATGCAAGGACTGATGAATAGCACGTATGGATGAGGTCAGTATAGCTCTGCAGAATAATCTAGGTTGTTTAGTAAGTTGTGTTCAGTCAAAATGCAAAGCTTTACACCTAGAACCAGGAACAGTAGTGTCTCCGATTCTGTGATCTCCTGGTTTTCTGGTGAACAGGGGAATGGAGGGGAAGAGACTGCAGGGCAGTGGCAATTTGTTTCTGTAAAATTTTGTGTTTGAGGTGTGGCAGGTCCACAGCCGTGTCCTAGAAGAGACAGCAACGGATTGGTGAGAGTGCAAAGCTGCAAAAAAATATTCAAAGGCTGGAAACAATTACTGAGAGATGTAAATGACTCTCCCTATTTAATTCAAAAAATGAAGTCAGCGGTATCTCACAAGGAGAAAATACAGCCTTCTAAAGATTTCTTCGTTTGAGGACTAAGGTGGAATGGATGATAGTCTGACAAAGTCCCATGCTCTGACAAATATGAGTTACTAGCTTCAGTACAGGAATCACTGGGTGATTTATATCTCAATGGAGGTGTATAATTTCTTAAATTTTGTCTTACCTGAACATTTTGCTTTTAGTATTTCTAAAGTTCATTAATTCTTATCATTTAACTGAGTGCTTCTTTATATTTTCCCACTGATGATAATGTCTTTGTGTATATGAAATTCTTCTAAATAATTTAGTTTCTTGCTCCTCTCCATTTTTAATATGCGAGCTTCACTTTCTCGTTTATTCCCCTCTCTAGCATATTTGCCTCTTTATTGTTTGAGGGATGTCTTCAGTCAGTATCTGCTTTCAAACCACGTCCTTTTGCTCAGTCCTTCAGAGAGTCTCATGATTGATTGTTAAACGTTAGTTCTTTTCTCTCCCGTGTCTGAGTTTTGCTCAATAGTCAGGAAGCTTGTTCTGTAGCTGTGGCCTGGGTCTCCCTGGTCACACCATACATTCAAGTCCTTTACTGCTCGCATATAGCACATCAGGGAAAACTGTTCTGGTGGAAGCCTGATGGAACAGACCTGTGCTCTGTGCTAGAAATTTTGGTGCTGGTGTGCTGGAGATATATTTGGTGTATTTGTGGTTTTGAGTGAAACAAAGTGGTTGAAGAGTGATGCGGAATTAAGCTTATTGTAGGAATTTGACATGTGTTGCTCTGGCACATTGTCGAAACGGAAAGACTTTACGGTGGATTTTTCATATTTGTTTGGTTTCTTTGTGCATATTTATAAAAAATATGCTGAATTAATTTTGAGCATTTAGCTCAAAATTAGAGCTTTTGACCCATTAATGTAAATAGGCACTTCATATACAAGGTGTGGTAGCTGAAGGTTTCTGGTACAGCATCATGATCTTGGTCTAGATCTTATATATATACTTTAGAGATAATGAGAGATGTTTTCCATTTTCAGCTCCTGAAACTGCTGCTGATTTTGGAAGAGAAGGTAATTTGCATTTCTTTCTGGAACTCTGATAATATACATTGGCCATGGACTAGTTAGAGAGGGTAGAGAACTACTACTGGTACTTCACAAATACAACCAAACATTGTGAAGCCCTTTTCCAGGTGTTTATTGGGAAAATTCAGTGAATTCCTCATGTTGCTTCTGACTGTTCAATAAAAGAATTGTCTTTTTAATGGACTTGCTGCCCAATATGTGTGAAACTTTGGAGATCTACCGAGGAAGGATACTTTTATGACTGAAGAAATCATGATCTTTTATAGGCACTTGCTGTAATTGTCACTCAGCAGGTTTAACATTCATAATTGGCACTTAGGCAACATATAATCCAAGAACATGGTAATTTAAGTATTACAGGAGTAATCCTAAAGATGAATAATTAAAAAAAAACACCATATTGCTCACAAGTAAGTTTTCTTTTGTTATGCACTTCTACAATATGTCTACTTATTTATTCCTGTTGAAGTAGATTAAGCTTAATGATTAAGAAAGCTGGGCCTTTTAAATTTCATTTAAGCTAGATTTCTTCCAAACACTCTTTTTTGGAACAGTCCAATGGTCTGACATTCTGGATATACCATGGCATTTATCTCCACAAGCTGTTCCAGCTGACAGCCTGGGAATTTTTTCTCAAGATATGTTAGGGGGGAATCGTAGCCTGGACAGTAACAGTGCTTTCAATATTTGCTGTGACTCTGTGTGTAGGAAATTGTGGTGTAAAAATCCTAGCCAGCTGCTGTAACAAAGCTGCAATCTAATTCTGGGTTTGGTTGCTGGGTTTTTTTTTGTTACTGTCTTTCAACAATGCTACCCACAAA
The DNA here is from genome assembly GCA_026546715.1 of Gallinago undulata. Taxonomy (NCBI): domain Eukaryota; kingdom Metazoa; phylum Chordata; class Aves; order Charadriiformes; family Scolopacidae; genus Gallinago; species Gallinago undulata. Next base: position 89,292,039 of record JAOTQQ010000023.1, read on the forward strand.
GACCGCTAAACTGGTTTTTTAATAATAGTATCTTTGACATTCTAATGGCAATTACAAGAGCATACGGCAATTACAAGGCCTCGTATCTATTCCCTTTTAAAAAGTTTTTATGGGTGAGTGTGAAAGTTCATTTATGTTTTTGGTCTAAAACGTTAACCACAGATTTTATTGTTGCAGCTCTGTTGCACTTCTGTTCCATGCTCAAATATACCCTTAAATTTAGGACTTGTCATAGAAAATACAAATAATGATATTTTCTTGTTAGACGTACATGTCCTTTTGTTGCTTCTTTGCTTATTTTGTATAGTACCATAGTTGTCAGTGTATTAGAAAAGATATTCCTGTATTCATACTTCTGAAATTTAGAATTTAACAGGAAAGGCAAAGCACTTGGAAACCAAAATATGTGTAATTTTAAGATCCAAAGCTCACAAACACAGAGAGATTAACTAGTATGACTTTAAATTGAGAAAATAATGTATATGTAAAAATCAAGATGGAAGCTGTAAGCCAATACAAGGAAAAGTTTGGTATGTTTTTTGTATTTCCTATTAAAAAAAAAACAAACACAGCACTTCTATTTGATTTGAAACAAGAAAGCATCTGAGAACTATCAGCCTTCATGATCTGGTGCTGAGATCATTTTGGATCTCTGTTTTCCTCTGCCTTTAGCTTGAATAAACTGGTTCAGCAAATCAAAAATACGCTAAGTCTTTGTGTCCTGGTTTGAGGACTTTTCTTTGGCCTTGTGGTGAGTGGAGTGTATCAGGCTATTAATAAACATGCACTTTTTGCAACGCTGACATTCAAATGGTGGTGTAGGTCTTGTGCTATTTTGCTTTCAATCTGCTAGATTTACTCTGCACTGGCCTTTGCTATGTCTGTAATTAAATTGTCTTTTTTCCCCGGCTTGCATGGTCAGAATATTACTTTGGCCAGCAGTCGTGTAAGACTGTTGGTCAAAATAATTACATACCAAACGAATATTAGGGACCTGTACCCCGTTGAAAATATGAGGACTAAATACATTTGATGACTAAATACATTTGATGACTAAATAAACACGTTCCTATGAGTTCTTAGCAATGCAAGCTGTAGGCATATGCATCTTAGCCATAACCCTTTGCTCTGAAACTAGCTATTACTTCAGCATGTTTCTGATGCCACATGGGTAACTTGTTTTTTTTTAATAATGAGAGTTAACATCTCCACACCAAGAAGAGTGGGACACGTTTGTTTCTACATCTGTTTAAATGCAAAATTTGTGAGTCACTGCAGCTATTCCCTGTGTTTAAATGTTCTCATTGTAGAACTGCTTCGTTCCTGCCTGAAACACTAGTATATATTTGGGGATAGAGTAACAATTGCAGCAGTTCCCATGGCTGTCCAGTTGCTCATGAAATTATTATGGTAGTCATTTCTTTGATTTTCAGCATCTTTTCACGTTCTAGTATTTCCCAAAAGGCATCAAGGACCACATGGCTGTCTCCATCATAACATAAACATTTAGAATTTAGCACGTTTAATGTGTCTGTGATGTAAATGGAGAACAGTAAGAAATACAGTGCCCAGAAGTACCCAATGTGTGTGTGGTGGCAAGCTAAACCACCTTCTGTTCTTAGAGCCAGAAAGGAAAAATAATCTATTACTTGCTTTGTTCCTAGAGACACTAGGAACCACTTAGAAGGACACTAGGTAAACTTGGATATACCATTGTAACCATGGGAGTAAGCAAGCGCACCAGTGAGCATTCAGGATGTGCTTGGTTTATCAAATTGTAGATAATCAAAGATAGTTTGCTTCAAGGTTGCCGTGAAAATACTATCAAGTGGACATACCCACTGTGGATAATCATACAGAGTGAAAGTCATGTCCTTGAAGCTGGCCTTTGGAAGGGAAGAAAAAGGAGGAGAAGGTTATGGAGCTAAGTGCCAAGTTTTACTAAATTGGTCACAACAAGCAACACAGAAAATCTAAAAATATTTGCAATGACAGAAAAAAGGTGAAGATGCCAATATTTCCTGCAGAGTCTCTCTCAGACGCTTTTGAAAGATTTCAGTACACAGAAAGAAACTCCATGCAAAATTCTCCTACTTAATAGAAGAAGAAAATTCTTAGGATACAGACAAGATGAATGTAAAACTAGTATTTTTTTTTTCTGCAGTACTTCAGAATAAGTAAAGAAGCTTAGAAGCAGACTCTTATATTTTCACTACACAAGGTATACTTTTTAAAGAAACCAGATTCTAAAATTTACTGACATCTTTCTTGTAACTTGTCATTTTAATAGAAATTCCAGTTAAAAAAAAAAAAATCCCTTGTAGAAAACTTCATAAATTTCCAAAGCTTCTAAGATAAAAACGTCAAGATACATTCCAAGATTTAATTTTATTTAATAATAGGTAAGCAAGTAAGAAATGGTCTGGAGACATTTTCAAAAGCCTGGGCAATGTGATACCAGAACTCTGTTCCTAAGAATTAAGGCTACAAACTTTGGAGAGGACTTCTGAAATTGAGCACATCACGCTGTTTGGTGGATGCAAATAAAAGCCTGAAAACCTCCGCTGTCTATCGTTAGACTCGTAAGGCAGATCTGTGAACTCTGCGTTTTCTGAAGCCTCTCAACCTGTTTGTGATCCAGTGAGTCTGGACTTGAAGCTTGTCAGAGCCAAGCACTATCTGAACAAGATAAAAGCCACCAATCTCTCTCTAAATTTTCATTTGACTAAAATGAAAAGCAATGCAGGAATTATGACTTTTTTTTTAAGATACCACTGTGAATACAAATGGCCATAAATACTTTGACATACCACTGCTCATATTTTTTTTTCTATGCTTTTTTCCATTTTTCTTCATCTCATTTGCCACAAGGCCACATATTTATTTTTGCTTTATTCCTGTGGTCTCAGTCCTGTATCTTGTGCACCAGGCTGCCTCAGCCTTCTTTAGAACATTCTTCAAGGGTTGCAGTTTTCAACCTCAGAAGCAGCGGTGAAAATTTATTACTTTATTTCCCTCTTCTGAATGGTTAGGGATTCAGTTTTGTATTTACTCTTAGGAATTATCCGTTTTTCCTCTCCCTTCTGCTCTATATTTCTTCTGTTTCTAGATCCCCTGACCTGAGCTGTCCGTTCCTGCCTACATATTTGTATGCTTTCCTTAAGTTTTATCTTCTGTCACGTTATGTTTATCTTCTGTCATGTTATGTTCCTGTGGGACGTGCTCTGGGTGGCCCTGCTTTGGCAGGGGGTTGGACTAGATGATCTCCAGAGGTCCCTTCCAACCCCATAGCATTCTGTGATTCTGTGATTGCTGCTTGGGATAATCAACATCAGGTGGTACAAGCAACCAAACAACTTGTGTTGTATCACTTTATTTGGCATATTCTTTCTCCATTATTATTATTATTATTATTATTGTTATTGTTATTATTGCTGTTGTTATACAATATGTTGTTGTATATTTCCTCAGGCAGGCCAGATCACATGGGCTGTGGGCCACCGGCTGTAGCTGGTAGGTCCTCTTTGTCCTACCACTGCCATTGAGCGCGTTGGGGACCTCCCAATTGCCACAGTGACTGGCATTCTGTGTGCCTTTGCCCTCACCCCACCAAACTTTCTCTCCCTGTGTTAGCGCCAGGCAGAAATGTTGCCTGAGGAAATGTGGAGTGGTAGTATGGAAAAAAAAAAAAAAAAAGGACAATTTTTTTAAAATCTCAAATATTCTTTTGATCAACCAACCATTACTGGACTCCACTTTAATATTTCCCACTACGGGTTCCTTCCGTCTTGTTTGCAACCTGTTTTTGCACAGAGCAACACAGCTATTTATAAACTGCAAGTGGGAGCTGAGAACAGGAAGAGCTTTGTGTTCGTATAATGACAGTGTCAGGAGAGCAATACTTGAGCTAAATTCAGATGGCCTCTACAAAGCCCTATTTTTATGATTGTGATACTACTGGTATTTTGCAGACCAAAGTCTCCCAGACACAGGACCATCTTTGCGTGATTTATCTCTTCTGACATAGAAAAATTAAGCAAGTTATTTTAAAAAGCCTTTTTTTTTTTTTTTTTGAGTAAAGCAAAGCTTTTTGGCTTTTAGTTTTATCAATAGGACAGGCCGTTCACCAGAAAATACAAGCAGTTTTCCAGAGGAGGCCAAAAGGTGGTGGTAACGATACTGAGTTATTTTGTGGAGAGAGTAGGGACATGGGTGGGACAGGAAGATGCATTAAGGCAAAAAACACAATTATTTCAAAAGAAGACATGCAATGGTACCATCTTGCAATGGCACTACTTCCTTTAGTACCAGTAATGTCAGTGAAAGTCATCATTAATTTCTAACCAATTTTGTATTGCATTATGTAAATCAAGAGAAGTTAAGAAAGCACGTGGCAAATTCCATTCTCACCGTCTTTTGAAAACTGCAGAGATGACACAAAGGTTCCCTAAAACTTGAGTTTAGAGCTTGACCTTTGTGATTCTTCATCTGTCCATCCTGTCTACTTAGCTTTTTTTGGTATTTTACAAAACTGATATCAGCTGTTTAGTTGCAAGCACTATTAAAATTACTTGAAGGAATCACAATCCTTATCTGATTCAGATATTGAATGGAAAAATGTAGAGGAGAAAAAGTTTTTAGATAATATTCACAGAAAGAGTGGTCAGACACTGGAAGAAGCTGCCCAGGGAGGTGGTTGAGCCACCATCCCTGGATGTGTTTAAGAGTTGTTTAGATGTGGTGGTGGGGAATATGGTGTAGGGGAGGACTTTGTAGAGCAGGGTAGGTGGTTGGACTCAATGATCCCAAGGGTCTTTTCCAACCTGAATGATTCTATGATATTGTGACAAAATGAAACAGTCTGGATCTCTGGAGGAAGGTTTGGAAAAGTACAGGTGGATTAGAAATGGGGTCAAGTCAGGCCTGCAACAGCATCTCTAGCATTTACAGTGAATTTATAGAGGACAATGCTGACTTCATGGTCCTGCCATCCTTTAGTATATTTCAAAAGTTCCTGTAATTTTTTATCTTTTCTTTTATCTTTATCTTATTCTGATGAAGCATTTTAAAGGAGACAAGCTAGAACATTTTTGTAACGGTGCTTGAAATGTTATATGCAAGGTATCTTCTGATTGTAATGCAAATTAGTCTCTATTTTGTAGGAAATGTAGGTATTTTGTAGGAAAGCTTAAGACATATTGCCATTGTTGGTATAACATGGGAACCCCAATGCAGTGTACAGGTAACTGAATTTTCACTTAACTATTCAATTTAGGCTGTAATGTTCAAAAGCCGTTCTTTTGTACGGTGTTGTGTTTGGTCTCTAGCAGCTTGCTATGTCTAATGAACACGTCTTAACACCCCTAATGCTGTCTTAACACCTCTAATGAAGTAGGACCTTCATTATGGATAAGCTTGCAGCAGATGTATTGAAAATGAAAATGGAAATTGAAATGTATTAAAAAACCCCATTTTTTTTCTCATGTAAAAGCTCCAGTGAATAAAACAATTTCAGTCTCAATTTGTTCGTACTACACTGCTGAGAATCATGATTTCATATGTTTTCTGTACATGGGATTCTGTTCCTGACTGGGATTTTGGGATGCTTCTAACAGACATGCTGTATTTGGTACACCCAATTAACCTGGTCCCAGGTTTAATCAAAAGTTTTATGGTCTCTTTACATTTGTGGTCTATAAACTTACTAAAATATGGATGGTGTTCCAGAGTTAACTTTTATATATTACACCAAAGGTTGTAGTTATTCTTTTGTATTATTTTCTCCTGCATGGTTTTAGTTTGTCTCTAGTTTATCGCTGAGATAAAGGACTTTTAGTTTGTGAAACTGATTTGCTATGATGGATTTCAAGCTGCTGCTATTTTAATCTTTGTTGATCTGGATTTTATAGTGACCTCTCTTAGAGAAATTGTTTTGTATAACATGGTTTTTTTTTGTTTTGTTTTGTTTTGTTTTTCTTAGGACTTAAATGATTGCTTCAGCTAGATCCCTGAGCTTTTTTGTTTAGTTGTCATCTTCAGGATTATTTCTGTTTTACGTGAGTTGGGTTGCCTATTGGCAGACCCATTTGTCAAGATTTCATCTTCAGTTTTAAGTGATCACACAACTCGAGTTCTTGACATTTAAAGAGCTGTTTCAACAGGATTTCATTAGGGAAAAAAAAATCTGCTTGTTTTTTCCTTTTCACTCCACATCTCAAAAGCCATTGGCAACTGGAATTGTTTTCCATATAACCTTAATAATTAACTTTCTTTCCGGTAGAGTTACTAAGTATGGTAGCTACTGAAGTTCATCTTTATTTACAGAGACATGCCTGGCAAATCCACGTCTGGTACACTCCCTGAGATGTAGTTTAATAACCAGTGTGTGCCAAATGTTAGCTCTGCTGTTCCTCTTGGGATTCCTCCATCAAGAGAATACATATTCTGTCTGTCTTATACGTATTTTCTAAAGTCCTCCTATGACTTGACTCACTTGCCCAAGGCCCAGAGAGGATTCAGAAAAACAACAAAGTAATTTTTTTCAACCAACTGTTCCACAGAAACCTATTTTACTGCCCAGAAAAAGGAGTACTCATGCTCTTGTGTAGCCATCACGAATGAAGCGAAGCTTGATGTGGAAGAGACACTTTCTTCTGTAGGTTTCCAGACTCAGCGTTATCCTGGTTCCTTTCTGAATTACACATTGTTGATTGAACATCCTCCTTTAAATAACTTTCTGACATAGTTATTCTAAGCATCCTGACGAGGGCTTTAAAATAGAAGATAAAACATTTAGAAAATGTGTTTATTTCCAGGCAATGATATGATTGCCTGCCTCCAAATATACTTCAGGAATTCATTTCAAGGATTGTATGTTCACAATGGATGCTTTCGCATAATAAATTAAGTGCCCTGCAAATATGCTATGGTTTCAGAAATGTCATGGGTTTAATTAGATGGCTTTATTTAGGACTGGAATATACTCTGTTTATCATGGTGAGACACTGGAAACACTGGGACTGAATCCACAACTCTCCAGGAAAACTTCTGCAGAAAATACATTCATGACTTTATCTTAATATTCATAACTTTATCTTCTTTTCATAAAGAAAGAATGTACTGACATATGATCTGCACAGAAGAAAAAGTCTTAAAGGTATTTGTTTATGGGTAGAAATTAATAACCACTCTATGTAGTGCAGGATTTAATCATAAAACAGTTGCTTTTTGGTAAGTGAAAGTTCAGTCTTTTGGGGGATTTACGTGTTTCTGTGACAGATTGCCAGCTTATATTTCTAGTCTTTTTTTTTTGAATGTTAATATATATCCACACACATCCATATAGCTGCCCATCCTTCTATACACACACACACACACACACATATATCACATATAATCACATCTTGATACATATATCATTCTTTGTCATCGATTTCTAAAAACATGTGACTTTTCAACTAAAGCAGTCCTTCCTTGTGCCATCAGAAAGCTTTATTTCTTACATATAAACAAAGACAGTGAAGAAATAGTGTAAGTTAATTTGATCTTTTTCTTACAGAAGAAAAAAAGGTTGTGAAGGCATCATTGGGGAAAGAGGACAGGAAGAGGAAAGGAAGAGAAATTTTAATCTAATAAGGTGTCAAGTTAAAAAAGAAATGAAAATCTGGGCTGGGTTACAAGAAGGAAAAATGAGAGGTGGTTGAAATTACCCGTCCTGAACTCATTCTGTCAGTCAGAGATAGGAAATACCACCTTCAGAATTCTGAATACAGTTGATTCATTGACTTGTCAGTCCCAGGAGGATCTCAGTACGCTGCTTCCAAAGCCTGATTTACACCTCTGTAGGAGTTACTGCATGAAGATTAGGGAAATAGGCTTGCTTGGGGAATGCAATTCCTGAAGGAGGTTAAATGAGATAAAAAAATGGACTGAGCAAAATGGAAAGGATAAACTAAAGAGAGGGAAAGAAGAGGAAAAAGGAAGGACTTCTGCAGGTGGTGATATTTCTGTTTCGTGCACGTGTGGCACCGAGGTGTGCCTGGCGGCTGAATCATGGTGGAGCTTTGTCTTTGCCACTTTGTCACTGAGGAACCAATCTCTGGCACTTTTCCGTTGTGTTCCGTGAGCCCAGTTTCCTTTAGACTCCGAAGAAAAGGTAGAGGTTGCCAAAGATTTAGAAAGGTGTTTTCAGAAAGATGGACACAGCCTGGTCACCAGCTCTACACTGGGTTTGGTGGTTGACTCTCTGGCATGGAGGGACTCACAGCAGGTAGATACATCCCCTTGGGATTTCCCTGTCCCTTTGAAGGCATACCTACCATTGATCAGCAGCTTGGAAATCAGAGCACTTGCCCAGGAAAAGCAAGATCTTGGCCATCCTCCTTCTTCTGGGGGTTGCTGAAACCACACCATCCTCATCTCGGAATCTGGGGAGCAGGTGGCTGCTGGACAATCTACAGTGCACTGTGCAGAAAAGACTGCAAGAACCTCATGGAACCAGGAAGAGGAAAAACTCACGTGGAATGGGGGAAGCATCTATTCCCAATACTGTTTGAGCTCTCAAAAAGGCTGTGCATACGTATGTCCTCTTGTTTGCCCTCTCAGGTTATCACCCATGGTAAGGCACCAGATGTGGACAACCTGGGCATAAACAAGGGTCCGAGATGTCCATCCCAGCCCTGCAGCTCTAACAGCGGTCACAGGTGAGCGAATCTCAGCAGCTTGAGGGGTCACTTCTGGTCTAGACACGTTGAGCCCCCCAAAATCCAGACTGAAGGTAGGTGGGATCGATTTCAGCCTCTGGGACTCGGCTCCACTTGAATTTACCCGCAAACCGTTGTATTTCACAAACTATGTGTAATAGTGTTGGACTTCATTGCAGGCCATGAGGAAACCGTTGTGAAAACAGATGTTAAAAATGCAGTTTATTACAGATATGGGCCTATTAAATTGAAGGGTGTTAAGTGGTGAAATAAATGATTAAGAAAAATCAAAGCTAACAGACAATCACAGTGTTGTACGACAACCACACGCACAAACTTTTCTCCTCCGGGAAGGTTCAGCAGCCTTTTGTATAAAGAACTGAGTTTATCAGCTCAGAAAATTCTTCTAAAGCCAGTGGCATTTTGTTAGGGTTTTGCAAAACTACTGATGGTGTTTGTCCTCATTAGCAAGCTAAGAGGTGCTCCTCATTAGCATTCAGAACTGGCTCCAACACTTCCGTGAATAGATTAATAATGAAGACAAAATTGGAGAAAGCAGCTTTCCATCCTTTAAGAGATTGTTTAGATAAGGAGAGATTAATAGCGGTCACTGGGGGATCTGACCCAAGGATCTCTCCTCAAAAATTTGCCAGGTGATAATGGCACAAAGAAGTCGAAGCCAGATTTAAATCAATATTTTGTAGCATCATACGGGCAGGTCCAGCTCCTAGGATCCAAGAACCCTCGTATTTTAATTCTATATCTGAATCTTTAATAGCACAGACCTAGGCTAATGTAACAACCTTTAGTTTAATTTGGTATTGGAATCCATATTTTTATTTTTATTTTTATTCCCAAACAGAAACGTGGTTTACATACCCGTATGTGCTGAGGTCACTCTGCAAACACCGTGATTTTCCGCATCCTCCCTAATAACAGGGAAGTCCTGTCTGATTTCCTTCACACTTGGCAAAATGGTAGAGATCTCAAAAATAATTAAGCTCCAAGTTTTATGCAAATAGATGAACAGTTAGAGTGTGTTAATGAAAGCCTGCAGTAGAAATTTATACTCCATTCGAATATGCATGAGAGAGAAGCCTGGAGCCTGGAATGAAAATCTTCATTTGGACAGCACAGTTTATGGAAAGCAGTACTTCAAGTATTCACATCTGGCCAAAGTCAATAAAGTACAAGGCACAAATTTATATGAAACCAAGCTTTATTAGCTTCAATGTTCAGGGAGAGGTTTGTTTTACTTAGTAAATAATTTATTCCTCTGTTTTGTTTTGTTGTTTTTTTTTTTTTTTCAGTCTGCTGTGCCTCTGCTTTTGGCTGCAGAGCTGCAGAGACACTGCGAGAAAGGGCAAAGTCCCTCTGAGCCAGTCTGAAACACAAAGGCTGGGCAGTCGCATGAAAATAAATGTTTTATGAGATTTGCAGCCCAGCTTCTAAATCAAATAGGTTTTCGTAATCAGCATCCGCTACGGTGCGTCTCGTTCCAGCCTTCATTGGGGCTCTTTCTAGATCTCTGTCAATTTAGTATAAGATATACTAATTCCAATTATCTAGTGTAAGACTTTTCTCTTTCCTTGATTTGTTTGATCATTCCCTTGATCATTTACAAAGGAACTCCTCGCTGTTAAGGCTTAAAAACCTTAAAAAATCCTTCTTCACGTCTCTGGTGGATTGAGGAAGAGCTTTTTCCCGGTGGCTCTGTGGGAACCTCTGCTAACCACGGGTGCAACCACCTGTGGGAGCATCTGCAAGGAGATGGGAGAGATGTTCACCTGCATTTAGGCTTCACGAAGCAAGATCTGTGAAGAGAGGGAGCTCTTTCCAAATCCTTGTGTCCCAGGAAGCCGACATCACTGAAGCTGCCCAAAGCGTAGTTGATGACTGTGTCAATATTGCCAACGAACAAAATGTAAATTATTTTTTTTTTCCTCCTTTCTCTGTTTTTCTGCATGTAATATTTCCAGCATGACCATCTGGTCGCCTCAGGAGCTACCGTTTAAGCTTAAGAATATTTGCAGTGGGATTTCCTAAAAGGCTTCGGGGGAAAAAAAAAAAAAAAAGGCTCATTGTTCGAAGCCCAATTCATCTTTTGGTTAAGACCGATCAAAATAGTTTACACAGATTTTCATAAGCTTTTTGCTTACACTGTGTATTATTTGGCTTAGTGATCACAGCTGAAAAGCATGATTTTAATAAAGTTGAATAAGTAGATTAAAAGTAAGTTGCAGGGGCTGCCTCATTCCGATGGTAATCCAAGTAAACTAGTTTAATCAAGGCAGGATGGGTTATATTTAGCATGTGTATTATCATTACTTCATTTGCATATTGTTTTACGCTCACATTTAAAGTAGCTAACATGTCACAGATGATAAGAAAGATTGCTTTTTAATTACCAACTGAGCACCTTGATATGTTTTTACAATTTCTTCCGATGCAGTAAGGAGACCCCTTGCTGTAAACTCCAATTCTAATTTAGTGTCCCCCAAACGCCCAGGGATCAATCATTTCTTTACAAGCCCCTGCAAGGAATGGCAGAGGGAATAACTTTGGAAATGCCCCTTGTGCAAGGACAAATCCGTGCTCCTGTGAATACCTGAATGCGAGCTCCAGATTGATTTTTCCAGACTGGGCTGTCTAACGTTAGGCGGGGGAAGCGGTAGGAAAGAGACTGGTGGTACTGGGATCCCAGGCAATGTGTGCAGCGAGACACCTAAGCACGGGGCTGAACAGGTTCCTGGCCTGGGAACTGGGAGGGCATCTTGCTCAGGGCAGCGGCCACGGGCTGCAGAGGATTTGGGAGTTTTTTCTGGCTTTGTTAAAATCACGTGGGTGTATCCCGCAAAATCGCCATCCTGCAAGTGCTGGAGGCAAGTTGGTGACCCCAGCTGATCTTTGTCCCTGCTGCTCTGGCTGGATCCAGGGTCCTGAGACGCTGCTTTCTCTGGGCCCACATTTGCTTCTTGGAAAACTCCAGCACGTATAGGATGTCCCATGGGAGAATGTCAGTGTGGGACACATGGCTACTGGCAACTTTGATATTTATCAGCAATCATATGTACCAGCTGAACACCAACTCCATCTTTCATAGAGTCATAGAATGGTTAGAGCTCGAAGGGACCTTACAGATCATCCAGTTCCAACTCCCCTGCCCTGGGCAGGGACACCTCCCACCAGACCAGGCTGCTCCAAGCCCCATCCAGCCTGGCCTTGAACCCCTCCAGGGATGGGGCAGCCACAGCTTCTCTGGGCAACCTGTTCCAGTGCCTCACCACCCTCACAGCAAAGAATTTCTTCCCAATATCTAATATAAATCTCTTCTCTTCCAATTTAAAACCGTTGCCCCTTGTCCTGTCACTGCACTTCCTGACAAAGAGGCCCTCCCCAGCTCTCCTGTAGCCCCTTCAGGTTCTGGAAGGCTGCCACAAGGTTTCCCCGGAGCCTTCTCTTCTCCAACCCCCCCAGCTCTCTCAGCCCGTCAGAGAGAGAGCTGTCCTCTCTGCAGAAGGAACAGTCAGTCTCTGGGTGATTTACATGTAAAGGAGCTCTACTGCCTTTTCTGTAGCATTTAAGGCTTCTCCAGGGTACTTCCCTAATGAAGAGCCTAAAAGCATCTGACCAACTATTTGAAGGCAAGCAACTTGGAGGTCTCCGAGTTGGCGACAGAGGAACCAGGTCCCAGTAAAACAAGATCTATTTATTTGCATCTCATTGTTACAACAATATTCACGCAGAGAAAATGTTGTATTGTGATAAATTCTTTTTTTTTTCTTTTTTGGTAAAAATATTTTTTTTCCAGATGAATGACTCATCTTGGAAATCTGCTGTGCGCTGGGGATGCAGGTAACCATGGTTACCTGTGTTGCCTAGCAACACCTGCCTCACCATCCTGAGCCCAGCCTCATGCTCCTGCCCCTGCCACCTCTGCGTAGCACAGCCCCATCCAGCTGCCACCCCACAGCAGCTCCCCTGACACAGGACCTGTTGTTTTGGGTTTATCCCACAGTGCAGGGGATTGGAATTGCAGTTGGTGTTTTTATCTGAAAAAAAAAAAAAACCAACCCAAACAAAAAATCCAACCCCCCCCAAAAAAGAGGGAGGAGACCCAGCTCTGGCCTCTCTCAGCATCATAAACCCAGTTGTGGCTTAGGGCAGGATGATCTGCCCCAGTGTGCTGATTTAAACCCTCAACTGGGCTGTGAGACACGAGTTTGCACAAAAGTTCACTTGGATTTAAGGGTCTGGATTAGTGTCTCAGCCCCGACACAGGGCAAGTACGAACAGACTAGGGTCTGGCCCCTTCACTGCATAAAATGCAGCAGTACTTCATTTATAAACAAGTGATGCTCATTGATATCATTTCAGAAACAATGAAAAATAAGCATTTATTTTAGAAATAAATAGTGGGATAATAAATAATAGTGGAATAAATAAATAATTCCAGTGGAAGATGTCCCTGCCCACGGCAGGGGGGTTGGAACTTGATGATCTTCAAGGTCCCTTCCAACTCTAACCATTCTGTGATTCTATGAAATAATATTTAAAAATACACTTAGAAGAAGGCTACGAGTTAGACTGCTCCAATGACGTCAGTTTAATCCCAGTTAACTGCAAAATTAAGAGCAATGAGTTTCGGTGGAGCTGGTGGATGAAGGATGCTGCCGCTCTGTGCCTGCCTGGGGAGCGGTACCCAGGGCTCTGCAGTCGAGGCAGCAGCCTTGGGCTCTGCCTTTCAGAGCATCTTCTCAGGTGACTTGCCACTGCTTCTCACCTGAGGAGCAGTGACCGTGGTCTCGCCGGGGTCACTTGCACAAAGAGGAGGACAAATTGCCTATGTAAGTCAGGCACTTCTGGTGTCATCTTGTCTGCCTGTAAATAGGGATGCCCTTGTCTTCCTCCTCAGCCCTCTCCTCCGCAGCACTCGATAAACCCCTTGTCTTGCAGAAGCAACAGACAAAAGAAAATAGTTCCTGCACTCACAGTCCCGAGTTTGCCCTTCCAAACAGTGTTCTGCTGGACAAGAGCTCCTGTAGGAGCTTGCTTTCTGGAGCATCGCCCTGTTTTGTGCCTCTGGTACACACGCACACGTGCAGCCCAGTCCATGTGCTTTTTTTCAGTTCTTCAAAGCTCCCTTGTTCTCCTTTGGTTAATTCCTGCTGCTGATTTCCTTGAGGTTAGTGCCACAGGTGACTGGGTCATTAACCTGTTCCCTGGTTTGGGCTGGATCAGCTCAGATTCCTTCCCTGGGCTGGAAGTTAGTAGGGAATAGCTGTTATTCCCTCAAGGCAGTTTGGAAGCAGCCTCCGTGCTTGGGAGAGGAGGAGCGGTCAGCGGTGCGGACACAGGACGTTCTGGTCCAGCCAGTTTCAGTATCAGAGAGAAACTGGGCACGTTTATTCTTCTGTGAAGCAGTGCAGTGCTTTAGCTGGTTTATTCCATCAGGTTGCTCGCTCCCCACCTCCCGAGCGGGTTCAGCCTCCTCGCTTTTTGCAGAGACACAGACAAGTACAGGACTCCTCGTTCTGCTACGTTTCCTGAGACCCCTCCAGAAAACCAGAAACCTGCTAAAGCTGTTGGCAGCGAGGGTGCAGATGTCAGCAATTAGGGTGCAGGTGTCCCTTGACCAGTGTCTGTCGTGGTGAAGGCTGGTGTTTCAGGGTGCTTTCCCCACTTCTGGGGGGATGCTGGACTAGGAAGGACCACCTAGGTCCACTGAGTGATGTTCGTCTGTGTTCATCTGCTAATTCTTGTGTTGCAATGAGATTGTTAGCAGCAGGGAGCTTGGAAAGTGCATCACCAGTAGGGTTATGATTCAAGACTGCAAATAAGCTCTACAGTTAAGTAACTAAGGAAAAAGTTATACCCTGAGCCAAGGAAGGGGCCCGCCTTGCCCAGAGTGGTGCTGTGAGAAAAAAGACTTCTTGCTCATTTGGAATGTCCAGAATCTTCTCCTGTGGTCTCCTTCTTTTGTTGTCCAGAATCCTTCTCCCAGGTCACAGACGATAGGACAAGGGGCAATGGCTTCAAGTTTTGCCAGGGGAGGTTCAGGTTAGATATTAGGAAATATTTCTTTACTGAAAGGGTTGTCAGGCGTTGGAATGGGCTGCC
>JAOTQQ010000023.1:89327138-89369098 GCA_026546715.1 Gallinago undulata
AGAAAAGGACCTGGGGGTGTTGGTGGACTGTCGGCTGAACATGAGCCAGCAGTGTGCCCAGGTGGCCAAGAAGGCCACTGTTCTGTCAGGAACAGTGTGGTGAGTAGGTCTTGGGAGGTGATCATCCCCCTGTACTCGGCACTGGTGAGGCCCCACCTCGAGGGCTGTGTCCAGTTTTGGGCCCCCTACCACAAAAAGACATTGAGGGTCTGGAGCGGGTCCAGAGAAGGGCAACGGAGCTGGTGAGTGGTCTGGAGCACAAGTCTTATGAGGAGAGGCTGAGGAAACTAGGGTTATTCAGCCTAGAGGAAAGGAGGCTGAGAGAAGACCTTATTGCTCTCTACACCTCCCTGAAAGGAGGGTGTAGAGAGGTGGGGTCTCTTCTCCCAATTCACAGGCGACAGGCCTAGAGGAAAAGGCCTCAAGTTACGCCAGGGGAGGTTCAGACTGGATATTAGGAAAATTTTTTTCACTGAAAGGGTTTTCAGACACTGGAATGGGCTGCTCAAGGTGGTGGTTGAGGCACCATCCCTGGAGGTGTTCAAAAGACAGGTTGACGTGGTGCTGGGAGACATGGTTTAGTGATGGTGTTGCATTTTGTTTGTTGTATGGGTATTTATTTTTGTCAGAGTTATGTTGATGGTTGGACAAGATGATCTTGAAGGTCCCTTCCAACCTAGAAGATTCTATGATAGTCTATTCTATGATACATATGTTTGTACATTTTGGAGACACAATTAGAAAGTTCAGGACTGGAGAACAACTTGCATGAATATTGTTAATAGTGGCAAATTATGCTCTAAATAACCTAATTTTCCTATGGCATACATCATTGCCTTAAGTGATTTGCATAATTGTGTACTATGAAACCACTAGATCCTCAGCAAAAATACTCGAGAAGTCACCTACCAGGCAGGCTGAAATATTTGCACATTGCAAGGAGGCTGGATCAGTCTGTTCTTGTTGCACTTGAAGGACCTTTCTTCCTTTACAGCTGTGCTGCCACGGAGCACCTCTCATTGTAGCGTTAACACATTTCGACAGCAGCTCATAGTCTTCTGCTTGGTTTAACCAGGGAGAAGTTGGAAGCTGTGTCAGATGC
Organism: Gallinago undulata; assembly: GCA_026546715.1. Classification (NCBI taxonomy): domain Eukaryota; kingdom Metazoa; phylum Chordata; class Aves; order Charadriiformes; family Scolopacidae; genus Gallinago; species Gallinago undulata. The sequence goes on from JAOTQQ010000023.1 coordinate 89,328,241, forward strand.
TCATCTAAACTCCCTCCCTTTGTCTAAGTGGAAGGTCTAAGACTGTTAAATGTCATTTTGCTCCTCGTTCTGCAGCAGGCAGGGCCATGCATTGTAAAATAAACCCTGGAAAAAATTGAAAAGATTGAGGCATGTCATGATTTAACTCCACCCAGCAACTAGGACCACACAGCCCCCTGCTGGGATGGGGGAGAGAATCAGAAGAATAAAAGTGAGAAAAAAACTCATGGATTGAGATAAAGACAGTTCAATAAGCAAAGCAAAACTGCTCATGCAAACAAAGCAAAACAATGAATGCTTTTGCTGCTTCCCATCGCTAAGCAGGTGTTCAGCCATCTCCAACAACGTAATGGCTCCATCACACCTAATGGTTACTTGGGAAGACAAACTCCGTAACACCGAACCTCCCTCCCTTTCTTCTTCTTCCCCCAGCTTTACATGCTGAACATGATATCATAGGATGTGGAATATTCCTTTTGTCAGTTGGGGTCAGCTGTCCCAGCAGTGTCTCCTCCCAGCTTCTTGTGCACCCGCGGCCAACTCGCTGGTGGGGTGATGTGAGGAGCAGAAAAGGCTTTGAAAGCTCAACAACAACCAAAAATGATAGTGTGCTACCAACACTGTTCTCATTCCAAATCTGAAACATAGCACTACGCCAGCTGATAGCAAGAAAGTCAACCCCGTCCCAGCTGAAACCACAACAAGGCACAATAAGCATCTTGTGTTTGCCTGAAGGGCACAGAAGACACGTGAAGAAAGGCAAGGGCTGTAAGAGGTTGGAGGTTATAGAGGACGATGAATTTTCTGCTAAGATAGGGTTGGTAGGCAAAATAGGAAAAACCTCTTGAAGACTGACAGGACTTGGAAAAGAAAAAGCTGTGGAGAGTGCTGGAGAGTTACAAGAGGTAACAAGAATCACATGCAGTGGTCATGGTCAATGCTCACAGCTGATGGCAATCATCTAACCTACTTCCAGTTTGGGTTCATGGCCTCCCAAATTAGCATGCTTCTGGAATGAATTATCGAGACTTTATGCAAGATGCAAAGACCTGTAGTTACACCACTATGTTGATGACTCAAATAAGATCTGTTACATCTGCCAGGAATTTGCATGGTAAATTGATGTGGAAAATCCCAGCTGCTGCAGAAGAGGGTGTTGGTGCTTCTGGTGTGCAGTTTCTGTTGTTCAGCTTCTTCCAGTTCACCTCAGTGAGTGAGTCACAGCTAGACTGCGTTACAGGGACAGCTGTAAAACTGTTACTAGTGCTCACATGACGTATTATGCAGGATTAAAAATTCAAGCATTACCTCAGATTTAATTTAATCCAGATTAATGGCTAATTATAGTCTGTAGGGCCGGGTGCAGCCATGAGGCTCACTGGGAGGAGCTTCTTGTGCCTCGCTTGCTGCTCTCCCTCTCCAGACCTGGCCAGAGGTTGTGCCTGGGCATGGGATAGGTGTGATGAGCTGCCCCATGGGGTCCTGCTGTGGGGCAGCCTTCCCCTGCAGTGTATGATGAAATGGGAAAAAGGACTTCACTGAGAGGTTCAAATTAACAATTTATTTGGACTCGACTCACAGGTCCAAGACTCCACTACTGGAGGTTCTATGGGTACAATGGCGATTATACTATTGCAATTTAAAAGCAATCCGCAGAATACACCATTGCAACCTACAAGTGATCCCAAAAAGTACCAACACAAACCACAAGAACGCTAGATATGAATACCTTAAAAGACAACACCAATCACGATCTTAATAGCATGCCATATACCATGTGTCTGTTTCTTAATCACTTATCTTCTCTCTCAGGTAAGGTCACTCAGTCCCTGGGAAATTACCCTGTACAGCGTCCTGGACAAGGGGGGATGAATCTCCTACAGACCAGCTGTATCATTGGAAGATTCCCCATTTTTCTCCCCAAACCTTATGGTTTATATTTCCGGAGTCAGTAGGGGTGCAGGATTAAGACTGAGTGGATTACACTATCTGGGATATTTACCTCTGATAGTGTGATGGCTCCTAAGTCTCTGCTGGCAATTTTGTGATGTTTAGCACTCAAAGTCATGGGAATAGTGGTGGGATGGGACTCAGGGCATTTTGTTTCTTAAGGAGTGTTATGATTTGAGAAAACTCTTAACAATCTACTGACATTTAGACAATTATTCTATCACTCTATGACCCCTCCCCACCCGGAAAGGGGAATCAGGGAACACAAAGAAACACAACGCCTGCAATATAAATAGATTTAATAGACTAAGACTAAATATTTGACAATAATACTAAAGAACCAGTATTCATCCCGATACTGATAGAAGATACCCAGGAATTCTCCTCAGCCCATTCTCTCAGCAGGAAGCTGTGCCCTCCCAGCAGGGACAGCAAATGGCGGACACTGCCAGCGCAATGGCTTCAGGAGGAAGGGAAGGCCTCAGGGCTGCGGCACCGGGGCAAGGAGTTCTCTGGACTCGACACCATTAAGGGAGAGAGAGCTACGCAGCAAACTTTGCTAATTGATATTGAATGGGAGGTTCCTGGTATGAAATAATCCTGTTGGCCAGCCTGGGTGAAATGCCCAGGCCTTGCTCCTCCTTGTCCCTGCGCCTGGCAAGGCTGGGAAACCCCGAGGCCTTGAATCCCACAGAGCCTGGCTGGCTAGAGAGTAAATATTGTCACAAATTCAGACACCAGAGTCTTCTAGAAGTGCATTAGAAGGAAAGTTAGTCCAGTGTCTCTCAGCTTAGGACAGGGACTTTGTTAAGGCTCCATTTGGTTTGGGTTGTTAGTGTGGTGCAATCTTGAGAGAATCCCGGGCTGAGCCGCTTTTGCAGCTCCCCCCAGGTTATCAATGCACAGAAAAGGCGAGGCGAGAGGAAGATGAGTTGTTTGCTGCATCTCACCTACTCTGCTCTGACACCAGTTTGACTGGGTGCTCCCATACATGGTGCTGTGCTGGAAGAGGCATGAGGAACCACCGACACAAATTTCTAGCTGCTGCACACCTCTGCAGCTGCTCACCTGCCTTGTGGCATCGTGTGACCATCAGAGCAACAAGGACGTATTGGCACCCTGGTGGCTTGGGGCAGAGTAGCTGGAGAGCTGATAAACTTTCATTTATTGCTTGCTCTGCTCTGTAACAAGTGGGGTGGTTGAGAACAGAGGCAGGTACAGAAATTGCACAGGTGGAGTCACAAAGTTAGGAGGTCTCTCATTCCAGTGCCTCCAAGAAAATGGAGCATTTCTGGATTCACAGTTTGGTACTTGGGCACCTGTATTTCTGCGTTTCTCTGGTGATGACAGATTTTTGTGAACTATTGCGCTTAACTCAGAGTCATTATTTCGATGGGGCAATTTCAACAAACTAATTTTTTTTTTTTACTTCTCATTTTTTTAAAGTATAAAAAAATGCCAAGTATGCATTTTCACAGGGTTAAATGCCAATCTTAACACCATGCTTTATTGAGTTTATTAAGCGATCGGTTGTCGGGAAGGGTTGCTGTAAGCAAAACCAATATGGTCATGAATGTATGAAATGTCACGTAAACCCAGTCCTTTAATAAAAGGCTCAAGAACGTAAAGGTTAACCATCTAATTTTGGAAATATTTTTAGAGATCTAATGCAAAAAAGGCCCCTCCCCCCAATTCTAATGCAACCAGATCCACCAATAGTAATTAACAATGTGCAAGCACCTAGAATAACGGGCTGGTACTGCACGTTGTTTTTGCAGCGTGCTGGGCTTTGCATAGCCCTGTCCACGTGCCTCAATAACATACTGTTGTTGTAGTGCCCAGTATTGGTTTTACCTCTAAAGAGCCAAAAAATAGCTTCTATTCCAGAACAGAAATGGCTTGCTACGGGACAAAAGCCTTTTGTGAGAAGAAAAGTTGAGCAAAAGAGTTTTATATTCCCTTGCCTTTGTTTCCAGGCAGGCAGCTAATAATGTGCATTTGTCAGTTTTTACTATTTGAACGCTGTTCCAGAAAGCGGTGCTCTTGGCCACAGCACATTGTGGTTGCTCTTTGGGGTTCATCAGCTGCATGGCATTCTGGGAAAAGAACTTTACAGCAATTGTGTTTGTAACTAACCTTTACTGCACATACACCTATAAATACGGCACGTCTTTCTACTAGATTTTTACCAGGCCATTTCTAATGGTGACCTGAACAAGAATGAAGTGGACATGAACGAAAAGGAGGATCATACTCAGCAGGTAAGATGATGACTGTGAATGATTTTCAAGCAGATAACGTTGATATAAAATGCTCTTTGCGCCCACTTCAAGGTTTCAAGTGAGTGAATACTTCGTTGTGGATTACGTGCAAGGCTCTTCGTGCATGTATGTTGAGCATGGTCTAATTCCAAAGCAAACGCAGGTCAAAGACTGTTTAAACTGGAAAAACCCCATTTGCTTTAGGAAGAAAATTGAACTCATTTTATCTTATTTCTTTAAGTTATAACTTCATCAAAACTAATAGAAATAGACAGCTAAAATCTGACCCCATTAATATTTGTGGGAAAGCAAACTGACTATGGCTCCATTAATGTAAATGAAAGCACTACAATTTGTGGGCAAGAGTGTGACCTGTTAGAAAGTAACACTCTGAAGTCAGGGTACCATCCTAAGTGGAGCTGCTCAATTTCTAGATGAGTGCATTTTAAAACAGATTCTGGTCCTGAATTTGTAAGATATATACTTTAAATAAAGAAAAAAATAAAATAGACGTACCTGCTATTTTGAGCAGTATCCTGATCTCATTGTGAAAACTTGGAATTAAAGTGTTCCATGGGAAATATTGAGAAAGATATAATGTGGCTTGGAACTAACATTGCAGGCAGACTTCCTGAGGCTATTAGATATTTTTTATCAAGGTGAACAAATGGCTATTTATATGCCAGAGATGCACCTATTCTGAGTCACCGACTGCCTCCTAGACCATATTTGTTTATGAAATGAGTCACAGAAATTAGACATAAAATTCCTGTTCATTCAGTTCATGCCAATTCATTAAGTTCATGCCCTCACAAATGTCTTCCTGAGGATTAGTCAACTGTTAAATGGGTCCTGTTTTTAGATCTCATTTCCACTGCTGCAAATTGGAGATGACACCACCAGTGTACTTTTGTGGTCCCAAATCACCGTGAAGGCAGTTTCAGCTTCTTCATTTTGTGACTCTATCATAATTTAGGGTTTTTTACATGGTGCAGGTGGTATAGTATAAGGGAAAGGATTTGGAAAAAACCTTGACACAAGGAAAACTCTGCTACTTTAATGCAGCAAGACAAGCAATGACCTTGAAGACCTCATCTAGTAATTGCATATTTAGTGTGAAGGCTTTGGGTTGGAGTAGCAGATAAAGACAGATGTCAAATATGAAAAGAAATGGCACAATGTTGTGAGCTGAACCCTTTCTGTTCATTTTCACATGAAGGATGTTAATAATCTTGAGTACATATTTAAAACTTTCAAAGAAGGAAAGAGACTTTTCTTCTGCTCCTAACATTACCACGTCCTCCTGTGACCTATGGCAAATTTGTGCTTCAGCTTCTCTAACGGCAAAATAATGTCACGTCCCTAATATTTATGCCACTTGCAGGTCCTTCACTAGAAGGATTTTGTAGCAGTAAATCACTTTCCAAGAACCACTTCATCAAACAAGGTCACCAGGGGAGAAATTAGTCACAACAATATCTTGACAATGTGCTGTGGTCTTTGTGTCTCTAGTTTACAAGACACTGGTGTCTGTTTTATTGTAGCACACATTGTTATAACATCCTGCAAGAGCCAGAGCCCCTCTCTGTGTCTGGAGCCACACCACGGAAATATCTGTGTTGTCCTCTGTGTGACTCCATGGCCAGATTCCCTCCTGGTACAAATATGTGGTAGCTCCAGTGACTCCAGTGAAGTTGCATTAATTCCCAGCAGTAGATAAGTTGTTCCTGCGTCCTGTGGTCCTTCGCTGCCTGGATACTGGAGGAGCAGCTGGGTAATGCTTTCCATCTGTCAGGAGAAGGGGCATGAATAGGACTTGGACACGGGTGTGCTTGCTTTATGGGCACTGTTGTCTAAGGTCTAAAGCAGCATCTCCTTGACTTGACTTGGCTTATGGAATTTGTAATTTGTTACTACACAAAAAGATTAACTAAACTTGAACTTGGAGAGCCGTGATGGGTAACAAGCCAGAGTGGAGCACAAAAAGTTCCTCAGCATTTAGTTCCATAGCAATTGAAAAACTTTCAAAAACTGTGTTAATTTTGAAATAAAAGTGAACATGGAAAACGAACAATGTGAATAACGTCACATACCAACTTCACTTGAACAATATTTTTAGGGTTTTTTTTAGATTGGAAACATTTCATTCCAGTCTTTCAACATTGTTTTCAACATATGATAGAAAAAAAATAGTCAAGCCTAAGAGAAGCAGTTTAACTTTTCAAAAATAAAAAATTCACCCAGCCAATCCTTACATATTTTTGACGTGTTTTGTGGTTTTCTATTTCTCAGTTATACCAGATTTTCACAGTTTGATGTTCTTTGCAAAACTAATCTTTTGTTCTTGAAAATTCTTTAGCACCGACTCAGGAAGATCATCACAATTTGACCTCTAAACATTCAGTTAAAATAATGGCTAAAATTGTTGAATCATCTGAAATAGAAGAGAAAGTGAGAAAGTGACTGAGACCCACTGAGGTCCATATTTCGCTGAGTGTTTGCATCATTTTTTGGGTAGCCAGTAGCAGGAACATTGGGTACGAAAGCTCCTGCTAGAGTAACACTCCACCTCGTCCAACTTTTTCTGTGATATAAATCCTTCTGCAGCTATTCACCTACATTTACTTAGAGCATCTTTTAAACTAACTCCCTTTCTCCCTTTTTCTCCCACTTTCTCCTTTCAAATGCCATAGCGTGAGTTTCCTCTCATTTCCCAGTCTTTTTTTTGTCAATATGATTTTGAGACAGGTTCGTAATAGTGTTTGCAGTTTTGCCTGAGGTCATGACACAAAGAAAACGTTGGAGAAAAAGAGAAGGTCCCCTCCACAGCCTCTGAATTTGCCTCGTAGAATGATTCAGATATATTTTCAGTCACCTATAAAATCCTTTTAAGGCAAAAGTTCAAGAATTGCCTTGGATTTTCACTTGTGTTTCTTTCACACACCAGAAATCTCATCACTTGCTATTCATCCCAAAGGCAACACTTTACATTTCCAAATCTCTCAGCTCATGGGTTGGCAGGTTTACAGATGCAGTGCCTTTTGGCAGTGCTGTATTTCATGATACAGTTAATGTTCCACTGCGAAGCTTGTATGAAGCCTAAAAGTGGATGCAAACTGACTAAGAAAAATTGCTTCAGGTGTATGTTTTCTGCTTTACCAGAAGATATAAAATGTCTATCAGCTGTAGAAGCCCGATGGCACACCAGAAGTGGCATGTAATTGGGTTAAGTAGAGCAAACAGTTTCATCTGCACAGTGATGAAATATTTGCTTGCCGATGTTGTCCTGTATTCTCTCCTCTTCCTACCTGCGTGGTGCCCTAAGGTGCTGCTGGAACCCACGAGTGTAGCCCTTTTGCTCTGTTGATAGTTACAGATGCTCAGACTCTTGTGTACTCGGTGGGCACCCAGAGAAGACAAGTAAACCTGTTATTTGTATGAGATGAGATTATCCGTAATGGGAAATTAAGTCTGATCTATATTACTCTTCCTGCCCGTTGTAGGACTTGTGCTCTTCCACCCCTGCTGAAACTTTACCAGGCTCAAACCCCCAGTGCAGAGGGGACTGGTGCACCAGCACGAGTTTGCAGCACTGGGGCGAGGAGTCCCGATGGATGTCAGAACCTGTGGAGTACTGATATCTATCCATGACAATTAACGTCAGATACATCTTTAGGAAGAAAAATCTGAATCTCAGATTTACTGCATAAATTGGCCCACACTGTTTATATTTTGGACCTAATTCTTCTGGCATCAATAGCACTCCCAAGTGTTCACTTGCTAAGAAAGAGAAGCAAATTGCCAAGCTTTCAAGACCTCTGACTTAGGGTGCCAGTACAGATTCAAAAACAAACAAACAAAAATTGAATTATGCTGAAACAAATGTTGGCTAAAAGAACTTTCAAGTAGCTTTAGTATCTCCTGTCAGTGCTGCCAGAGAGCAACAAAGATGTAGAAATACTCAGCAATGAAACAAAAAGTAATTAGAACCTTTGCCATATTAATGCCCTAACTTTTTTACTTTCCTTTCAGCACAGCAGGACATATGGTTCCATGAAATTAAGTCAAAATACGTATCCAATCCACTTGCACTGTAACTCTTTCAAGCTGCTATTTTACTTAATCATCCCTGTTTTCTGCAGAAAAAACTTGATCGAAATAAAAAGTTAAAAAGATAATTCATAAGTTCTATTTCTTGGGTGTTCTTCCCTCTGTGCCCAGGCCTTTCCTGGTGGTAGACACCACATAAACTACTAGATGAGTAAGGCTGTGTATGAGGGAGGGATGCTGTATTTGTACCTTTGCAACAAATTTAGTGCTTGGTTCACTGCAGAAAATACCGTGAATTGATTTCTAAATGAAAGCCAATGAATTTCTTTAGAAATAAAGAGTCGTTCTCCTGCACAAAGTCACAGTGTGCCTTGTGCTGAGCACCTTAAGTAATACACAGATTGTTCTCTATATAAATGTAAGAGTTTTGCTTATTTGAGGGTGCAAATGATCACTGTTTTTAAGAGCAACAGGCAGAGTATCTCTTTCAGGTCTATGATCAAAATTCAGTACCATAGCCTTCATTCTTTAATCGAAAATAAACCTACTACTACTATAGGCACATTAGTTATTTGAGTTCTGTTGCAAATGAGTCTTTCCATTAACAAATTTACAAGTGTTTGGTCCTTATCCTGCCCATTTCTATTCAGAAAGAATTTTTTTGGGTAAAGATTAAAATGTAGGGATGGTACCTTGTGTTCATGAAACCATTTGTAATGGTTAATTATGTGAATATGTGGTGTTCTGACATTTTGCTTTTTGTACATACCTTCAGGATACAGATGTTATAAGAAAGGCTGTGCTCATCTTTCCTTCAGTGGTTTTATTGAACATTTTTCAGAGATCTACAATAGGGACAACAGGCAAAACATAATTTAACGTTAACATTTTCAATGGTTATCTTTGAGCACAAAGTGGGAATAAAAGATGAAGAAGAAGTGCAGATGGTGTTATGGTTATATTACAGGTTTCAAGTTGTTCAAAGGAAACAAAAGAATTCTGAAACTTTATAAAGTGGGAATCAGGATATTTTGGTGATGGCAACTTCTGCCATGAAAGATATATAAGTAAATTAAAAAAAACCCAACAATCTTTTTACAACTATAGCTTTCATAGCTGGACCTCTTCTCCCCTTTCTCTCAAAAAAATAATTTTATACATCAAGAAATTCATTTTGATGCCTCTTTTGCTTAAAAATTATTTGGATTTTTCCATTTGGCAGACATTGGTTCTTCTACCCTAAATGTTTCTCCCCCAGCTACAATCACTTTCTTGTATTATTAATAGATATATTAAAATTCCCCATTATATTGGAATTAGACCTACTCTGCATGGGTGGATGTGTAGAGGTATCAGCAATACACCCAGAATTATTTCATGGAGTGTATTGTAGGGTGTATTCTGGGAGTAAACCAAAGCCTTTTGATGAAGAAATGGCTTCATTAAAAACTCTGCGCTAAAATTGGAGTAACCAAGGATTTCTCCTCCAAATGAGCCAGTAACTGTGTTTGATTGTGAGTGGGGATCACAAGCACGTCACTATCGAGACACGTCGCAGAAATTTAGAGCAAAAGGGGAGAGAGGAAGGAAATATTTCTTCGAGTTGTGTGTTAGAAGAGAAGCCATAAACCTTTTTTTGACTAGGTAATGATGGAAAATAGCATAATGAGAAAATAGGGAAAATGAGGAGGAATAAAGGGAGGTGTTCATGTTCAGCACATCAGATGCTGCTGCCTTTTCTTCTACGTGCTGTTGACCGCCAACAGGAATCTCTTCTTCTTATCCAGACTGGCATTCGTTTTGCTTTTGTGCAGATCACTAGTCATTCTGGAAATTTAGAAATTGGAGCGAGTGCAGATTTTTCCTTTGTGGAAATGGTAAAGCACCGTCTCATTCAGAGGACATCTCTTGGTTCCCCAGTGTTAATTCCAGGTGTTAATAACAGGTCTTAATTCCAATCCAACCCAAGCAAATCAAGGACTATTGGTACAGCTGCTGAGTCTTAAATACATGCTTGAGCAGGTACTCGTAAGCAATATAATAATTCCTGGTTGGCTATGGAGTGATTTATATTTTGGTTAAACAGTATTACAGAGTCCTTATTAAAACATCATGAGATGGAGAATTCCATTCCCTACCTTGATGGCTTGTGAAATAATTAACCACCACAGTATTAAAATCTCTGTTATTTTTTCATTTGAATCCATCTGGTTTTGATTTCTGTCCTTTTTCCTGTAGCCATCAGATTAATCCCACTTGTGGCAGGCTCAGAATACTCAGGAGGGATGATGATCCAGATACTTCTTGACGTTCTTTGGGGTAACACAGGCAGATTAATTTTTGTAACTTCCTTTTGTACCTTCTCCACATACATTTTAATACCTGCTCCCAACACTACAAAATAAACCCTATCAATGCCATACATAATGGTAAACATTGTGTTCTGTTTTTTTCCTGTTTACACATCCAAATACGGGTTTGTCCTTTTCATCACGGCCCTGGAAGTTCAGTTATATAGCCAAATTAGATTCTGAAATTAATTCTAAAGCTGTTTATTTTCAGGTTTCACTCCTCATAGGGATTGCCAGAGTTCTGTGTTTCAGGGCACTAAGTTCCCTTTATAAATACAAATGCCTTTAAAGTGCACATTTGACAAATGGTGTCACACAGTGTGCAATGTCTTATATCTTAACCTACCAAATCTACCTCAAAACTATATTATGAAAGCATTGTCACCAATCTTGTTCTACAATATGAGAAAAAGAATTCTGTGATTTTTTAAAAATCAAAATAGCAGAATTTGAGGGTCATTACATGTTCACAGAGACCTCCGTCAGCAAGAAGTAATGGAAGTGCCACAAGGTAAATGCTGCTGGTGGTAGCACTCCATTACCATGTTCTGTTTCATTCATGCATGCTATTTGGTTGTATATTTTATTGCTGGTTACAGAACACATCTGAAAATGACAATGATGAAGTTGATGGCAACAATGTGTGTGGTTTCAGAAAGAAAAAGGGAGTCAAAGGCCCTACAAAGTACGCTCCTCCTTTAGAAAATGAGAATATGGAGCTGTTCAGCGCCTCAAAAGTCTTGGATGCTAGTCCCCTTCATGGAACCACCAGCTGCTCAGAACCACCACCAGACCAGTCTCTTCAAATCCCGAGTAGCTTCCTTCCAGCACAAAGGGACAGTTCCCATACCGGCGGTGATGCGAAAGAAGGCATCTCTGGAGAAACGCAAGAAAACTGGGATAACGATGACACTGGGAAAAGAACAATGAGAAAAATGCAAAAGGAAATAGACACACCGGCTAAGATGGAGCACCCCATGAGTGCAGAACCCTCAAGGAGCCCAGGGACAGCTGGGTGTGAAGGGGGAGAGGGCAGAGAGAAGGCAGAGGAGCAACAGGGTGGGATGGAGGAAAAAGTCGTCAAGTTTCACGTGAGAAAGACAGGCTCCCTGGGCAGTGCTGTAACCACAGACAGGACCGGTACCACAGAGTCCTTCACGGGGCCACCTGGCATTTCTAGACAAAGCTTGCAGGAGCTGCAAAACCGGCTGAGTGATGGTCCTCTGCCCGATTATGGGCCCAACTGCAGAGGCAAGGCAGGTGCCGCTTTTTCTCAGCAAAATTTGAAGCCCCGGGTCAAAACAGCTGACAAGCAGGGCCGATCCTTTGAGACTTTTAGTCCCCATTTTGGAGAGGAAAACCAAAAATACCATGGCTTCCACAAGGAAGGAGCGGGGCAGCAGAGCAAACCTCTCCAGGTCCTCAGCTCTGCCGGGTCCGATCAGCACCAACCAGTGGGAAGCGACATGGACCAGCTTATTCTGAGGCTGCCGGCATCTTCCACACACGCAGAAGGCACCGCTCCTGAGATTCATTTTGACTCCTCCGCAGGCCAGGCTGGTAAGGAAATTTAAGCATCACCTGCTGTCCATTTTAAAGAAAATGCTGCTGTTGTTCTCTTGCTTTGCGGGGTTTTGTTAAGCTGCAGACTTAGTCCAAGCTAGTGCATGGGTGAGTTGACACCCATGGTTTCTGTGTGATCTGGGTGAATGAAAATTTGTACTATACAGCTGTTCTGCCTTTCTTTCTTCCTTTAGCCCAGCTGCCACGCTGCCAAAAACTGCCACACACAAGTGGTCACGTCTTTTTCACTAACCCTGAAATATGTCCTCATTTAAACTGAGTTCAGGCAACGTTTCCCAAAGGGCTGATAGACACTGCAAAGCTTTGATGGCATTTGGACTTCTTAAAATTTCCTTTTTTGTTACGACTTGGTGCAGTGGAAATTGCTCCCATGTATGCATGATGTTTTCAATTATCCATCCCGTGAGAGGACCGGAATTCAAAAACATCTAATATAAACCATGAATGAAGAAAAGCAAATGAGACGGAGAACTTCCACTTATCTTCATGCTGTTCAATAAATCCATTGTGGAAGTGTCTCTAGAGCCAATTAATTGCTCCTAATAGGCTGTGGTTTCTTTGAAAGGCTATACTTCTGGGCTAGCCAGATCAGCATAATGAAAGCTACTATTAGCTATGACAATGTAATGGTCCTGAGCTCTTCATTGTTTTGTGTCTGTTCCAGGAAGCACACAAACAACAATTTGCCAGTTGAATAGATACCAGATTAATATATTTCTGGGAATATGAGACTCAGATCACATTATCAGCTTTTCAGGATAGATAGCTTACCCTCTGACTGACTTATCTGACTGATGAAAGAAATATTTATCTTATCTCTTCATTGATAATATACCTTATCCATGGTTATCTCTATAATAAAATACAGTGGTAGCAATTGATTTTCTGCAATGTTATTAAGACACCCAACTTTTTAAAACTCTCATTTCAGATAGGTACAAATACAGCTATACATAGTCTGAAAAGAGACACTTTGAATATACAAAATGTTGTTAGCTATAACAGGATTTATCAATAGACTTACTGTGCTACCCAGTTTGAACAAGTCTGAACAAGATATCCATGAGCCTTATCAATGCTAAATGCATGAGAAGTATAAAGCTTTGAAAAGATGTTTTATGCTCAAACCACTGTCTATTTATGTCTATTAGAATAAAGAGGTTAGAGGGGTATTTCTCAGCCTACAATTGATGCTGATCCCTTTCCAGATTACGTTGTTCTTTGCTTTGCTGAAAGGCTTGCTAAATGCATTTTCAAATGTAGATTGCTACTCTTTTCTCATTGTCTGCAAAACGAACTTGTTTGAAGCTCTTTTTTTTGGTAATAAGGTAGTTACAAAGTACTACACCTAGTATTTAGGGGCAGAAGTATGAAAAAAAGACTTGACTATGATATGGAAAGACTGGATAAAATATGAAAACAGCCTAGGATTTTTGCTCCATTGGAATTAACATTGTGCAAAATCTAAACAACCTTGCTTCCCTTTTAATGTGGTGCTCCCACTTATTCTCACTTGATTTTTCTTTCAACTAGGTCAAATATTTTTAGACCAGAAAGAGCTATATGCACAATAGTGCATCCCTCAGTTCATGCAACTTTGCTCAGTGATTCCTTCCTTAACGCAGATTTTCTGTTTGAAATTGAAGAAAGACATGGCACTCTAAATCCATCATATTTAGGATATTATTAAATAGGTAGTTCCACTGGGTATTACTCGCATTATTTTTTTCAGACACCTGTACATTTTCTATTCAAATCCTCTTGCCTAGGTGGAATCTTCTCTAACTTTTCTATAAAATTCTGACAATTTTCTCATTCAATACAGACGAGTCATTTTTGTAAGACACTGGAGGGTAGAAAAAAAATGAGTAATATATTTTATCTTTCATCTATTGAGGAACAGAATCTTATTTTCTACTCAGTTCTTGATGATACAGCTCCTCTGAGAAACTACGTCTTGTTTTTGTCCTACAGTTTGGAAAGCATAATTCATAGATAATTGAAACTGTTGATTGGTCTCTAAATTAGCTACAAAACTCACAAGAAGAGCTGAGCTTCTCCATGGACATATTAGTAAAAATGTCTGCTGTGCAGTAAAGATTAAAGAAGAAAGCAGAATATAATGAGACAAAGAAATGGAAGGAAAAAACATGGAAAGTATCAATATCAGTACGAATGTCTGGGAAATATTTTTGCTGTGTCCCATGCTTTCAAAATTTTCTGTTATACTTACAAATTTGTTCCCCTGTCAGAGGTCTTTTAAGGCAGCAAAAATAAGAGATAGGAAACACTATTTTATGTTGTTGACTGCAAAAATCAAATACATTACTCACCTGTCAGTAAACATTTTTTGTGAAACTTTTTTTTTTGTATGAAAAAATTGTAAAGAATACAATGATTCCAGATGAAAATACTTCTGATCACTATTCAGATCAATAGCACTATTCAAATTTCTATTTATAGAAATAGTACTCATTTCTATTTATCATTACAAAAATGAGATGGGAACAGAAAAGAGAGGCTTTAAATACCAGCAATAAGGATGATGTCTAGCACAGGAAAAGCTGTCGTATGAGCTCTGAGAAAGAGAAGTTGTTAATGTTTGAAAGCAAACATGAGCTCGGTACAAACCATCATGCTACTGCAAACCAAGCAGACTGGCTGTTCTTAGATACACAAACTGGAGTCCAGTGGGGAAGAGCAGATGTATCTAAATTAGTACGGAGAGGAATTCCCATAGGATTTAGAAGACTGGATTCTGCTGTGTGATTATGCTCTGGGACTCATCACCGTTGGGTATCATCGACACAGGCTGTTTTTGTAAAGGGGATCAATATTAAAGCAGATCTTCGAAGCACCCAGTGTTAGATTTATAAGGGTGAAAAGGAATTCAGACAAGTCTGAATATTAACCCTTCTTCTCCTAGCCACGAGACTACCTTTTCAGTGAGGAATGACAAAATCCATCCTCAAGTCCCCCGGCAACATGTAGCACGTTCTTTTCATTTCATCAGCGTGACACAGCCACCTATTATAGAGCTGAGAAATTGTTTGCTTTATATGCAGAGTGATTTAATAAGGGACCATGGGAAAGGGTCATAGAATCATAGAATGGTTGGGGTTGGAAAGGACCTTAAAGATCATCCAGTTCCATCCCCCCTGCCCTGGGTAGGGACACCTCCCACCAGAGCAGGTTGCTCCAAGCCCCATCCAGCCTGGCCTTGAATGGATTTCTCTGGATAGTCAGAATGACAGATGGATCTGGGATGTGTGCAATTTCTTCTGTTGTGGCACTTTTCTGTGGCTGATGTTAACCACTTGCCCTGCCCCGATATCAGCTGCTGATCTCATCAATCTGAATGATTTCGATATCAATAATCTAAGAATAGCACCACTCTTCGGCTAGAAAGAATAATTTTATTTGTATCATTTGTAGGTTTTTTTGGTAATATTTTTATTTTTTTTGTGTCATTAATATTCTTTAAATATATGAAGACAAAATTTTTATAGTTGTAGAAATTTTGTACTAATTACAAAGAAACATGAATAATACTGATTTTTCCTCAGTGACAATTTAAATGGGAAATACAGATAGAGCCATAGAAAAACAAGTATTAAGTGCTTTTCTGTGTACTACTGATTTTATATATATAGGCAAGGATGGCCAGTCTGGATTTATATTTGATTTTTAAAATGAAAATCTGAAGCAAAATCTGGGCATTTTTGAAATTTATGTGCATATTTCCATAAGTGGATTTTCTGAAATTAAAATAAAGATGTGATTCTTTCTAGAGGCCCAGGGAGCTAGGGAAACAGTTCTACTCATGAGCACAATCCTCTCTCATAAGACTGTAAGATTTTTAGAGTGTGTATCTAAATCAGCTACACCTGCCTAATACTTATTTATTAGCTACCTTTTCTGCAATAACTAATGACAAATAACTATAACTTTCCAAACTTTACTCACAATTGGCTTCATGGACTTAGTTTACCAGTGATTTATTTAGTGGCTACCAAGAAAATATAGTTTGGGGCCTGTGCTGGAGGTCAGTAATTATTCAATAAATAGTATTTCAGAAACAAATTCCCTTTCATATGTCCAAAATCAGTCAGAGATATTAAGTACTGATTAAATTTTTTATCTATCGTGCAATTTACAGAAAGTTATTATTTCAATGGGAGCAATAATCTGCAAATGCTATAAAAGATGGACTGCCTCTGAAAAGTATGTGAAAGCTGTGGGAGTGTTTCTATTGATTCTAATATATTTTGGATAAAGGCTATTCTAAACGAATAAGTACGTGTCCTTTGACTAGCAAACTGTCTAGACTGGTATATAGCCTAATTTTGAACTAATTCTAGACCAATATAGAATTTTAGTCTCATCATTTAAAAAGATCTATCGCTAATCATAAGTCCAACTTGAGAAGACAAATTCTTGCTTCGTTTTTTCTTGCTTAATGTTCTTTACAAACATTGCTTTATAGGACTTTTCTTTTAATTTATGTAATTTTGTATGATCTAAAAATGTATTTTTTCATTCATTCAGATAACTTTAACTTGAAGGCAACAGAAAAATACAAAGTTTAGGAAATTCTCTACTATTGGTAAATATATAAAATGAATATATTTGTAGCTTTACTTTTTAAATTAATTCGTACATCATTAATATGAATGCATATCACCTTTGCATTTTTCTTATATATTGATTTTATATCATTTATATCTGTTACGAATATTCATTTAAAGAATTACTTTGGTCAGATTTAAAGTTGGCTTTTTTTTTCATGAATTATATGTTTTTACCTGAAATATTTAACAAGCAACATTTCAGGATGTTATGAGCAATAACTGCAAAACTCATGCCAAAAGTTGACACTGTTCTGATATTAAGGGTTGCCACTCAATCTTTGCTTTGAATAGTAAAATAATAAGAAGACATAAAAATTTCTGTGTGTCTGCCATCTTTACAGAGGAAATTAAACATGTAGAATAAGAGGTTGAGCAACCTCAGGCTTCTGTCCCCGGACTTGAAGAAGACACTACTCACTGTAATCTGTAGGAAGATTTTCAGAATCTTTTCCTGTTCCGTTCATCTAATAAATAACCACAGTTTATTATCTGCTGATAAGTTTTTAAATGGTGGTCAGGTTCATAAAAGGCTCAAAATCTGCTAAATGTCAGCAAACATTTATGTTGTAAAAGTTGTGTTTGGAGAACTGTCACTTGGTGCACATGCATAAGACTAGACCATTTTATGTGTCCTCCCTGCCCACTACTGTGATTTGGCAGCATCAGTAACAGACTGAGTGTTACACAAACTATTTTAACAGGACTTCCTTATTTAATTTACAACTTTTAAAGGACATAGTGCCTCCAAGACAGAGGAAAAAAGGTATTTTCATACGCACTTGACAGCTGAAGCAGATGAAAGGGAAGGATGTCCCAAGGAGAACTGGATGTGACAGAATTTTTTTTCCTGCTTCTATATTTCAGATTTTTACTCTGTTTTCTTATAGATTCTTATATTTACATAAAATTTTGTCCTGTTTTTCTGTCCTGGGGCACTGTTATTACTTAAATTCATCTAACTTTATTTACATAAAGCATAATTGCCTCATCCTTGCCATCTAAAGCCGGAGGATGCTCCAGTATGAGTTTGCTGCCTTCTCAGGGAATAATTGGACAACCTTGTCCTGGGTTAGCTGGAGAGCCTCCTTACAGCCTCACAGCTGGCAGTCCTATTGCCCCAAAGGAGAGGTCAAAAAGATGCATTTGTGGCTGCTGGCTACTGCTAATGGGGCCAAACTCTAGTTTGGCTGGTTTGGTAGTGGAGAGATTGGGAGTGCTCCCACCAATCTTTGTCAGCATGAAGCTTTGAACTTCCATTTGAAGGGTGGTACTGGATGGTTGCTATTGGTGATCTTCCACTGTGGATCTGAAAGAACTGCAAAAGTTCACCTGATCTTATCCTCAGGAAGAATGGAAGACTTTTCTCCCAGAAATACAGAAAGAAATATTTTTTTTTTCACATTTTTTCATATCTTAATATCAAACTTTATTTTTGGTCTAGTTGGCTTATTGTACTAAATGGAAATTAAAACCTTAGGTATTTTAACTTAAATATTATGAATACATAGATAGTGGTCACGGTTTAACCCCAGCTGGAAACTAGGATCTTACAGCCCTTCAATCAGAAGAGGGAGGAAAAAAGACCAAACAAAAAACCCCTTGTGCTGTACCCGTGCACTTTTCAAAGGCATTGAAGAAACATAGCATCTGAATTCTATGAGTTTGCAGTAGGAAATAGTTATTCAGCTGCTATTTGTGCTCCCGAAAACACCCAACAAGCCAGCTGAGGTATCCCTCAGAAATTCCTGGCTTTATCACATGGTTCCTCTGGGTGCTGTTACCAACATGAAAAAACATTGAAGTTACAGACCATTCTAAAAAACCAAGGGATTTTATACAGCTCCTCAGGGGAAAAAAAGGTGTGTTTATTTACAAAAATGTTTTGCGAACCATTTCTTTTTCTTATTTTTGTTTTTACACGCCATGTTGCAGTTTCCTACTGCACTCTGAAAAGTCACACTTTTTAGGAAAACAGCCAGTATTCCAGCATTCATTATGTCCTTTGACGTGAACATTCCTCTTCACTTACAGGATCCAGCAGAGAGACTGATGTAAGCAGCCTTGAAAGTCCAACTCTCCTTCACCTGTTCTCTCACATTGAATTTATTAAGCAGCAGATGGCCAGGGACAACGTACAGTTTGTCAGATTTGAATCAGTAGACCTCCACGGTGTGTCAAGATCAAAGAATATTCCTTCTCGCTTTTTTCACGTAAGTTTTTTGTTGTCTAACTGTACCTGTGTTTCATGTTTTCATGTCCCCGTCCTTAGGTGTTTTCTTTTTTTTTTTCATAGTGCAGGCAGAAACTCAATATTAGGACAAATTATGTGTTCTCTCCAGTTGCTACTGTTCCCAAAGCATCTGGACTATTTTCATCACTGCAATCATCCATTTCTTTGTTCCCCCAGACAGTAATTTAATTAAATAATGGTAATAATTTTAGTTCTTTGAACTTCTAATAATCTCGTTCCTCAGAATTATCTTTTGGGTTCAACACATTATAAAGCTTTTGCTTTACTGAATATCAGTAAATTGCAAAAAAAAAAAAAACCCAACAAACAATAAACACTGAATGAAAGAAAATAATTGAATGAAGATCAATTTAGCTATGAGAAATTTTATAGTCATCAATCACATAAGGACATATCACTGGGTTGCACAATGATTTAATAGCCGAGATTATTATACTTAAGAGAAGCAATACTTAAGAGAAGGCAGACTTTATTTGTTTATCTATTTTAATAGAAGCCACTGCACACAATTTGAAGTATTTTAAGAATTTTCCATCTAGATAGATGATAAAATTTTGTTTTTTCAGCTCTCAGCTTGCCCTTTTTAGGTTTGTTCTGTCTCCTCTGCTCACTCAGATGGTAGTCCTTCCCCTTAGAAGGATAAAAGTAAGATGTAAACATGAGCCAAATTGATAGAACTTGGTATAATTGCAGCTTTCATCAGCTAAAGGTCTGAATTTAAGGTAAGTTGTTTGAAGGTAGATGATTCTTCCTTGGGGTCCTATCTACATTGCATTCGTGTAGGGTGAAGGTCTGTGTTCAAATGGAGAAGAAAGTATAATTATGAGTTTATCCTGTTTGCTACCAGAAGAGGAGTACTGAATCATTAGAATAATTTCTCACTTGAGTGCTTTTCTGCATGTTTCCCCTAAACTTTTTAAGTCCAGAAAGTGAGGATTTTCTGTTGAACTTTGCACCTGAAATATGGTGAGGTACATGTAATGGTATTGAAAGAGAAGTTACAGCCAGAATTTGTATATTTTGTGTAGTCACTTCGATCTATGTAAAGGAAAGACTCAGAGGATATGGAAACTAATAGAGTAACTATAGGTCGGCTTGAAAAATTTCCACCTAACTGGTGATGCCCAGAGTTGTATAAAGATACGCCTAAATGTAAGTGTTGAACATTTTTTTAGTTCTTTATGGAAATCTGAGAAATGTTCATTGTGATATTGGATGCCGGGGTTTTCCTCCCAATCTTGTAGAACGCTGTTCTGCTTCATAATGACACAGCAACTGGCTGTTGTCCTCCATTTCAGTGATCCGTGAAAATCGCTCTTACTGAGAATCCGAGTTTTATATATTTTACACACATAAAAATACTGATGAGTTATTTTCTCATTCGGTAATCCGTCATTCTGCTTTGTGCCTAGGAAAAAGCAATTCACGGTGTTGCCATGCCCAGAAGTTATCTTGAGCTGACCCTGAATCCTAGAGATAATGAAGTAGATTACCTAAACGCAACCAATTTTAATTGTGACATAATCCTCAACCCCGATTTATCAACGTTTCGAATTCTGCCCTGGACTGAGCAGACTGCGAGAGTGATATGTGATTCCTTCACCGTGCTGGGCAACGCGTTGATGACCTCCCCGAGGCACATTGCCAAGAAACAGCTGAGCCAGCTTCAGGACAATGGCTTCTCTCTGCAGTCTGCCTTCAGTTATGAATTTTGTATTTATGGCATTACCGAGATTGTAAATTCAAAGACAATATCCTTTCCCGCAGCCACGATACTAAATAACCACGACCAGACTTTCATTCAGGAGCTCATTGAAGGAATGTATTACGCTGGTGCCAACATTGAAAGCTTTTCTTCTTCCAGTGGGCCTGGCCAAATGGAGATCACTTTTCATCCAGTGTTTGGCATAGATGCTGCGGACAGTGCCTTCACGTTTAGAACAGGCATTAAAGAGGTGGCTAAGAAGTATAACTACGTGGCTAGCTTTTTCTCAGAATCGGGATTCTACAATTCAGGCCCTCTGTCACATAGCCTGTGGGATCTGAATGGCCAGAAGAACGTGTTTTCTGCTGGTTATGGAGATGAGGAGCTCTCAGATATTGGGAAAAATTGGTTATCGGGTCTCTTGGCACACACAGCAGCCATCAGCTGCTTGATGGCTCCTACCACCAGCTGCCGAAAGCCGTATTCTAAATACAGTAAAGAATCAAAAGAGACTGTAAATGCAAAATGGGCGTATAACGATAACAGCTGCGCCTTTAACGTCAAATGTCACGGTGGAAAAAGCACTCGCATAGAAAATAATTTAAGTTCTGCCACAGCAAACCCCTATCTGGTGCTCGCTGCTACTATTGCTGCGGGTCTAGATGGAATAAAGAGAGGACTTAGGTATGCCGATATGTTCGAAGAAGAAAATCTCACTGCTGATCTGAAACATTCGTCAATCCCTCTGAAACTAGAAGATGCTCTTCTTGCCCTTGAGAAAGATTCGTGCATTAAGGAAGCACTGGGCGAAACTTTTATCCGATACTTTGTCGCCATGAAACATTATGAGTTAGAAACCGAAGAAATGGATAGCGAAAGGAATAAATGCCTGGGGTATTTTATTTAGGAGCACTCTTGTGTAGCGATGATGTGCAAACGCATTCAGTGAATGGATAAGTGTCTTGAAATTAGTGACCATATTTAAAAATCTTTTTAATTCTTTGGGATTTTTTTTTTTTTCTTCCTCATTTGCATAGTACATGATGATTGCATTTTACTGTCTGAGTACATTCGGGACAGTGCAAAGCCAATACTCGTGAAAGAACATTATCAGGCTTTTAAAAAACAGTGGTTTTCTTCTCAATTTAAGTGAAAATTTAAGTGCTGGTCAAAAGAATAAAAGAGAAGGTGAAATGTAGAAGAGCAACTGTAAAACTGTAATATGATTATCTGGTGTGGAGAAAAGTAGGGATAATGGCGGGGGGGCGGAGGGGGGGCAGGATAACTGATGAAAGAGGGGAATTTCTTATTCAGCATGGTTATGGGATTTCTCCCAGCTTACTCATTAGCTGAAGGGTTGCTAAACCAGAAGAATCTGACTTTGATTTAAAACTTAGACTAGAATGATGAACTCTCCAGAGAGACAAAGAACTGAAGCTATAGAACCTGAGGCAGGAATCTGTGTCTCAATGGACATAAATAAAAAGACAGGAGGGAGAAGTGGGTATAAAATAATCTATACGTCAGGAGTTCTGATGCTGAATGAAGTTTGCAAGAATTATAATGGAAAAAGCTACTAACAGAAATCAAATGGTGGCTTGAAAAGTCAATGATTGATAGAAAGCCAGGAGCATCAGGCCACTCTGCAATAAGAAAGGAGCTGGTATTATGTCTGCTTTGATAGTTATTGAGTTAAATCATAGTTGAATGAGAAATGAAGGGGACAAAAAAAGGGCAGAGAAGCCTGAAAATGAAGTGCTTAAACTGGACATTTTACATGTTCAAAACCTGATGTCACCAAGGATGTGGAAGACAGCTGTGAGGAGACGAACGGAGTAGGTTTAACCAGAAAGAGTGAAGATGTGAACTCAGAGAGTGGCAAATAGTGGCAAAACGGGAAGAGAAGACCCAACCTAGAATTAGAAATGGCAGTTGGTGTAAAGAAAAAGAAAATTTTCGGAATGGCGGGAGCTGGTTTTTAGATTTGCTCTCTGTTTTTGTTACTTGCTACTGTAATCATTTACTATTAAAGACAACCCTTGTTTTGTACCCCACTCCCACATTAACAGTGACTTCTGTTGTTCTTTATGTTGTACAAGTATTTTTATCTACATGGAGGGATTTGTGAGTGAAAGTGGACATCAGGGGAATGGAACAAAGGTTCAGTCAATGCCTCTGCCAACCTGCAGAACTAGAGGGTGTGAAGAGAAATGTGTCAGTTGCCTTGTGATGGATCTGCCACTCTTCCCCTACAGGAATGTACAGAAATTTCCCCTTGAAATGTAGCCCATGGTATGCTAAAACTTTTTGTGGGATCCAAAGAAGAACTCACTTTAGACTCAAGTAGCAAGGGGAAATAAATAAACTAAGGAATCATGATAAATGTATTCCCTTGTCTCAATTTGTGGTTGATGAGTCGATTTGCTTCTCTCCCTTACTCCCCTGACACATTTCTATGGGTGCCCCAGACCATGGGACTATTTTTCCCTTGGCCCAGGCTGATTTGCATTGGCCAGGTCTAGCCTTGCATAGACCTGGACACATATGCCTTTCCCCCTGTTGGGGGAATTCTGTTAATAATGTGTGCATGCAGGGAAGAAGAAGACCAAAGTGGCCCAAAAAACTGACTTGCTGCTAAAGTTAGACACAACATATAATGAAACACTAGGAACGCAGTGAAAATGTATTCAAATACTATGCTATCATCGCTCAGGTAAATTTTAGGTTGTGCAATGAACAATGAAAGTTCCTTACACCCCTGTTGCATGACAGGGCACCAGGCACAAGCTATAACACATGAAACTCCACCAAAACATGAGGAGGAACTTCTTTTCTTTGAGGGTGGCAAAGCACTGGAATGGGATGCCCAGGGAGGTGGTGGAGTCTCCTTCTCTGGAGACATTCAAACCCACCTGGACATGTTCCTGTGCAACCTGCTCTAGGTGGACCTGCTTTGGACTCCAGAGGTCCCTTCCAAATGCATATAATTCTGTGATTATTTATTGATATTATTAAAATCTGTGATTCAAAACTTGCCTGGATGTCTTCCTGTCCAGCCTGCTCTGGGTACACCTGCTTTGGCAATAAGGTTGGACTAGAGGATCTCAGAAAGTCCTTTCCATCCCCTATAATTCTGTGATGTTCTGTGATTGATGCCTTAATCTATTTTGTGATATACTACCAGAAAATAACACAAATTCTGCAGAGCCCTCCATACAGTAGCTTCTTTTGAATTTGGAAGTGCCGTGCTTCGAACCGGGCTTCAGCTTTTGTGAGATATGAGAAGAGAGTTTGATTTATTAGCTAACATTTCTCCAGCATGTCGAGCTGCTGCATGCACAAGTGACTGGTGGGACTTTCGGGCTCCAGCCAGAGGGCAGCAGCGTACTGTCCAACTTTCCTCTGGGATCTCAAGCCCTCATGATGTGCTGAAAAATGCCACGTTAAAATATACCCATATATTTTTATATATTTACGTATATTTAAACTATTTTAAAATATCATTTTATATCTATTACTATAATATATTTAAAACTATTTTAAAAAGGTATTATGGCAGCTGAAAGCCAATGCATGTCTTTGTCATTTGTTTAGTTAAGCTTAGTTAACTGTTGAATTTGCATAGCCTTGTCAGTAAACATTCCACTATAAGGCTCAAAATATTATTGATTATTATTTTAATTCTTGATAACACTGTATAAATAATCAAGTAAAAGGCATATGTGTGTGTCTATATCATCTTTAAGTATTCTTTAACAGTATCGCAACAAAAATACAAATCATTAAATGGCGGTATTTGGTATTTCTAATCTAATGTACACTGTCACTGCAAGTTCTTTCATACTTCCATCTTATTAAACCACTTTGGGACGTCTGCTTGCTTCAAGGGCTGCCATTTTCCCTATACTGAATTCCTGCCTTTCCAAAACATTATTTTTCCTTTTTGCTGGAGGAAAATCATAAAACCTATTGAACAAATGCACCCTAGACACACCTATTCCAACCACCTTTCTATAGCAGAGCAGACACCTGACTCTACCCATAATTCAAATTACTGGAATTTATCTTCACATTCTAGGTATTAATCAGTATATGAGATAGAGATTTTGAAGTGCTTCTGACTCCATGTTATGTATAAGGCTCTGCTCTGCAAGTCTGCTTCTACAAACTCACATTTTCCGCCTCTTAAATCTCTTCAAAAAGTTACAGTATTCAAGTCTTAACAAGCCTTCTCCTCCAAAATTTTTTTTTGCAAAATCCCCATTTTTTTTTTAACTGAAGACCTCAACTATGTTCAAAATTCTTCAAATGCTTGAAATCAAAATCGATCCTGGAAGGTTGTTGCAGAGAATTAATTTAACTGCTCTGAAACTCTGCTGTTTTAGAGAATTTTAATATACTAGCTGTGGAAAACAGACAAATGTGATCCCAGGGTACAGTGGTAAAAGAAGCGGAGAGGAACTATTTTCAAGCAATTCTATTAAATATGTATCTTAGACTTGAACAAGGGGAGAAAGACGTGAAGAGGGCACTATTTTGATTTCTTTTCCGACACTTCACTCTCATCATAATGACATCCACAAATAGTGCTCTCTACTACCTCACAGGGGATATGATATTCCTTCCTGATAAATGTTGTGTCCTCAGTTTTTCCACTGTTTTTTTTTTTTTGGTTGATTGGCTTATAAGGATACATTATACCTGAGATGGAACCTGCCATCATGTGGTTGTACCTGTCCAGCAAATTCCAGAGTACAGCAAACAATTTCTGCAGCAACGAAGTGCTTCCTGAAAGCTCCCATGAGATTTATTTCTTAGGTGTGAGATCTAATGGAATGACAATGTAGTTTGATATTTTGTTGTTTTTATTGGCCTGGTTTCAGAGACTAAGGGAGAAGATTCACACATTTGATAGCATTCATATTTTTATCCAGCTTAGTTTATCTGGTGGCTACGAGAGTTCCTCCAAGAGTCTTGAAAAGAGAAGAGGCTCTAATTAAAAAAATTATTGGGTAATAAAATAAATTAGTCTGAGGTTTAACTTTGCAGTGTTTAGTGCTGATTTGCAAAACTTCAAAAACTACTAATACTATATAATTTTTTTCAGTAAGACCAAATTATTCAACTGACCATGTTTGGAACAGAACCATAAAAATATTTTTTCCTGCAGCAATGTTACAAGTGGAGATGGGAACATGAAGAAATGGATGATTAAGCAGCATAGTACCAAGCCAAAAACAATAATAAAATGTAATTGCCACCTACTAGGAAAGAAAAGAATTTCAAGATTGGTTTTATTCTCATTGATTTCTTTCTGTTTTGCTGGATCCTGGTCTTGGAAAGAAGAAAAATATAGATAGTGTTTTCTTAGTTTTTTTGACTGTGGATCACTGTGTCTTAAGATTTTTTTTTTCCCATGCAAGAATATAACTTTTTAATATTTATGTATTCTCTTATACCAATCAAAACCAGAGCTATTAATTACCATAATTATGATTAATTATACTGTTAAAAGTTATGTAAAATTAAGAGGCTTTTAAATATCTTCTTTTCATCATACTCACATGTCATTTCTTCTTTTAAGAGCTGTTCTGCCAATTGAGTGCATAATAACTGGCTACATTTTCTGTTCAGGATTTTGGGTGAGTTTCTGCCATACCCATACCTTTCTACAGTGTTCAGGCAGAGATATAGTTCTGTCTGAAACAAATGCTGTTATCTTTTTTTTTCTTTCAAAAAACATTTCCTTTACCTATTATATTGTAGACACCAACTACGTGCCCTGTTGCACTCCCAGCAGATATCGGGGAGGTTAAAGTCCCCCCCAAGAACAACGGCAAGCAGCTGTGATATTTCTCCCAGTTGCTTATAGAAGGCTTCCTCCACCTCACTGCTTTGGTTGGGAGGTCTGGAGCAGACTCCCACAGGAATATCACCCTTATTGGCCCTTATCCTAATCCAAACACTCTCAACCCTGTTATCCCCATCCCTAATTTCTGAGCTCTTATAGCATTCTCTAACATACAGGGCCACTCCACCACCTTTCCTTTCCTGTCTATCCCTCCTGAAGAGCTTGGAGCCATCGATTGTGGCACTCCAGTCCTGTGAGGCATCCCACCACATTTCAAAGCCACGATGTCATAGTTTTCCTGGTGCATCATGGCTTCAAGCTCCCCCTGTTTGTTGTTCATACTGCCTGCATTGGTAGAGATGCACTTCAGACCAGCTGATGGTTCCAACATCTTTTTGGGAGCCATTTCCTACCAGACCCCTCTCAGGTGCTTTGCTCCCTTTCTGGCGGAGGGTGCCCAGGTTTCCATCCCACAGAAACTGAGATGAGAGGAAGCTAGTATACATCAGTATACTTCCCAAAAAAAGGATAAGACAAGGTGTGCCCTAGGCACAGGGGGCTGGAAAATCTCTTGCAATAACCAATTTAGACACAGCCCTGAAGACCATGTCTGTGCCTGGGGGACGTTGCTAGCTGCTCCTTCACTAGTGCAACCATCCATCTTAGAGAGAGGGTACAATCACATATGCTATTTTTTCCATATAAACTGCAACTCAGAACCATCCCAACACAATATATTACCTTCCACGTGTATTTTGAGCCTTAAGAGAGAGTCCTTTTCCTTTCCCTGCCCCCCTCCTTAGTGCTGAACTGGTTCCAGCTCAGTGCAAGGTGCTCATTCCCTACCATTCTAGCACATTTTAGAGGCAGGGACCCTTTTCCTGATCCCCTTTTGGCAGCCTCTTCTTTCTGATTCACCGTTCCTGCCCTCTTGCTCTGGCCTGGGCTCCCAGAGCATCTTCCCCAGCTGCCGTCTGACTAGGAGAGAGAGAAAGGGCTTATATCTTCTGCTATACCTTAGATATATGGCCATTGTCTAAAGCCTACATACTGCCTGCCTGCAGCGCTCCCGAGCGTGTAACTTATTTCAGCTGTTTGCCCGAGCCCTTTATATCGCTCCGCTCGACTCATTAGCTGTATTGCTACTGCCCAGCTCAGTCCTCTGCAAATCAGGAATTACAACTGGAAGCAGGAGATACAAGGGGGTGCTGTAAGAAATGCAGTTGTTTTTTTAACTGTATTTGCAGTTGCGTGTCTGGAGGTGAGCAAGAAGAGAAGCTGCAACCGTAAAAAATTTGGGAATGAAGGCTACGGTTGTGGGTAATGACTAAATCCCAACAGGCAAGGTACCACAGAGATAGCACTTGGAGAAACACATGGCTTACAGTCCATGTAGCTATTTATATAATATAAAAAGGTGGGAGTAAAATGCTATCCTTTCACCAATATAATGAATAGTCATATAAAGGTCTGAGGAATAAACACCAAAAATATTTCGGCTGAAGAGCAGAAGCATTTCACTTCTCTGGGGGTTTCCTAGTGGGGCTTTCACAAAGGTGAAGATGAATTTTTGTCTAGATGGAGACATGGCAGTCTGAGCCTCCATTCAGGAGGCTGCTGCGTTGCAAACTGTTAAGTAGCAGTGTTTCAGTAAGTGAAATAAATGTCTAATCAGTACCTACGCGTTATGCACAGATACTTCATGTTGTCAACAAAAGGATCAAGGATTTGTAGAGGCTTTTAGACTACTTTTTTTTTTTTTTTTCTTCTTCTATCAAGAAGAAACAATCTGATGGGTTCATTCCTCATTTTCAAAGGGTCCTCAGGGTACAGCTGCAGCTATGCTAGTTACAATTCAATTAAGTGGGCAGTCTATGCAGAATAAATCACTCCTATCTATTTTTATTTAGAGTTTTCAGATTATCTGTTAAACCTCACTAAAGGACAAAAATGTCTTAGGAATCTTGAAATTTTTCATCATAGTAGGTTTCTAACATTTCTAGTTTTACAGCCCTTCCCCATATTGTAGAGTTTTGACACTAAAATCATTGAATTGCAAAACTGTGATAATATTCCTATTTTAATTGTAGCTTTTAATAATCTCAAGTGTGTGAATATGTATGGTTTCTTTTGGCATAGGAAGTAAGCTAAATCAACAAGATCTTATTAAATGTACAAGACTAGCAGGATAGATAAATATTGGTATTATTCATTAACAATATTACCCCATTTTAGGGTTGATATGATTCCTATGGACAGCTGTAGTCTTCATTGTAGTCAGTTTTTTTCTGAGCATTTCCTCCCAAGACAGAGCTGTGCTCTCACCAGGCTTCCTCTAACATATTCTTCAGCTTCAGGCAAAACCAATAATTAACGATAGGACTTGAGTGGTGTACAGCTAGGTACTAAACCAGCTGCCTCATCTTGTCTCTGCCACTTACTTGCTCTCTGATCTTCAGCAATTCCTCAGATTCATTGTAGGTAAAAATACGTGTTATGAAAACTACAATGCATATGCCTACTGTTTCAAAATAGATTAATTTATTTGAAGTCTGTGGTTCCATAAGACTCTAAAGATCCTTAGTCTAAGCAAATGCCAGCTAAATGGCTCCTTTACAGGAGCCATTATCTCCACTGGAAAACCCTTCAAAGTGTCTATACTTTGAAAAATGATAGAAAAAATATGTTAAAAAAATACTGATTTAATGCTAGATCCATTCTAGAATCTTTTTATGGTATGGTGATATTAGTTGCAGACATTAGTGTTGTAGCTCTGAGGGTATGAGGTCTGGAAGGAGAAGGAATACCTTTGTTAGATAAACTTCTATACTAGCACACCGGCCTAAAAAACCTTAGGAATTTGAACCTTATACGGTTCAAAACACAGAAATACGCAACCTTAATTATAATTATTGGTTAGTACATTATCTGAACAATTTCTATTGGTTAACAGAGTCTCTTGCTTTCATTTAAAGTTACAAGGTCCTTTAACTGATGTGCGTGTGCTCCAGTACGATGGGGAGGTAGTCAATTTGGTCTCCAGCTAAGTTGGTGGTTGCCATTTCCCACTGCCACCTTTACCTTTCCCCCAGTTCCTGCAAACTTTTGTTGAGCTTTATCCAGCAAACATCTAGTTTTCAGCCCGTTTCGGCACCTCTTGTTGTAGAATGTTCCATATTATCAGCCTTCTGTTCTTTTTCAAGGGTATATTCATTAGTGAGGCATTTGTTGTTTAGACCAAGTCTCTGGTTTAATAGGGCCTTGTGACCTTTTCACAGCTCTTTGTTCTTACTTAGTAGGAGATTCTACCTTCTAAAATACATTTCACCTTGTCTATGTAGGTATAATATATCAAAACGATGAGAAAGGATGCCATATTAGTTGTGTTAAGAAAAATAATTAAAAAAAAGAAATTATTGATTATATTTCTATTATTGGCATAGTCATGGTATTTATGCAAGACTACGTATGGGGGAAACAAGCAATATCTTTGTAAACAAGAGTCATGACCATCTGCTATGATGCAAGAAAAGAGAGGAGAAAAGAAGAAATGATGGGATGAAGATTTGATTTGGTTCAAAACATAAGCAAGTCTGGTTTAGCTCCAGAGAAGAACTTGTGTGACTAAGAAAATGCCCTGTTTTTGTCCAAAAATATCAGTTGCTTAATAAATTACTATTTCTGTCTACAAACCCACTTCAGTATTTTTTGTTAAGCTCTATCTTTTCCACAGGGCAAGAAGAGGAAAGCAGAAGCACTCTAAAATAATACAGCCAACTGTGTTATTTCTTGAAGCCATTCGTTGATGGTATAGCTACCTCCAAATTGAAAATAGAAGGTCTTTATGTTACATTCAAATATGCAAGCAATTTCCTTACCCGGGAAGCAGTATGTTCCTTTCCACCCACTAGATAGAGCTAGGGGACTTTGTGCAGGGGTGCAAAGTTCTTGGCGTGGTAGATGGGTTTCTTCTGCCAGGAGACCTGGTGCTCTCCTGTACCAGTCTGGAAATATAAACAAACATGTTTTCAGAACTGGGTAGGTGTCTGTGGCTGAAAGCTCATTTTATATTGTAAGCTAAGTCTCATGTTGGGGACAGTGAAATAAAACATAGTATTTTCCTTCTTTTTTCCTTTTTAATTTTTATATTTGTAAGATATCACCTTGAATCCTCTTATTATGCATTTATTATTAAGCGTCAGCTGTCTTCATATTAATAGAGATATTTAACATACCTTTTTGACTTACCTGACAAAATAACTAGGAAAACAGGTAATTTAACCATTGAAAAACATACCTTTTGAAATTTAACATCTCTCCTTATTAGAGTTTATTGCCTTGACAGTGACCTAATATTTTACAAGAATGTGTACAACTGAACATTTTGATATTTTGTGTTTTTCTAAAATGTGAATTTTGGACCTTATAGCAGTGTTGGGTTCTTTTTTCCCCCCTTGTTTTCAGTTTTCTTGCATTTCTTATGGAAGAATAGAATAAGATTGAATTGGGATCAAACTAATAAAGTCCTATAGATATGAATCCAAAAAGGAGAGCTTTTCCAATGATGCAACTGAGCTAGGGAAATAGATTTTTATTGATTTTTTTATACGGTCTTATGAAATTTTTTGAAAAAAAATACCATTTGCCACTGCACTCTATTGAATTAAAGAGAGCGCTTCAAACAGCTCTATTTTGAAATTGTAATCGTCTCTTATATTCGATGGTGCTTTTCCTAAAGTCACTATATTTGCAAAGGAAAAGGCTGGCACGATACACCTGAGATCAAGCGCTCCATCTCTCTGAGGGAGGGCTGAGCCTGCCGGAGGCAGATGGAGGTGAGGCTCTGTCTGCAGCCAGCTGGACCACTCTTCAGCTCTTACAAACCTTGCAACAAGGCCATGAGAGCAACGAGGGACAGACAGAATAAAATGTAGGAATTTGAGGGAAAATAATCAGTGAAAGACCTGGGAAAATTGAATATTCCTGTTTTCCTAGATTTGTTCCATTTATTGCCTATGTTTTATAGAACTACATTTAGATCCTGAGGGGGGGGGATGGCAAGGGTAGGCATAAGAAGGCAAGAGGGCTTTTGCTGTGGGTGAGAAGAGGGTGAAAGAAGGAGTAGATGAGAAACTTGCCCCCTGAGAAACAATACAGAGTGATTAAGGAATCCAGGTTCACTTTGCAGAACCGCATCATCCTGCATTTGAGATTTTTCTCTTCTCTGACTTCTGAACTGGCTAGCTCTGGTTCTCCTGCTTGCTCTAGGGATGATGCTTCTGTAAACAAGCTTGACAGGCTTTAAAGCAAGAGTTACAGCACACAGAGTGTAAAATGTAGAGGAAAACAAAAGCAGATTCTAAATTAGGATGGATCTCCATCTCTTTCCAATCTCTGTAGTGAAAATCTCTTCTCCAGTTCTATTGTCCTTTAGATCTAAATTAATTTGGAATTCTCTTAAAAAACAAAATGGGAATCAATAGCTCCCAGAATTCAGCTGGAGAAGTTTTGGGTAATTTATTTTCTCCATTGAACTAATTCTTCATGGCATCAACTTCATTGAAGTTTGGGCATGTGCCTGGACTATATCAGTCTCGGTTCTTCCCGTATGAAGTAGACATCAGCCTCCTCATCTTACCTTAGATGTACACAGCGTGGGTCTCTACATCTAACCTAGTTGTCCTGGTCCCTAGACCATCTCAGTTGTGATGCATCTGACTTTTTTATAGCCTTCAGGTTCAGGATTAGAAGAATTGTACCCTAGAAGTACTTATTTTCTCTCCATTCGCTATAAAAAGATTCCCTAGTTCAAATTCAGACATTTGCGTTCTAGGCATCATCATTTCACAGAATCGCAGGTTGGTAGGGGTCGGAAGGGACCAAGTCGGGGTTGGAAGTTGGACAGATTAATCCTGCTCATCTAATCTATAGTTTATGTGGACGTGGTAAAGATAATGCTATTACATTCAGTTGCTGAAAGCTATATGTAAAAAATCTGCCAGCGCTATTTCTGCTCCAGCAAACTCTATTTAGCACTAGTTCATTACTGAATTATCCAGTAAACATGTAAGGTACCATAATTTTCCTTATAAAGTCGAATATATTCAGACTGGAGACCTGATGCTTCGATCAATAATGGCAATCCAAATAAAATGTGTATTTCTTTTAAAATTATACATGTCCTGTTAAATTATACTCTTCTATGCATTGCTAGAAAAGTGTCAGACATGACATTAACAAGACAATAAGGCTCAAAATCACCTTATTTTCCAAATACTCAAGTTTTCAGGGTGGGAATGGCACTCCAGGTTGTTTTTCTTCATTAGGCTATGCCCAAGAAATTATACTTAATATTTAAAATGATTTTCAGCATCATACAAATGATTGATCTTCTGCAAAGAGTGCTTTTTCTTTGCTAATGGGTATTTTTTCTTTGGCGGTTCATGAAAGACAAACATGTCTAGGCTTTTGTAGAAACTGAAACTGTTAATTTTCATAGAAATGCGCCAGAAAAAAAGATAGTTTTATCTTCCACCATATCTTCTTTCATTTTTTAAAAATACTTTACACCCTGATAAACACAGGTTTGAAGATAGTATTTATGTCTAGTACAGGAAACAAACTACCAAAATCTCATGTGGAATTAAACCTTTTTTTTTTTAAACAAAAAATAATGAAGGTATTCAAATAAGTATGCAATATGCAAGTTGCTGTTAGCACGTCCCTAATTAAAATCACGGTGTTCATAAAATCACCGTAGCGTAGGTATTGAATTCCCTATTAAAATTATCACAGTTTGTGCTCAACTGTATTTCAACTCTATTTTAAAATGTGCTTGGGAAAAAAAATAGTCCAGTTACCTCTGTCAATCCAGAATGCTTGAGTATGGCTCAGTGAATCATTATAAATATGCAATATTTCACCCAAGAAGTGTGAGTATAATGTTTCTCTCACAAGTATGAAAGATGCATTACAGGTTTTGAAGGTCTTTTTCTTTTTGAGGTGACTGAAATGTACACTTCATAGAGATGGCCTGTTTTCTTTGTTCTGTCAGGATTCATTGCAGTTTTTTTAATTCAAGCAAGTGAAATTTCAGAGCCTGGCATTTTGCTGTGTCTGAGCGAAGCAAAGATGAGGTTGGTAGATGATGCAGAGGGTGGGCTGAGGGCAATCTCTCTTAGGCTTTCTGCTTTCCAAGTATTCGAACATCATTGTCATAAAATGGACAGTAAATTAGCTGTCCACATTTATTAAGACAAAGAGAAAGTGTTTCGAAAATGACATCTTCCAAAGGTGCAAGGTTCTGCTCCTGAATATGTGAACAGAGACCAGCACAGGACTATGGAATTCAGATGGAAATCCTTCCATGGCCTGTGCAGAAGAGCAAAGTAAAACTTACTCTTTTAAAATTCCACAAAAATATCTTTTTCTTTTCGCTTTCCCTATGTTTTTTGTTTCAGGAAGTTGCAAAGTGAGATGTGATCTGTGTGGTGCTGTGGGTGAGCCAACAATAGCCAGCACCTGAATAATGAATCAAAAGCCTTAGAAGAACTCACTTTAGTGGCTGGGCTTGGGTGCAAAGAGAACACAGAACTGTAGGATTCGGGAAGATTAATGTCAGCTCTTTCTTCTGAACAACACTATTTCTCATTCAATGCATATACTTTATAACTTCTATTCCTGGGTAATTCTAGGACATCAGTTTCCAAACACACACTTTACAGAGTAGCAAGGAGCATTTCACACCAATGTAGTGATATGTAATGTTAGTATTAAAATAGCATTTGCTTGTAATTAATATCTGTTCTACTAACATTATGCCAATACTTATATTTTTTTTGTAATTATTCCTTTCCTGGTGTAGGTTTCTTTTACTTGCTACATTGCTAATTCCAGGAAGGAATGGGATTTCTTGACTTTTGTATAACTCAGGGTCTTTTTCAGACTTCTACTTGCTGGTGATTAAGGGCTTTGTACTGGAATTACAGATAACTTCAAATATTTTGAAGACATGTGCTGATGTCTAGCACATATGAATTTCCTTACTTTCCTTTTCCTTTTATGTGGGTCTTACAAGCACTTTTAAAGTTTCAGAGAAGAAATTTATACATTTGATTTAAATAATTGATTAATTGATTAAATAAAAGGATTAAATGATTTAAAATTATATACTACTATTTCTGTTGATATGGAAATATAATCAGTGAAAGGATAATCAAAATGATAATTGGTTTTGATTAAGTCATACTTCCTGCTGGCTTTGAGAAGAGGCACTTGCCCAATTCTTTTCTGATATTGATGTGCACATCTGGATTTGAGAATGTGAAGAAACGATTTATCTGAAAAGTGCTTCTGAAACTCTCCTGAGCAAAACATTTGTTGAACATCCTGGTGATATCCCAATGTGATATTTTTATTTGATGGAATAGCGAAGTCAGGATGCGTTATGAGCATTATATATATTTCATGAGTTCCAGTTAGATGTTCTGGCACAATTTTTTTTATCTTGCCTGTCTTTACCGTAAGCTGTCTCTTAGTCCTTTTGGTTGGTGAGCTGGGAAGAGATGAGAAGAGACTAGGGTTGTTATGTCTATCTGTGACAGGTTAATTATTTTCATCAATGTCTAAATAAACCACACAGATGATAATAATGCATTCCAGGTAAAGACAGTTTCTTGTAAAACGTTAGAGTTTAGGGAGAGCAAAGAAACTGAGTATACTTGCTATGTATTGAAAAATCTCTGAAGTTGATAATTTCTGGAAGAACTTGAAGGAATTTAAAAAGAAATATAGCTTCCTGAAGAAAGAAAACCACAGAAAAGCCTGTAGGGAAGATTAGTAGTATGAGAGAGACCTGTCTGTAATTTGGAGGAGGAAAAAGAAAGATTCCTTGTTGGTCTTGTGTTTAAAATCACACTTGAGGACAACTTTGTGACGTTTTTCCTATTACTAGTTAACCCTGAAATCTGGATTAAAACTCTCCTCATAGGACTACTGGGGATAAGAAATGTAACAAATTTCTTGATAAGTTAGAGCTTGATAAACCCTGAAAGTGATTATGTAGCATAGTTGTCTGCAGTGGCAAGGAACTGAATCAGAGATCTAAGGAGATCTTTTCCCATCTTACACTCCTTAATAAGCAAATGCATGTATCGGTGACACTAGAAAAAAGAAAACATAAAATTTCAACTTGTTCAAGATTTCTTTCTTAGAGAGGTCAGTCCTTATTGAGGCTGTGTTGGAATTCTCTTCAACAATTGACTCTGCCTTCCCAGACCTGATTTTATATTGCACACACTGTTCTGTTTTTATGCAGAGCATGACAGAGCATAATACATTTATCAGAGTTGTCTATATTATTTGTCACCCCATGACAGGAGCTATGTGATCTGGATGATGTGGTGCACTACATAGTTCAGGAAAGAGTGGATTTGAAGAGCAGAGTTGGTTCTGGTTAGTCTCAAGAAGGGATTTCCCAGTGGGGTTTGCTCAACCTGCTCTCCATGGTGTGTTCCTGCTGTGTGCTTCTGCCAGCATCACTTGTGTGGCTTATCCAGTCAGCCAACTCAGACAGTTCATTCTGCTAAAACTAAAGCAGAAAAACAATATTTTTCAGTAGGAGTGGTAGGATGTAGCCATGTGCCCGATGACGTCAACACTGACACAAGAAAAAGACCAGGAACTTGTGGCCAAGAGCAAGATGAGATCCAGTTAGCTTAAACCGGCTTAATCTTTCTGCAGAGCAGCCAACCAGCCTTAAAGGGACACATTTTATAGAAACATCACTTAATTATCATTCTGATGCTTTATTTTCATCTTTCTCTCGTTACAAAGGAGCTGGATCAGATTGTAGCATTTTTTTATTGTGCCTGCTGATACGCCACAGAGGATATTGCCCAAATAAAAATGCAGATAAAAATGGCAGTTACTCAGATTTCTTTCAATGGGAGCTATGTTTGGATTCATCAACACTTGTGATGCATTTAGATGATAACAATAAACTTGACCTTAAAATGTCGTTTCTTCTTTTCACTTTTTTTTCCACTTTAGTCTGGATACAAATCTCAGATTGAGGGCTAGAAAGGGCAAACTATGAATATATCTGTATGAATATGTTAACAATTCTACAATTCTTACTCTATAGGTTAGAATATTTTAGAATTCAGATGTCAGATTCCAACAAAACTGGTTATTTAGCTCAGCCATTAGCCAGAAGTATTAAAATTGCATGCAGAAACCCCTTTACAGGAGATTTTTGGGTCCATTTGTGCATTTTCCAGTTTGGATTTTTAAGTTAAAGCACAATTAAACACCCAAACCTTTTCTTATCCGAATGTAACTGGAATGCTAAACCTTTTGATCTTGGTCTATTACTAATTAATTAATTACAATATTTTAGATTATATGGAAGGATGGTATTTATAACTGAAATTTTCAGTACATCAAGGCAATGAATAGGTTTTTTTATCTTGGGATAAAGAGCAGAAGAGCTGAACTAGCAAGAAAAAAATTCCTCATTACAGATACAGCTTTTTCTTTTCCTATGACTGACTGTCAGACCAAACCAAAATCCATTAATTATTTTGTGCAAAGGTTGTATACTAATTCTTAAAAAAAATTCTCAAGTTGAATATTTTTTTTTCATTTAGTAAAGATCAACTTTATGAAATTAAATGACTTCTTAATTAGAATTCCTTATATTCTTATATTCATATACAATACTCTGGGTTGCGATTATCAACAAACACACAGAGAAGCAGCAAAGCTAATTCATGTTTGTTTCTATTCTCTCAAGATTTAAAATATTACCTGGGTTGCAGACAGTCCAATTTCTGGTTTCATTTTCTTGTATTATGAAGTAATCACAGCAGATGTTTTGGTCTTCCTTCAAGCATTCTTCTTAAAGCCTACTGTAAAATAGAATGTTTTGAGAGACAAGGCTTAATTATCTATTAACTACCAAATTACCCCACAATATCTGTTTAGGATCTGGGATACCAGTAGGGATCTCCCTGTTTCTGTGTTTGGGAAATTTGTCTGTTCACATGAAACTTTGCTCTATCAGGAATGATTTAGGGCAAAAGTTTTCCATTTAATTTTTTATCTTTTTTTTTAGTATTTAATTTTCTAAAATGCAGTTATCTTTCTTGGCTTTTTGATTCTTCGGCCTGATAAATACGCAGACAGTTTTTCCATATACATTTGATTTCTGAGCGAGAAGTGTGGTTCAGATTTCCCTTCCAACTCACGTCTCCGTGGGGCTGACTCTGTACCCTGCTGTAGGATTTTTTTGTCCCTGGAGTCAACTGAAGATTTTGGTGTAGTCCCCTCTCTCCAGTTTAACCTGTCTATTCCAGTTGGTGGTTACCATTGCGCACCCTTGTTGCATTTGATAACCAAACCTGCCCGTGAGTGTTTGAAATCATACTCAGCAACAAAGCACTGACATTCAGAACTAGTCATTGAAACCTTTTGTGTCCTTAAAGAAGCCAAAATAGTCACAAACTTTTTGGCTTCTTTATAAATCGGCAGTGAATAGCAGGTGGAAAATGTGATTTTTCAATAAATTGCAAAATAGTAAGTACTAGTCATACGGAGTCTTGCTGTTTGCAAAATGCACTGTATAATTTTCCCAAATTGCTCTCCCTAGCAGTGGCGTTATAACAAGAGGTCCCATTTTCTAGAGTTTTATACCCTCTATATTCCACTATTTTTAACCATGCCACTGCTGAACCATCTGAGCTAAGAGCCTTTATTTTCATTTGAAAAACTGAAGGAAAAGTTTGAAAAAACAATAGACTACACAATCAATGAGAGTCTCCCCTTTTGATTTTTAAATAGCTTGACAAAGAAATCATGTTATTCATTCAGTCTCAAAAGAAAAAAGTCCGGCTAAATTTAACTAGTTGCTAAATTTACATGTGTTTTGTGCAAATGGTGTTTAAAAAAAAAATAATCACATAAATGATTCTTAATACCAATTAGATATACATTTTGCATTTTCATTTTGTTCTAAAATATATTTTGCATTTTAGTGGGCTATAATAATG
The DNA here is from genome assembly GCA_026546715.1 of Gallinago undulata. Lineage (NCBI taxonomy): Eukaryota > Metazoa > Chordata > Aves > Charadriiformes > Scolopacidae > Gallinago > Gallinago undulata. The sequence continues at coordinate 89,366,925 of JAOTQQ010000023.1, forward strand.
AATATTCCCCAGAATTTTGTAAAGGGTTGGGATGTGATTAGAAAAGTATTTTGATTGACGCAGGAAAATCATCTGATTTGGGAAAAAGACACAACACTAAGTAAAAGCTTCTTATTAGCTATCTGGAGTAAATTTGAGCACTATCTCCTTAAAGACATTTATTTTCAGTAGTTGCACCAAATGTGAGGGTTTTCCCTGTGCCAAGGGCTCATTCCCAGTTCTCAAACCTGGATAGACTTATCCTTGGTCTTTGGTTTAGGCTATGGCCTTCCCTACTTCTCAGTTTTTTCCAAATCCCTGTTGAGTCCTGCTGTGTCCCTTAGCCTCTGGACCACCCATGCCAGAGGTCTGGGAAAGCTTGGAATTCCACTGTGATAACAGCAAGCTCCCTTTCCTTAGTGATGGCAGAAGGCAGTTGAAAAGCCCCTGCAGTCCAGGGAAATAAATCAAAGGGTTTCCCCAGGAAACCAGAGCTTTTTTTAATCTGCACCACCTAGTGCACTTTTTCCCCCCCCCAACTCCTTTTTAAAACACATGTTCTATTTTAATTTAAAAAGGTAGATTTTCATTACTAGCCAGAACATCTGTCATTTCAGACTTTCTTTGAGTTCACCAAAGAAAAGCATTTGTGTGCAAAAGGCAATTTTGTTCCCTACATCACACTGTATCATCGTTTTCCAATCGATGGTAAAAATCCTATGTTCCCATTAACACCAGTTAATAAAAAAGTGGCTCTATATTCCTGTAAAGACACACTTTGCTGCCATGGAAGTAGTGCAATGCAAACGAGAAGTACTTTTCCAGCAGTTGAAAAAATTAAAAAAGCTACCAGAAATAAAATGGCTGGACACATTATGTTCTGAGGCCGTAAAAGTAGGTGCAACCTACCAAAGCCAACCACCTAATTGCACCCTGGGTGTTACTGTGACATTCTCAAAGCAAATATAGAAGTGCCAATATTGCATGGTTCCACTGGTACGTGAACAGGCACGTTCAGCAATCTGTGGTACCACTTTGACTTTGCGGAGACAGTGGGCATGACTCCAGTGTGGTCATTCTAGGAAACCTCTCACTGAAACCCTCTCTAAGCAGAGCTGCAGAGGTAGGTCGACCATGAGTTCTTCTAACGCAGCTGACCGTTGAAGTTAATGCTATTTGTCTGGCTGTATCCTGTAAAACTCACCGCAGAGCCATCGGAAGAAACTCCAGGGTTTTATTTTAACAGCATCTTTATCACTGATTCAGAATCCGTTCTTCCGTATGATGTATTTTCAGACCTCATTTTTGTGTGGATTAGTAATAGTAATTCAGAGCCAAGTTAAGCATGTTTCCTTGCACAGAAACGTTCTGGAGTCAGAGAAAAAGGATTCTTCCTTTTCAGGCAGCGTAAGGTTTTCATAGAGTGCCTTGCAGGCTGCATCTTCCCTCTTCTCCCAGGAGTCCTCACAGGGGGTTATTTGGAGGACACTAATAAAGTCACTCCTTTCCAGTGTTCCAAAACCAGCTTGTGCCCATGAAGTGAAGCTGTAGGAGCTACTCTGGCTGTGCTGTGTTCAGGAACACTTCTTTTCTCTTCAGACCCTTCCTTGCTCTGCTTTTGCCTAAGCAGTTATTTAATGCCTGATAACAACGTGTTTTAAAACAATGTTGTGCAAAAATCACTTGACAGTACCTGTGTTATCATAAACATGTCTTTCTCCTAACAGCTGGTAAAGCCCAAACCCTGTATTTCAGTTTGGAAATCTCCAAATTTGGAGTCGAAATACAGAAATGGTGCTACTTGCAGTGTTTATCAAACACAGGTGGGGAGTGGCCAAATGAAATTTATTTTGTCTACAGTAACAAAAAAACCTGATGAACAACAGTACCAAATAACAGCTTTTTAAAACTAGAATTCTAAAGAAGGAGTGTATTAGGAAAAGGAAAATATTTCCTGTAGGAGTAGGTGATCACATTAAAATGTGAAAATAGTGTTGTAAACTGAAGAACAAGATCATAGAATCATCTGGGCCAGAAGGGACCTCCAAAGGCCATCTAGCCCGACCCCCCCCCAGTCACAGGGACACCCCCAACTAGACCAGGTTGCCCAGGGCCTCGTCCAGCCTCACCTGGAATGTCTCCAGGGAAGGGGCCTCAACCACCTCCCTGGGCAACCTCTTCCAGTGCTCCACCAC
>JAOTQQ010000023.1:89369198-89385288 GCA_026546715.1 Gallinago undulata
CCCCAGGTCCCTTTCCTCATCCCCCAGTCTGCATTAATAGCCAGGATTGTTTTGGCCCAGGTGCAGAACCCTCACTTAATCTCTTTGAACCTCATGAGGTTCACCTGGGCCCACCTCTCCAGCCCCTCCAGATCCCTCTGCTGTATCAACACCACCACACAGCTTGGTGGCACCTGCCAACTTGCTGATGGTGCTCTCCATCCCTCAGTCTACATTGCCATTAATGTTAATGTTAAACAGAGTAACTTATTGCAGGCAGGTCAGCTGTTCTTCCAAGTCTTCCACTTTAGCAGCTCTCAAATAAGGTGCTTTTGCAGCAACCAACAGGTGAGGCCTAGAGTTACTCTTCTCCTTTTCCTTCCCCTTTCTTCCCAGCCAAATGAATAAAAGCTCAACGCCAGTGTGTGCAGCGATGTGCCAACTGCTAAAAAAATACGCTGATCGTGTACAAAAATCATCCCTTTTTTAAATAAATAATTTCAATGGAATTACAACAGGACCAAACGTGTCAATGGCTATTTAGATCTGTCAGAGCACAAGGTTTTAAGCTTTTTAAAAACATCACTTTGCAGGGCCTGGAGGTCAGGCAGGGCTACACAGGATCAATTTATGGCAAGAACTGTGGAAGGTTTTTGATGAAATTGGTGTGAAATAGAGCACATAGACAAAAGAGGAAACAGCTCTCTTTCCCTAATGATAATATTGGATTTGGAAATTAAGCACAGCAGGTAGAGAGAGATCCCACATGGATTTTCAAAAAGGATACGTGTCCTGATCCTAACACATCCTTCAAAGTGCCATGGTGTTGAAAAATCCCTGTGTTTAACAAAAACTTTAACTTAACATAGGGGAAGCTCTCAGGCAGCACTGGGATTAATGCTGAGCTGCTGTGCAGCGTTTAACACACCCAAAGCACACAAACGTCAGCAGTCGTACCTCAGTATTTTTATCTCCTGGTCAGTACAAAGGATCCTCCATAACCCCCTGCACCAGGACAGGTTGGGGGCTGACCTGTTGGAGAGGACCTCTGAGGAGACAGACCTACGAGTCCTGGTGGACAACAGGATGACCACGAGCCAACAATGTGCCCTTGTGGCCAAGAAGGCCAATGGCATCCTGGGGGGCATCAGAAAGAGTGTGACCAGCAGGTGGAGGGAGGTCATTCTCCTCCTCTGCTCTGCCCTGAGGAGGCCCCATCTGGAGCACTGGGACCAGTCCTGGGCTCTCCAGTTCCAGAAGGACAGGGAACTGATGAGCAAATGAGCAGCAGGATGACAGCCCTTCATCATGCCTTCGGTAGTCCTTATTTTTCACTGGAGAAACTACATCTTTCTATATGCCCAAATCCTCTTTTTAAAAAAGTATGATAAATTGAATTTTCTTTAGTTTTATGTAAGAAAATTTACCAAAGTGGGCAGTTCTCTAGCAAGGCAGAACCGTTTATGGTGATGGACAAGGATAATTAAAAAGAAGATCATGCATAGAAATCATTGTCATGCGAGGTTAAATAGGATGTGTAATGACCTGTGCAGGCATTAGAAATTCTAGCTGATGCTTTTTATATACCTGGTTCTATACATATGAAATAAAGAAAAGATATATTTATATATAAAAATAAAATATTTAAATATATCAAAACAAAAATATTTCTATACAAAGAAATATCTGAAAAAGAGATATTTGTTCTGTGCATATGACATTCACATTAGTTTAATTTCCAAACTACTCTGCCATCCTCCGCTTTTAGCAACCTATTTAAAAATCTGATATTCTGAATGAAAAAAAAAAAAAAAGGAGGATTCTTTTGATTTATATTCTAAATAAATGAGGCTTTGAGCAACCTGCTGTAGTGGGAGGTGTCCCTGCCCAGGGCAGGGGGGTTGGAACTTGATGATCTTTAAGGTCCCTTCCAACTCTAACCATTCTATCATTCTATGAAATAACCAAATACTACTTTCTCACCTCCAGTTGAAATTGCAATTATTAATTCCATTGACAGCTGAACCACCACAACAAATGACACTTGGTGGTGTACCTACGTTGTCTCCCAGTAGGATAACAGAGGCAAAGCAGCTCAGAAGTTTCACCCTGCCATAGTGCTGTTACGTAGTTCAGGACAAAAACCTGGAAACGCCAGGCAGCATTATTAGACCAAAAACAACTAAAGGAAAAATTGGGGATGTAGTTAGGTTTCTGCCAAAAGAATTTGACAATATGTTGAAGTTTCAGATTAGTGAGAGGACAGCAGTGCAGTCAGCCTACAAAGAAAATCCCTTTTACTAGCAGTGTTCCCACAGCATTATTGACATCTCCTTTAGCTCCTTCAGTGTCTGAGCTTCTCCAGCAGTCTGCTATGAGGGCCAATGGGAAAGCTGCCAGTTTGCTAAAAAAAGAAAAAAAGAAAAAAGGATTTGTTCTTAAAGTAATTTGGAAGGCTGACAGGCTGTGAACGATGGAAGCTAAATTTTTCTTCTTTGTAAAACAGCATTTAAGTAATATCAAAAAAGGTCAGTTGTTGAAATCAAGTCTATTAAATGCTTTAAATGTTTCTTAATCTTCTACTCATAACACCATGTGCTGGCATGATAATGTTATAAAATGTCAATGTGGGTATTGTTAAAAATATTATATAGAACAAAATCTGCCACCCATTCACACATGGTCTGGAACCAACTATCCACTCTCCCTGTCGATCAATCTATAGGAAATCTGAATTTTGCAGATGGTGTTCATCAAGGCTTATACATTATGTTCATCAAAGCACTCTGGAATTCAAAGGTGTTTGAAATCTGGGACCACTACTTGTTTTTATTTTTTCTGGCTTTTCTTTCCATAGATCAGGTTTGTAGAATAATTTGTTTGCATTTATAGATACATGAATTATTTTTTGTACACAAATTTCTCTCTGAAGATAAGTATTCAGTTTTTTTGCTAGGCTAAGTACAATGTTAGAGTATCATTTTTATTGTGACTAAAAAATGGGCTAGTATTCAGTAAATTTAAATAGGTTTGATTATAAGGAGTAAAATTCACTCCTTGCAGAGAGTAGCACAAGGAGCTTATGACAATGCCTGACGGAATCAAAATACTCATAAAAACACTCTTAAAGGTATGCCCCATTCTTTTCACAGCCAGCTTTGACTTATAGGAAATTATGAATATTTATTAGAATGTAGACATTTTTCTCTTTAATCAGTGCTTTGAGTGAGTTTATCAAGAAACACTGAGCTCATATTTTTATTATCCACTTCGAGCAAAAAAGAACAAGCTGGGGTGGTGTACATGTATATTTATCTCCGTGCACCAGATGTTCACTAGACTGATTGTCCCTAGGAAGCATAAAGCAACTATTCTGTTTGTGCACTGGGAAGAATCCCAATTTCATAGAGTTCTTGGACTGCACGTGGACAGCACTGTTGCCTGGAAGAGGCAGGTCCTGCAGTTGTTCTGCCTGTCTTGCTGCTTCTGGGAGAAACTTCTCAGACACCGTGCAGGTACGGCAGTGCAGCACCAAACTCCCCTTCCTACCTCTGTCAGCCTCTGTCGATAGAAAACATCAGTTTGAGGAGAAATAAAAGGAGGTTGCTCCAGTGCCTACAAACTTGTGAATGAATGTGGATACGTGAAGCCAATTATATCGTCCAGAATAATTTCTGTGTTGCGTATAAGCCTCGTCTGTCTGAATGTAACCTCCCTTTCTGTTTCTTCTTGCAGCCTTAAATCATGCTCTTGGGAGAACGAACTGTATTTTCACTTATCTGTACCATACCTAATATTATGATGGTCATACCTCATGTGGTCCGAATAATCATAACATTTTGATTCTGTAAATCTGGTATCCTGGGCAGATGCCCAAGAATGTTGATGCAGGTCTGTTCTTCTGCAGAGAAGCTGAGTCCTTGTAAGCTTTGTGTGTCTCACCTGCACGTCAGGATCTGCAGTACAGGGGCAGGGTGCTTAACTGGGGTAATATCCTACATTTCAAATGTATAGGCCCCAAACACTAAATATTTAAACAGAAAATTAATTTTGACTCAGAAATACCTGGTTCACCAACATGAGAGATATATTTGACTCAACTACGCAGTTTTATTTCCTCTTTTTCTTATCTATTAGAGAGGAGACAAGAAGATTGTCTTCTTAGACAACATATAGATAAGAAAAAGAGGAAATAAAACTAACTGAGTAGTTGAGTCAAATACAGGATATTCCTAAACTGGGGACTGGATCATGTTTCTTTTTTCTTATTTAATTGTCTACACATTTAAGGCTATACATATGCTTTACATATGTATGGTTCTATGTATCCATCAAATTCAAGAATCCTTAAATTCAAGAATGATGTGTCAGATGGAAATGATCTCACCTAGTTTGAACATCTAATTATAAATTATTTTTTTAAAAGATAAATATGGGTCTTGAAAGAGTGATTCACGTTATTCATCTATCCTAAGATAGTGGATTTAGAATGAGACATACTGTCCTCAGGAAGTTACATTTTTTTTCCAGTGCTTATAGAGCGAGACTCGGAGAACAGCCCAAACTTCAGATACCTAACGTTGGGGTAAATGCTATTGGAGTGGACAAAAAAGACAGATGCATACTTGCAATAACTTATTTAACAATGGCTAACGTCTTGGTTTTCACAGCACAAAGGGTCTCCCTTGGTCCCACATCTGTATTATGCTACCCTCTGTATGTGCCTCCACGCCAGGAGGCACAATTTTCAGCCAAACAATTTTCTGGCACAGTGAAGGTAGTAGGTGAGAATGACTGAGAGCTGGGAAGAAGTGGTAGGAGGCAAAGAGAGACTGAATTACTCCAAGCTAATGTGTTCTCTGAATAATTTGTATCGTGATACCATAGCCCAGGGCCAGACAATTAATCTGAAACGGCTTTCATTGTTATCAGTATTATCAAATGCTGCTGAGATTTACTTCAAGAAATGTAAGGAGAAACACTGAGTGCAATTGAAACAAAATGTTACTGAAAAATATTAATTCTCCCAGTGTTTATTTTTTCATAGCTAATGAAGGAATTCTGAAAATGTATGTTTCTAAAAATAATGGGATAATTTTATTTCTAGTATTTTCAAATTTCGCTTTTTTCGTTCTTCCCACTAGAAAATCTGGGAAACTTGTAAAAGCTAGTGAGAAAAATAGATTTCACTTACATTTTTCCTTTCTTTTTCTGAGAAAAAATTTCAAACAATGCAAAATAAATTTAAGTAATTGTCATATTCTTTCTAGCTTTCATTTTAGACTTTTCCAGTAGAAGTAGTACAAAAGTGAGACAATGCACAAACCCAAACATTTAAAATTACATGTTCCAAAGCAAATAAACATGGATTGTCTGAATTGATTTTTCTCTTGAGTAATTAAAAGGTGAAACATTTAAAATTAAATTAAGACTTCTAATTTTCCTCTACAGTTCTTTTTTCTCTCTCATTTTCTGATCAATTAAGTTATTTAGGATTTCCCCATGTTAACACCAGGCAGAGTTGCACTTAGTGCAAACTTGCACAAGGTTATGTTACATCAGGTCATGAGTATAATTTAGAAAAAAACAGTCACTGATTCCAAAAACCTGTAGCCTAAACACACAAAAAAACCCACCAAAACCAGAAGAGCAATGAGAAGGCCCCTATTCAGATGCCCCATGTAATGTCAGGAAGGTCATTTTAACCTCAGGTCCTCACTTGCTTAATATGGAGAAACTACTTTCATTTTTCACTGAGATGTACAGAAGATAAGTATATTACAGTTTTGATTTTTTCAGAGACCATAGTGATGACAGCCTAATGAGGATTTATCATGGAAACAGGTAGGTCAGTAGCTGATCCTGAAGCTTTCTATCCATCAACTACTTCAGTTCTTGTTAATTTATGTCTCAAACATCTTTATTAAATCTTCCTTTTCATACGAAGCTTAATTTAAAGTAGGTATTTTTTTCCAGTGAAAAACCATTTCTTTTTATCGTGCTCAGGTGGAGAATGAAATAAAAATAATTTTCAAACCCCCAGATGGCTTCCACCTTAAGGCTAACATCTTTTCCCTTTGCATCTTTCAAAGGGGAGAGAGTAACAAGTATATTTGCCATGTCCTGCAGAGCTCTGCACACAGTCATCCAGTTTCTCAAATAATATTCAAATTATTGCAATTACATTTTCCCCTGAAGTAAAGTAATGACATTTTTATCTTAATTTTACTTTCCCATCTATGAAAGTAGCATTACTTCATGCCGTATCCTTCACATTAGACTTTGGACTGTGAGAAAATTGTGTAAGTCCAGAATTATCACTGAAGAAATGTACTTTGTTGCATGAAGCAGTTCAATTTAGATTAGGAGAATGAAAATAGCGTTTGGTAGAAATGAAGAGAGGAATCTAGTTTTAAGTGTTAACACACTAAATGAAAATTGTATGCAGTAGGGATGAACAACTCCGAAACATCTGTCAGGAGGTTTTAAATGCAGTCACCAATTCCCACCTCCTCTGTTTGCATATTGGGAATTTTATCAGATCTTTGGCTTAACTCCTGACTTGCAGCTGGACCCATAGAAAGTGGTACTCTCAAAAGTGCCAAGTTTTCAGCAAGTGCTGTTGGTTTCAGTGGGAACTGCTGAACGGCCGATCTTTTGAAAAGGAGATCAGTTCTGCATGTGGTCTGCTTGGAAATTCTACCTGAATTCAGTAACTCTGCAAGGGATTTCGTAGTTAGGTGAGAGGTCTGGGGCTATACTAGGGGTATGCATATTTCATAATTGGACCTCTGTAACCCTTCTTTGAAAACTTTGACCTATGGATTTGTTCAACTTCTGAAGGAATGAGACGGGTAAGTCAGGCTGAATTTAATATTCAGTCACGTCTCATTATCTGATGTGACCTCTGGAGTTATTATTTCATGACAGGTAAAATCAGCATCCTCCTCCCGTGACAAAATGTCAAAGGGGTGCTATTTCCCCAATATTATTATTATTTTTCAATATTGGTTTCTTTCCTCATCATATTCCTGACAATTTGTATGTCGTATCTTTACAAGGAGAAAAAAAAAAATCAATAGTTAAAATGTCATAACATTGCAACACCAACAGTAATAACTGTAGCAGAACCAATGCCAGAAGCCCTGCAAAGTTCCTTTGAAAGTCTACATTAGTAGACCTCTTTACCTCAGGTTTTTTCCATTGTTTCTATTACAGTTTGATGAAACTTTATACCTAATTCTATAATGCACAGAGATGTAAATAACTATAGCAGTCTCTATTTTCAAAAAATATTTACTGGATTGGTCTCTTAGACCCCCAGGAAAATTCCTCTAAATCAACAGGTGATAACTGTTTAGTGATTAGTGCATTTATTTACATTTCACAGTCAGATGGCTTTTTTTTTTTTTTTTTAAGAAATTCCATTCAAATAGAAAAAGAAATGAATTATTTAAGATGCTGCTCAAGCACTTGAAAGGTAAAGTAAAGCATTTTAAGTAGAAGTTAATTGTCACATCTTTAAGTACCAAAATCCACAGATATTTCCAAAATTTGCCCTGAAAAAAATTTTGGATCTGTAAGATATCACTCCAGACCAAATTACAATCTCATAATTAGATGTGCAAAGTCCTTTTACTTCCTTGCCTGTCTGATTTTAACTCAGGTCTGGCTATTTCTGATGTATAAATAAATGGATGTATTTGTACATCACATATTACTGCGTGTAAAGATATTACTACTTATAGTATAAGTAAACAAAAATAAAGTGAGACCCCGCAAAATGTTTAATTCATGAAGCTCATGGAATTATTTAAAACAAGATGTGTGTTGGATTAAAGAATGTAAAATTACTCCTACTAACTAAACTAAAGTCTTTCATTTAACATCTGTGGTATTGCATAAAAATACAAAGAAAAACATAAAGTCAGATACTTGAAATATACTCCTTGAACTTCTTTTTGCCTGGAGCGTGTGTCTTTTACCACTAACTGAGTTATATACCCTCTGTCTCCAGAGCACATCATTTCAACGTGGTTTAAATGATCAGAAAAATTCAGAAAAAGAGCACTACTTGGAAAGTGTAAATGTAACTTTGCCATATGCTGGTCCGGTTACAGCATCTTCTCTGTTCTCAGCTCAGTGAATTCATGGAGCAAGAGTTTCTGGGCAAGCCACCAGATCACCAGCAATTTTGTTTGTTTAGAGATATTTATAATTTTAATTATTTGCACGCACTACACTTCAACTGCCAGAGGTATTTAGACTTCTAAATGGGGCCCTGAAGGATCATTTTGATAACACTCAGATGATTAGCTGAACAAAGGCCCTTTTCCCCTTAATTGGTTGCAGGCACAGAGTGTGATAAAGTCCCTTTACAAGCTTGTCACGGAATTGGGTACAAATGATGTAGCAATATTACACAAATTAGCTGGAAAAAAAAAAACAAAACAAGAAACCACCCCACCCTATAAAAGAGTTTTCTTTTTCTTCTGAATAGGGTGTCCCAGTAACATGTTCTACCTAAGCATGGAAGCAAAGACCGTTTGAAAACACACACTGCTTAGGAAGCTGGGCACACCACAGGGTGAACCCAGCAGGTGACAGCTCCACACCTACGATGTCTCCTGATTTTAGCTCACATCTATTTCATTATTTGCCTTATATGAAATCTCGGGTGAAATTAGCACCACGCGTGCCTGAGAATAAGCCTTCCTTGGTGGTTTGCCAAAGCAGCTATGAATGATTAGTGCACGCTGGGTGACAAATCCAAGCGATGTACAAGCGTGTTCTATGTCTTCAGAGTAACTGTTCATCAATTTGGGGCCAAAATTGATTTTCCCACGAAAGGTGCAGATCCAGCAACACTGACCCAAGTGTCGCTTTCCAAATGTGGTAGTTTCATCTGTCTCTTCCATCTCCTTCAAAAATTGTGAAAAGTGGCATAACTTTATTCCTCTGCACAGGGGTGGGAATATGCTTTTAGCAATGCCCTCGTAGGCAAAGATCAAGCAGAGTCTTGCCAGTATGGTCCCCTCTCATGTGCAGAGGGGGTCATCTGGCACTGGTCTTGCCCTATACAACTGCAGCCTTCAAATGAGCTGATGAGGTTTATGCCTATTTTGCCATGAGTGTTTTTCCTTCCTTACATCATAATAGCTTCATCGTTCCTTCAGGACTGCCCCGTCCTGCCCCATCGTATCCATTTCTGATTTCATACCTGGGTGGCAAGCTCTTTCAAGTAAATAGACGTCGAAAAAAAATGCAGTGTATAACAGAATGAAGTGATTGGGGTGGCTATGAAGCTGAATAACAATAGCTTAGAATAGCCAGCTGCTGTTGACCGATGTGAGTGCTTATGCTGCAGAAATTATCATCACGGAGGAAAAAAAGCACTTTTACTATGGAAAAGAACTTGAGAAAAAAAGCAGCTTTTCAGAATAAATCATGAGTTGAACCAGCTACTAGCAGAGACTGGCTTAATAGGAATAATGTAATGCAAAATACACCGAAATTTGTGCCTTAAAATGAGAGAAATTATTTATCTTTTCATTTGCAGTCTCAGATTTGTTGCATACTGTTCTAAATATACTAGCGGATCCAAGGCAGAATAATAAAATCAGTGAGATTTTATTCAAGGATACAAAAGAAGCTTTCCAGGAAACTTAAAGGGTTTTTTTTTGTTTGGTTTTTAACCTAGCAGATATGCTATGAAGTAGGAAAGGTCTACCTAATGATATTTGTGAGGTTTGTAAAGCAACCAGGAAACAACATTTCCTTCTTGTTTTTCAGCATGCATAACAGAAACATTATTTTTTTGTCTTTTTTTTTTTTTATGCAGTTATTTTGCCAAGACTGATAGACTGTAGTCATTTCAAATTCAATATCAACATCGTCTGTTGGATTTATTTCCCATTTGCTCTTCTTCATTAAGGATATGGTTGATCTTGTTGGAGATGGAAAGAAACGTCGTTTCAGCCACAGCCTCATGAATGATGCTCTGGGTTTACACAACAGTAATTCAGTTAGCTCTTTCAAAAGCTGAGATTAATAATCATGAGAACCTGGAATGTTTTCTGTGAGTTAATTGGTGCTTTAACATTGCATAATGCAATAATAGAAATGAATGGAAAGAAAGGAGAAATAGCTCAATAGCCCTGCTAGTGCTTTTGGAAACAATGTTTTCCTTTCATCCTCAGCCCAAAATTCAGCCAAAATTTGTAAATAATAACTACAACATAATGATGCTGTAATGATGCAGTGTTTCTTATTTAACAACTAGGCAAAATTTCAGACTTCTTTGGATAAATAACTGTGCTGTTGTACTTTAACAAGTGATAAATCTTGAGGTGCCTGTTAGAATTTGACCCTGGCCCATCATCAATAAATGTGAACAACAGGAAGAAGCAGATCCTCAAATGTTTCCTGCCTGCCCCTTGCAGGCTTGGGAGAGGAGTGGGATGTGGCCACCACAAACTACTCCCTGGTGGCGTGTCAGGGGTTCTCAGTGTGTTTCTGGTCCCTGCACATCTCTGCTGCCATGTGGACAGCACAGGGAGAGGTGCCCAGCTCCCAGGATGGTCAGGCCTCTATGAAGTTGAAACCAAGAAGTCAGCGTCTTTATTTGTGTCCTACCTGCCCCACAGAAAAGGGTTGGTGTGGGCCCTCTCTGCTTTTGCCATTGTTCTACAGGGCTGTCCCTTGCCAACGTGCCATTTTAGATGCCCAACCCCACAGAAATTACACAAATCCCTCACCCATCCAGGAGGGACGCTTTCTGTATCCTGAAGTCTCAATCAGTAAAGCTCATGAGATGCTGGTACATACTTGTTCAGCTGGGCAAAAGAACCGTGTTGATGGTTAAGTTACCCAGCACCTATTATTTCAGATTTAAACTTCATGGGAATCACAACGTAAGTATTCTTCTCCCAGTCCTGCATGCTCTCTTGTCTGTGTTGCCTGCTCCCATATTTGTGCTATGAAGGTAGTGAAGTCAGGATGCCAGCGAGGTACGTAGTGGTAATAAAGGACTCATTCCTTTCTCACAAACATCTCATTTTATCAGCTGGAAAGCTGGATTCAGGATATCTCACTCTGGTTACATTTTAAAACTCACATCTCCCATTTCCCTGACAGTGGTCAAGCTACCAGGATACACAATATTTTGCCATAAGGCCTTTGATTTTGTCTGTTGAGGTTGTGTAGTTTTAAACACGTTTACATATCTACCAAAATGAAATAAAAGTAAAGTATTTTCCTTGTCCCATGGAAGGTGTCTGCTAGGCTTGTGATTGGAATGCTCTTGCATGAGACCTGAAGACAAACTCAGCAGGCACGGTCTTGGTTTCCTACTCCTTGCATGACCCTCGTGTCTCAGAAAATCTATAGGTGGTCCAAGTCTCACCTTTAGCACCTAAAGCCAGAAGATTTCTTGCAGTTGTGGAATTTGAGTGTAAACAGACATTTCCTACTTCAAAAGATTCTTTTGTGGCTGGTAATAACTGAACTGAATTTGGACTCATTCCTGAGGATCACAGCCGTGCTGTGTGAAGAGGCAATGGGGATGTGACACATTCATAGTGATGATACTGAAGCAGAAAAGCAATATTAATGGGCTAAAACGGTGCCTTGGGTGAGCTTGACATTCCAGCTTCTTTTTGCTGAGATTCATTAAATCAGTGAGTACAGTCAATTGTTTTCTGAGAGAAACCCAAGTTCTCAAAATGCTGATTTTCAAATTTTGTGTTGAAAAAACATTTCGTGTTTGCAAACTCAAAGTTTTATCTAGATCTCAGAGCTTTTTACCCAAAGATGTCTCCATTTTAGTTTCCATTTGGTCAGAAAAAAGAAAAACGTTCTGATTAAAATGGAAATTTTATTAAAAAAATTTTGATCCAAACCCAGGGTCCTTTAAAATAGTCCAAAGAAAATAGTGTGAAATATCTAGATACCTAATATTTTATTGACATGATCTTATCGTTTTTATATTTGCTTGTTCATGCTTCAAATAAAACTAAACCAACACATTATCAATCTGATGTACTACAGTTTCAGAAAGGTAATTAAAAGTGGCACAGGGTCATAACTGTGACAATCAAAGTCACAATTAAATTTGAATCATAAACCAAGGCATTCAAATGATCAAAACACCAATTAATATAGCAGGTAATCAAGTCAAATTACTTCGTGCTACTCTTGCATCAGAAAATTTGAAAGAGAAGTCACTTAACACTCATTTTAACAGACAACCAGTGCAATTAGTTGATCTAGTTAGAGAAGAATGAAGAAGTTAATTTTATATTTGAGGACATACACAGAGCAGTGTTTCAGTTCATCTTAGGAAAGAGCAGCCACTTTCCACTAGAGCTTTTCCATCCTGTGTTTCGGTAGGTTACTTATTAGGGAAGAGCACGCAGTTTAAGATATTGCTGCTGCTACAAGGGAGACAATGTCACTTCTAGAGAACCAGAGAATCACAGAATCATGAATGGTTAGAGTTGGAAGGCACCTTAAAGATCATTGAGTTCCAACCCCCCTGCCATGGGCAGGGACACCTCCCACTAGACCAAGTTGCTCAAAGCCCAACCACTGGAACAAGTTCACCACAAAGGTGGTAGATGCCCCATCCATGGAAAAATTCAAGGTCAGGTTGGACAAGGCTCTGAGAAACCTGATCAAACTGAAGATGTCCCTGCTTCTTGCAGGGAGGTTGAACTAGATGACCTTTAAAGGTCCCTTCTGACCCAAACTATTGTATGATTTGATGCATGATTGGCTCAAAGCCAAAAAGATCTTCATGGCCCACGCAAGCAGTGGAGGGCATGAAGTGCCTTCAGCAGCAATGCTCCCTGAACAGCCAGAAAGAGAATTCCAACTTTGCTGTCATCTCATTACTTTCTTGGATGGGGGTAATCTTTGATTTCAGGGTTAGAAAATCTATGGTTCCCATCCAATGAATCACCTTAGCCCACAGGTGAATGTTGCCTACCTTAAACCACTCCATTCATAGAACCAACAATTCATGCAGGAAAAGGTATATTTTGTTGTTTTTTTCATCCCCCTGACAGAATGTGGCTCGGTGAATAAGTAGGTTTTTTTTTTTCATTACTTTCTAACATAGCCCCCAGTGGAGCAGAGTTACAGAAAAACTCTATTCCTTTTTCAGGAAATTTCCTAATCTTCTGGATGCCGGAATTGTAAAATCAATCCTACTAATTTTAGCCAAATGGGAGGATTAGAAACAAAAGTTGCCTCTGCTATACAAATGGCTTTAAGCAAAAAATCATTTCTCCTCAAGATTATTAGTCACTTTTGAAGACTTGATCCCATATCTTTGTATAATAACTGTAATCTATGCTCTCAACAGCTCTCAATATTTTAAGAGGAGGAAAGAATGTATGGTTCCATTCACGACTGAATGCTAGGTTTATAAATTGTTTAAGTCTGAACTGCTATAAGCATTATAGTAACAAAACACTAAGTCCTATTTGGATTGCAGCAATTTAGATTAGAATTCTTCTGATAATATTTCACACATCCCATAGCCATCTATATGCTAATGTTTCCAACAAATTATCAGATGTTATTCCACACAACCTTTTTTCCATAAATGACCTGTCATATTCATAATGGCATCTGCATTTGGTGACAGTTTTTATTTTATCTAGCAAAAACTGCAAGTCCATAAAGAAACTAATTATATATTTTCACGGTTGATAACATGGTTTCTAGTTTTATAACTAGCAATATGAAAACTGATTCAGTACAAAAGAATTATCCCTAAACTCAAGGGATATTCAGAGAGCAGGACCATTTTTCTAAATGACAGACAAGATTGTGTAGTTGTTACTCAAAGGCATCACTTTTTGATCTCTTCTGACAATCTCTGAATAAAGTTTGTTCTTACATTTCATATTTTTCATCCAGTATTTCTATTTCACACCACATTTACTTTCCAAGCTTATACTGCAAAACCAAAACATAACCAGAAGTATAGACCCTCTCTTCTCCTCATATCCAGAACAAAGACAAATATTTCAAGGCTCCCAGAAGGTATTCAAGAATTACACCTAAAAAAAATAAAAAATCATAAGAGCTCTCTGGCCATACTTAAAAATGCACTCACACGTAAGACCATTTTTTGATGGATTATTTAAATGAGGAGAGAAAAGGAGCAGCGTGATGGAAGGATAAGGCAATGTGAAGGAGACTGAGTGTGAAGTAAAAGAACTGACAGATAAAAGAGAGAGAAGAAAACCTCCAAAAAATCCTCCACAATTACAGATAAAGATGTACTAGGAGACAAAGGGACAGAAGTGTAATGTACTTGGAACTTAATAGAAATTTGATGGGACATACAGCATGACAGAAATGCTCCTTTTTTTTTTTTTTATTCCTTTCATTTGAATAGTGCACATAATTAAATTTCATTTTTTTGAGATAAGAGTTTAATGTTCTACCTGTATTTCCTAGTAACGATTATAGTTTTCTCTTTCACTTTAAGACTCTTCCAATTCACAATAAGTTGCAGAGGATCTCTGACAGTAAGTGATAACATTCAATGTCCTGTTTTGGGTGAAAGGAGGTTGGCTGAGATTCCTTTGGATTTGTCCTTCTCCCTCTTCCACACAATTCATGGACCAGTTTGTAGCACACTACAAATAGGAAAGTTCTCATTTTTTGTCCAATTTTTAGACACTACTGTCTAAAGTTTTCTCCAAAAAAACTATGGGTCCTGATTTTTTCTTCCTGCTTTTTCTGCTAGACATCCCACACCTTTTCTCTTCTCTGGATGGAATGATAAATTTCTTTTATCTTAGCATTTATTAACGATCTGTTCTCTTTCCCAGATACTGGATGTCTGCTAATCATCCAGAGATCCAAGAAAGTTCAAAAGCCTTTGAAGATCTTTTCAAATCATTAACATAAGAAGCATTGTTTACCGAGTTCAGAATTTTAATATTAGCATTAAAATGTTAGTCAAGACACCAGGTACTCAAAGAGAACTGCAATGGGAACCATTTGTTTCCATCAGTAGAAACACAAAGGCAGGATCAGATTTTCTCTGTCCTGCTCCTGTACGTTCAGACCAGTTTCAGGATGAGTAGCCACCCTGCCTCTGTCCATAGGTATAGCTGATAAAAAGCTGAGGAAGAGACCGTGACAGCTTGGTTTGGGACTGTTACTAGGCTGGTTGGAAGTTTCACTGGTGCAATGGAGAGAGAACACAGTTTTGAATTCCAAAAGGTCTTGATAAGCTTCTGATTTCTCTTCGTATTTAATTAAGTTCAATCAAAGTTTGTAATTTTTGCTCTGCTTGTATCTCTGACAATAGTCTCAAATCCTTGCTTGCATGTTACACACACACAATGATTCTACTAATATTGACATGTCCATGTTAACTGTATGAAAACCCTGGAGAATTCATGTTTTTATATTCTTCAATTATGACTCTTCAGATTTTCTACAAACCTTTTCTGGGCTTTAGAACACCACATCAGGATTTATACCCTTTTCTGGAGCGTGTTTTAGTTGAGCAGTTCTTCAAATACACAGAATGAGTGGACAGTTCAGCCCGGGTGAATAACAGCTCAGAAAATGTGAAGCTACTTTCTGTAAAAACGTTAATTGTATAAAACCAATATTCCCTTATGTGCTGTTTTGTCATCGTACCATCAGGTTCATATTTTCTCCATGAGATGACCATATTCCAACATTGTCTGGTTACAGGGTGTAGATATCTTGCTGGTTAAAATACAGCTGGGAAATTACCTTCATCTTGTCTTTTTATTCTTTGAAATGTACATGGAACGAAACTCAAGTCAGAATCACAGAATCACCTCAGTTGGAAGGGACCTTTTAAGATCATCTAGTCCAACCAATGAGAAAAAACAAACAAAAGACCAAAACCAACCAAACAAACAAACAAAAAAACCCAAAACAAAAAACCCACACCACACAAAACACCACCCAACACTAATCCATATCCTCGAGCACCACGTCAACTCGTCTCTTGAACACCTCCAGGGATGGTACCTCAACCCCCTCCCTGGGCAGCCCATTCCAATGTCTGACAACCCTTTCAGTAAAGAAATATTTCCTAATATCTAAC
>JAOTQQ010000023.1:89385388-89413951 GCA_026546715.1 Gallinago undulata
CACCCCACCACAAACCAATAATCTTGGCCACTAGAGCATGCCCTGAAGAGCCACGTCTACACGTTTCTTAAATACCTTTAAGAAACCATTAAGAATACCTTTAAGAAACCATTTAAGAAACCTTTTAAGAAGCCATTACCCCTTGTCCTATCAGCTGTAACTTGTAAGTCACCCAGTTAAGTTATGCCAAGTATTATTTTAGTTCTCCATTAGCTGCTCCTGCAGAAGTGTTTTGCCGGCTTTCTTAATGCTTTAAGCCCGTGGGTATTCAGAACCTCACATAATCATAAAGAGAATCGTTTGCATTCTTACACGAGCAAAACTCCCATTAAAGTCAGTTGGCATTCTGCCCAAAATTGGCTTGTCAGATCCGACCCTCAGCTCCCACGGGACGGTGAAGAGTGTCAGTACGCCTGCCGTCCCCGTTACAGAGCAACCGAGTTTGTTTAAATTCCACTTCCCTTGTCAAAGATAGAAACCCAATCTAGGAATTAAAGATAACTTCAGCCCGATCAATATTCGCATCACACTCTCAAAAGGCCCGTTTCAGAAAAGTGGCACATTTAAAAATAAGGAATTGCTTACATCCATTCCCATTCAAAGCATGTAGATCCTGTGCTGAAATGGGGCCAAAGAATGCTTTGAGATCCCCAAAGGTGGTTCAGAAAGCAAACGTATACACACACACCCCCCACACACCCCTGAAATAAGTCCTTAAGATCTATCTTTTTTTCTACCCTCTGGCTTGAGAGAAAATCATTTTACAGCTCCTTTCTCAATACCAGCCCTTAAAAATTTTCTTTGGATGGACTTTCAATGGTTGGGTTTATTCCTGAGAGTTCAGTAGTTAAAAGTATATATTACAAGGTCAGCCAGACCTTATATATGTGCAATATATATATATAATTCTTGAGAGAAGTGGAGTAGGCTACAATTTTCTTCTTAGGCATAGTCAAGAAAAGTCTGCTGAAAATGTTATCTAATTTGGAGCAATCAAATCACCCCAAAGTCCCACAACACATTTATAATGTGTTTCATCCCTCTGATGAAAATGCCTTATAGAATAAACAACCTCTTGCATATAGGGTGATTCTTTTCTACATTTGCAGGAAAGCAAGCAAGCAATGGGAATTTGGCTAAAAAATCTCAAATAAATAACAAGACCTTTGAAATTCTGGCATCAGTCTTCAGAAACCATTCAAACATCAGATGAATGTTTATTTTTGTGATAAGAAAATAAAGAAAAGACATTCTTGTTATGAGGATTTCTTGCTGAAAAGCTCGACTGGAGTACCAGATCAGAGAAAATGCACAGTGCAGAAATTATAACTATCTAGGTTACAAAAGAAATCACAGCATCCGGAGTAGACACAACTGTCTTCTGTAGATGGCAGTAATTAAATTTCTTTTATCTGGTGGAAGTGCTGCCAGCTTCCTATAATGAACCGAACATCACCCCAAGGCTTTTAAATCTTAGCACTTCTGCAGTCATGCATCAAAGCTGAAATTATAGATCTCATGTATTTATGACAGAAGAGAACGCTGATTGGACATCAGAGGAACCTTATTTATAGGGCAGCTCCAAAAAGAAAACATTATTAAAACAAAATTTACTTGACACTTTAGCAGTTGCAAATTAAATCCCGGCAAAATAAGTTTTACAAGTGTGTAATGAAGAAATGGGTAGAATAAACCAAGCTTTTTTTTTTTAAAAAAAAAAAAAAAAAAAGAAAGGTGAGTCTCAGAACAGAATTTAAGGTTTTATGCATGGGATTAAAAATTTCACTTTCCTGCTTCCCTAATTAATTATCAACTCACTCAAGCAAAGCAGTATGATGTAGTCCCTGTGACAGCCACATTCATGGTAAGAAGCCCAGAAATTATTTGCCCTGGCATCAAACTGGGATTCCCGTGACTTCCATACTTTCAAAGCTCGACTCCTCAACAGAAAAAACCCGAGACGCTCCACAGAAATAGTTCCAAGAACTATTAGTTCCATTTTTGAATCCTCTATAGAGGAAGGTCTGGGGTCCTAGATTTAGGGGTAACTCATGGACAAGGTTGTCCTACAGCTTTTTTACTTTTTTACTCTGCAAACTGAGGTTTCCAAAGAGTTCACCACATGTGCCAATGGGGAAACAGGGAGATCTCTGACGGAAACCCTTAACTATTTGTCAGAAGGGTAGAGAAGCTCAAACAGTTCTGCAAAATGTTCATCTTTGATGAATCAACATATGTAATCCTCTTCCTAAACAGCTCATCAGTAGCTCAAACAGGCTATTTCATCCCTGTGAAAAGTTAACAAGCATCTACTTAATAGGCTACACCATAGAAATTAAGTAAATATGAACTTAAAATGAAGAAAAAAAAAGGTAGTTTGGGACTTGTGGTTGTGATCATGCCCACATATGAAGGAACACAAAATAAAAAAATATATTTTGTCTAACTATAAAGTGAAAACAAACAAACAAACAGGTGTGACAGATCAAAGAATAAATATTTTTTCTTTACTCACAGTTCTGTGATATAAACACCTGCTTGTCCTGACCCAGAGCCCATCTGTGGCACACCTTGAACCTTTCTGACTTTGGAGATTTTTCCTTTGAGACTCACGTGGGAATCTGTCTGATGAATGATTAGACCAGCTGCTAACATACTTCAACTTACCTCCATTGGTCTTTTTCCAGCTCCATAGTTCAGCTCTTCTAAAGCTTCAAACAGTAGTATTTTAGCCTATGAAACCCACTACTTTTCCTTTTCCAGAATTCCTTAGCAAAAGGAGCAGGTTATTACTTGCATTTATTTATATAGGTAAATACTGGGTTCAGTAATAACTGAAGGAGAGGTGATGGAGATTCTCACCTCAGCTTGAAGCACTTGGAGGTCAGTTAGGAGGCCACCTTAAACTGCAGCTGTTCATCATTGTCAAAGCACCCCCAGCTGTGTTTCCAGCCTCGTTGGGGGTCTCACTGATCACCTGCCTTAGAGTTTCAAGAAAGAATTGCTTCAAGGTCCTGTGTGGTTTGTGGGTTGGTTTTTTTTTTGGTGTTCTAAGGGGAGTCACAAAAAGAATTTTGGGAAGTTGAAAATGTCTTATTTCATCTGTCAAGGGCTGCTTGACTTCTGCCTCCAAGGTGCATTTTCCTACCTCTGCTCCCTGTTCTGGGGAGAGGGAATGTGTGAGAATCTACACCCAGGCATCTTTTAGCTCCTCAGCATCAACAAGTTGCTCTTCACCCCCATTGAGCGGGTTCTCTTTCATACATACTAAATCATTAAGCAGTTTCTTCTTTGCCCCATTGAATCTGAACTTTTGTGCTCCATCAGCTTGCTTCCTATTTTTTTTTTTTTTTAAATGTAAATGTATTTGGAGCGAGGTCTTTCTATTTTGTTTGTACATTTAGCTCAATAACACGTTAGTGTAACTATTTACACTGACAGTTAAACCCCAGACCATTCCATTGCCTGCAGAATTTTGATTTAGTGCTGTATTAAATAAATAATGCCAAGCATTGGTTTTGTTGGTTTTTTTCATGTTTCTAAAGGACAATGTTATTAACATCAGATCAACTGTCTTTAAGTGCCTTTGTCATTGAAATATCCAGATAGAAAACATTTATTTCAACTTTAACTGTTTTTCTGAGAAACTAATCCTCTGCAGTGACCCTGTTTATAATAATATTTCTTCAATGCTTGTTTTATCTTGTTCCGCGTATATTTATTTACAGTATTCTACCCACAATAATCAAGGATGTGACTCAATTTTCAGGTTTTTTTCCCATCTAAAGAGTTAATAAGAAAGAAAGATAGAGAATACAGTATATGACTGCCCATTTAAGCCAAATTGTCTAGTATGTACATAATATGGCATTCTTTGGCTATATTTGAACCTGAAGAAATAGTAATTTCTTTGCAATTAGGACTCCAAACAATGAGATAAACCAAATCATGATTTCCAAATAGTTGAAGAACTCACCCTAACACACAGCAGTAAATAAAGTGTATATCACAGTGACTACAGAGTCTTCTGGTTTTTGTTTTTGTCTTTACTTTGCATCTGCAGCTTATGCATCTGTTCTTTGGGCTCTGGTTCTGTAGTTAGCAAGAACCTGCTGTAGTGTTTCATAGCAGTCATTGAATCATGGAATTATTTGAGTTGGAAGGGACCTTAAAGATCATCGAGTTCCAACCCCCCTGCCCTGGGCAGGGACACCTCCCACCAGAGCAGGTTACTCAAAGTTCCATCCAGCCTGGCCTGTTGTCCTAACAGACCTGAGCATGGGTCAACTAACAAGATCCCAGGTTTTCAGTTTGACTCTCCTGATGGGAACATTGTTTTGTTGAGTTTGCATGGCAAGGTTTTGGTAGCAGGGGCCTACATGGGTGTCTTCTGTGAGAAGCTGCTAGAAGCTTCCCCCAAGTCCAATAGAGCCAATGCCTATTGGCTTCACCCATCTCTGGCCAGGCCTGGGTCCATCAGCAATATTGGCAGTGCCTCTGTTATAACATATTTAAGAAGGGGAAAAAAAAACCTACTGTGCAACAGCAGCTGGAGAGAAGAGAATATGTGACCAACTCTGCAGTCACCAAGTTCAGTGAAGAAGGAGGGGAGGAGTTGCTTCAGGTGCTTCATCCCATGGTGAAGGCTACGGTGAGGCAGCTGTCCCCCTGTGGAGGTGAATGTGGAGCAGAGATCCCCCTGAAGCCTGTGGAGGAGCCCATGCTGGAGCAGCTGGATGTGCCTGAAAGAGGCTGGTTCCCTGTGGGAAGTCCATGCTGGAGCAGGTTCCTGGCAGGACCCGTGACCCCATGGAGAGAGCACCCCACACTGCAGCAGGTTTTCTGCCAGGACTTGTGCCCCTGTGGGTGACTGATGGATGCAGGAGGAGTCTGTTCCCGAAGGACTTCACCCCGTGGAATATTAATTACTCTCATATTAATTACTTCACTATAGTTATTCTATTTTTCTTCCCTTTGTAGATCTCACTCGGTCGTGCTGTACTATCTCTTGGATTTTTTATTTTTTCTTTTCTTCTACCTGCCATTTACTATTATTGCTACCAAAGGAAGTTCACAAAATGGGCATAATTACTATTTTCCTTTTGAGTTAGTTAACCCAAATAAGACATTAATTTTCCTCATTAATATGGTACATGAGATATTTCCTAGCAATGCGTTGTTGTGCTCCATGAATAGAAATAAAACAAATTTTCACTTTGTACTATAAATCACGTCAACACTGTAAAACATTCAGTGATTACTTTTTTTTTTTTTTCTCCACAGTGAGAAATAGACCGGTAGAATTTTTTTTCTTTGCAGAAACAGTGATTCATGTACACCTGAGCTCGTGTGTTGGCATCTGGTGACTAGTCAGGATTTGCCTCCTCTGCCCTTAGGGAAGTCCACTACTCCTCTCTGCATTACAGTTCTGTCGTTCTGGGAAGAAACTTCCCAGTGATGGATTTTTACTGTTCAGAGGGACCTTGGGTAGAAGATTTTGTGTTTCAAACATAGATGGTTTCCCACAATGAAGTATACATTACACATATATAAGACCATATAAAGTGCCGGGGAAGATGTCACCAGCAGGCACTGGGGAAGTTCCAGACTGGACTCAGGGACAGATGGGTTTGGATGGCAGATAAGAGACAGGGTCCTCCTTAGGTACCAGCCATTGAAGGAAGAGAGGCACTGAATTAGCAGCTGAAGAAGAACTGACCCTTTGATCCCTCAGTTTTCATACTGAGCGTGGCAGATGGGATGGAATACCCTGTTGGGCAGTTTGGGTCACCTCTCCCGTCCACTCCTCCCTGTAGGTCCAACCCCTCCATGGGGTGAGCAATCGATTCAGCTGGTTCTGGTTGCCACAGCAACAAGAATAAACAAAATCCTCTTTCACTGAACAGATAGTTGGCTCTGCTCCACCCCAAACCAGGACAGGATGCCTATATTTTCTACATTTGTTCCTTTGTTTCTAGACAGAGAACTTCAGCATGCCTCCTTGCTCCCTGTAAAAAACTATTACTTATATACTTATATATAAATATACATAAATATAAATATGACAAACTTCAGAAGTTCAAAAGACTGTGTGAGGTACACTATTACCTTACAGTAAAAACTCTATGATTGTTATAACGACAGCTAAAAGAACACAGAAAGTGGGTGTTGGATTAGCTGAGTCTTTACAGAGCTGTATACACTGAGTTCAATAAATATTCAAAAATTCTCTTAATATACATTTTCAAAAGAGCATTCTTAGAAGTCTAATATCCGATGACAAATAGTTTTAAAAAAATATGTCAAGCTTTCACTGTATCTGTGATGCTAGACAGAGTAACACATTGTTTTCATGTATTAGCTTACTATCTCTTTTTTCTTGTTTCTGACACCTACAGATGTTTTAGAGTTATTAGTTTACTATTCTGTCATTTGGGTTTGGAAGTTCTTGTTAAGGCAAGTCCTTACTTCAAACAGTTTTTCTATTTAATCAAAACCAAGTTAGTGCCATGTCAGGAAGTAGGTATTTTCATAAGCAGTGGGTCCTATTCATTGTTTATTCCTTTCATTTCATATATTAAGGCATCTCTTTCAAGTGTCATTAGTATAAATAATTTTTTTAAGGCCTTCTAAAGACTCTCTTTTAATGTACGTTTATATTTGTTCTTTCCTTTTTTACAGTTGATGTACCCTTACATCCATTTATCCCTCATTTTACTAAGCCACAAAAATGGTCACACACATATTATTGAAACACAACATTGGTGGCTTTGTCATGCTGGTTTATCTATAACCCTGGAATTTATTACACAGTAAGGTGACAAGAAGACATGTTCCAAACTGACATATGTACATGGAACATGAGCTTGGACAATACAGAATATATACATGCCAGACCAGTAAGTATCCGTGATGGGATAACATCAATAATTAAAACTGCTCCATGTAAAAATAATAATAATAATAAAAAAATCCACCACATTAAAATCAGTTTGTGAGTGAAATCATGACTCTGTGGCTGAATCTTTCAGATTGTATTTCAGGTTATAAGTTCAAATGGGTATCTCTGGTGTCTGTACTGTTACATTTCTCATGCATCGCTGATTCCAACAGCTCCAAGGAATTCAGCGTCAGGCTCTGAAGTGATCCTTGGCAAAGAAAAAATCATCAGGGAAGCACAGGAAGTAGAAACAGTTATTGAGTTTGCTATTGTTTTCTCACAGGAAATTAAAGGGTTTATCTCAAGTACATAAATCTCAGGTGGGTAAGATAATTAATGTATTCTGAGCACACTTTGGAAATGCATGACTACTAAGGTAAAGAGGTCAAATCCGTTTGAAAGGCTAGCCAAATTTATACATTTTAATGTGTTGCTGCCAGCTACAAATGCCTGGCAAATCACAATTATGTATAAGTATTTTTTAAGCTATAAAATCAAAATAAGGTACACCTGTCCCAGAAAAAGATTGTATTTTGTACCAGTAAAATTAATGAGTACCTTCAAGTGTTCAGTTGTGAAGTTATCAGATATTATAAGGCAGAGATGACATTAGCATACAAGAATGGTTTCAGCAATAACGTGGTTTATAATTCAGCAATCACAAAACTGGTTTGGATTGCACAAGTGCTCTTTCACTCCCTGAAAATATGATAGAATTAGTTTAAATATCTCTAAACAAACCTGAAAGGAATAACAACTTTCCTAGACCCTAAATCTGTGGGGATGCTGAAACCACTTATTTCTATAAATACTTTTTAAATGCCGTACTTGACCAATAGCTTTTTTTAAATCTGATTGTCCCTTCTATAGATTCAGTCTAGTCCTATATATTAGTTCTGTCTCCCCTCATCCATCTTTTTACTAGACTGAAAACTCCTGTTCTATTAACCTTTCTCCACAGGTCCTAATTTTTATTGTTCTCATCTATACCTTCTCCTGTTTGACAGTGTCTGATCTGAAATGGGGCTTTCATGGTGAATGCCTTGCTCCAAAAGAAGAGAAATATGGCAGAATGCCACAACAAGTTTTTACATAAGATGGTCTCCGTGGGTAAAGACCTTGGAGCTGATGTACTCATTGAGGTAAGCTCCCTTTCCAGCTTACGGACCATGCACAGACAAGCTGGCCATTATGCAATCTTTTCCTGTTTTCAGCTTATCCTTCCATTTTTGAGGAGCGATAACGTCCAGAAGAGCTTGCTTTTCAGGGGAAGCCAAGCATTGCTTTTTCACAACGAGCACATTTTTCTATATTTGCAATCCATTCATCATCTGGAGTTAAAACACCCTGAATACATTCAGCTTCAGCGTTACGATGGAACTGGTTCAGCGGGAGGAACGTAACTGCATAGAACTGGAATTCCTAATTTAAATTTTGCATATGAAAGTCTGATATTCATAGCCATTAATACCTATATTCATTCTCACACTGCAGATTTGCAGTAATTTTCCCTGTCCGTGAGGTAAGAAATTTTGCAAGACCTTACTCAAATGGTATGTTTAAGATAAATATTTTAGCATGGGCTTAGCTAGATGCCCAGCATTACAAATGGTAGATTCTGAATGCAAGCAAAAATAAGCCTAGAAATATACGTGCAAAAATGCTATTGATCATATAGTTATAATTTCTTTTTGCTCTTCATCTAAATCCTGCATTTCTTACATTGTAATCTGTGCTTGCTTTTCAGTTTGTAGGGGCACCTCTTATCATTATGAAGCAAATATATTCAAAACCAAATACAAATTATTTTTTTTTCCCAATATTCACTGTGACAATAATATGATTGTGCTCTTTCTTGTTTTTTTGAGCAACTCACATCCTATGGTTTAATAGAGATCAGGTAATTGTATGTCCATCAGCCTAGCAGTTTTCTGATATGCAAGCACCATAAGCATCTGCCCTTTACGAGGTTGATTCTCAGCATCCTTAAATATTCTTAATAGAATTCTTGGACAGAGCAAATTGTATGTTTATGAACAACATCTTGACATTTTGCTGTCAGATGATCAATTTAAACACCAGGCAACTTTTCAATCTATAAAGTGTATGCATTATTGCCAAAGTGTCAGTTTGTTTGTTCAACGGACTAGATGTTCTGAAGGGTCTCTTTTCTCCTCAAAGATCAGTTTGAAATTTCTTTCGTTTCCTGCGAAAAAATCTATGAGGTTTTCATAAAGTTGTGATCTATCTTTCCTTCTCAGATCACCAGGAAATGGCATCTGTAACGCCACTGGAGACACATCAATCTATGCTCATGACAGATACATCATCTGTGAAACTAGTTCAAGAAAACTGTCAAGTCTCATTGGGAAAATTAAGCTTTCTATTAGGGGGATGAATCATAATATGACAAACACTAAATGGCGGTTTGGAAGAAGCTGTTGTTTGTGAACTGCATCTCAGGTCAGTTCCTTCTCGCTTCAGAATTATAGTAGCCAGTTCTTACGGCTCCTTTAACATATATATATGTTTGCTCATAAAAATCTTACGCTGTTCCACAGATGTAGGAATACATGCTATAACTAATTAGTCAACATCCTACTGTTATTCAGATAAGAGGAGATTAAATAACAATTCTCAAATCTTCCTAAAGTACTAACATGAGTGAAAACTATACCACCTTAACTCTGTCATGTAGGAGACTTTAGCACGACCCTAACAAAGGAATTAATCAATTTAATCAGGTTATTCTAGGCAAGGGACTAACAAAATATCTCAGTTTACAATTGTTCATCCCTCCTCATCTATTCTTATGAGACAGCACAATAGGATTCTTCCTGGCCCAGTGATTTGGCATTCTTCCCTGTTCTCTTCCTATATATTGCCCTTCTTGCTCATTTCCCTCCTCCTTTTTTTCCACAAAGAACGGGCTAGCCACTGTCTCACACCAAGATTTACACTCTTGGTGTAATGTAAATGTAAATGTAATGTAAAAAAACTCTTGGAGGGAGCCAGAGCGCGTGTGTCAGACGCCTCCCGTGGAAGCTATAACACACACACACGCCGTTGCATCAATTAGCAAAGAATTAAGACTTGTGCGTGAACAACGAGACTGATTAAAAGGTCTCTCCTGACATACCTGGGGAGGTTATTTCTGTAGATTCAAAAATGTGCTCATGCCTGAGAACCAGCTGGCTCCGTACAAACTTTTGAAGTGCGTTCATTCAAACCCTGACATTACGCAGGGCGCTGCTGCAAAAAGCTAACTCTGAATCTGCCGTAAGAACATTCTGATGGCTAGATCTTGATTTTGAGAAATGGTGGCTTCCACCGATAGTAGCCTTGATTCTTTTATTCCTTTTACTGATTCCACAACCAAAGGAAAACACTGCCTGTCCTGATGTAATGCTGCCGTGTTGGGCTGATTCACCTAATTTCCACCCTGTGCTCTTAAGAAGAAATTTTATTTTAGTCTTGTTCAAAAAACTAGACTCAGAATATGAAAAAAAAAAAAAAAAAGGAAAAAAGCTGAATTACAGCATGGTGAAAGAGCTAATGATGACAAGCTACAAGATAGCCAGCGAAGCTGAGACAAGAACAGCCTGGAGTGACAGCCACTTCAGAACTGATTGGTCAAAGTGTTAAAATTAATTACAGCAGAAAGACTCCCTTTGCCAAAGGATGAGATTAGGGAGAATAACCTCTGATGTGCTGGGCTTGAATTTCTAATATATTGCTTTACTACAAGTATTTTTTGGTGGCTCAGAGTAATATGTAGCTGATTGGTTGCAAACACATACACAGATAAATTCTGCTTCAATACAGAGACATACCACTAACTATCTTTGAGAATCAAAGACGTGTTAAATTTCATTTGACAATCTTATCAGCTGTCTGCGGGACATGCTTTTACATTCAAATATCTGAGATGCTGTAAACAGCCAGAGTTCTCAGCTGTCAAAGAAGCAGTTTTTCCATTACAGAAGTGGAGAATTTACTGCAAGAGCCCTTTAATACATTTGTTCTGGCATAGTAGGAAATTAAGGATGTGAATAACACATAAATATTTAAGAATACCAGCATTATAAACGGATATCTTAAACAGATATATATACACATGTGTAGCTACACACGAGTATATATATAGTAAGAGGGACAGCAAGATGATTAAAGTTATCTTAAAACATACTTGAAAAAAACTTTGTTTAAAAAACGTTACTAGCAAGAATGTTGACTGTTTGCATAATTTTAATACCATCCTCCTGTATTTGCCCCAAATCACAACCTTCAACTATTTCTTTGCATTGTAATTTTTCACCACCTCATTGAGTTGAAAGGTAACTATTAATAATTTCCTTTATCTTTTCAACTGATGTATATTCTTTGGCTTTGTTTAATAATACACAGTCTGAACTGGACATAAGTGGTGGTTTACCCTCGGCTAGGGGCCAGGTGCCCACCCAGCTGATCTCTCTCTCCCCTCCTCAAAAGGATGGGGGCAGAAAATGAGAGAAAAAGAAGGACAGGGACATCACTTGCCAGTTACCATCACAGGCAAAACAGGCTTGACTTGGGGAAAAGGCTTTTTTTTTGTCTGTCACATTCCCTCATTAAGCATCCTATACTTCCTGATTTTGAAAGGAGAGTGAAACATCAAAACCCTCAAATGTTTAATCAAAAAAACTCTATCAGCTACCCCGTGCCAGGCTTTTATGAAAGACTGTGGATGGCAACCATAGCCAGCAACTGGCTTCAGTGCAGCTTTGACCTACAATATAGATAAGATGTTTTGAAAATAATTTGGTAGGTAGATGTCATTATTTTGTACAGCTAGAAATTGTTCCTAGCAGAAGCAAATTCTTCTACAACTGCCAAATAAGAATTAAGTGAGTTAGTAGAAATTATATAGGAAATACAATAGCTATAAAAATCCTTGAGATCTTGCTGAGGTCACATTAAAAGCCTGGACTGCCTGTTAGCAGTCTGAAAAAAATTAAATATTTGAAAGTATAAGATGATTTTTAATATTCATACCAATGAAAAATGCACAAAAGACTTAGGTTTAGTTACCAGCTTTGTAGATATAATTACATTCAGAAAAGGTTATGTTTCTGTAGTGTCCAGAAATGTCTGAACACAGAAAGATGATATTGCTAGCTGGGTAGGTTAGAAAGATCAATTAAAAATTCTCTTTTACTTCTAGTATTCAATTCTTTTTACCCCTCACTCTCTTTCTGGCCAAAACGTTCTAGAAACTTCCTGTGAAACGTTGAGTGGGATGGACAAGTCTAGGAGAGTGATAGAAGCTGGAATTTTGATGTGAGCCTTAATGTTTCAGAGCTTCCTTAGAACATGTGATTGCTGGGAATTAAGGCAAGCTCTTTCAGGCTCTGAAATCAGAATTTATACCAAGGCAAAGTTCTGAATCTTTTTGCAGTGGGCTCACTAGACTTGAAAGCGGATGTAATTTTAAGATGTTTAAAATGAAGTGCGTGTAAGCCATCTTTGTAATAAAAAGGGGTTTAAAATGACGGACATAGGAAAGATGGGAATTTAATCCTCTTAATACCACAGCTGACTGTCTTATTTAACTGATGCTTTAAATGATGGGAAGCCATTGCTATTAGCAAAAAGTAAAACATATATGAAAAAGGTTGCAAACTCACTCACTTTCTACTCATTCCCCGTATCATTTTTCAGCAGCCTGATACAAAAGCAGGAAAACTTGACGAAGGGCTCAGTCTGGTTTAAACCACCACCCACGTTCTAAGTCTTTTATTTTCTGCTGACTGAGAATTAATATTGTCTATTGGATTCACCTGTTTAAATGATCTGTACTCACCCACCCAGCAGGTGATGTTGGTTTTGCCATCTCAGAAGCGAGCTGATGCAAATTTGAGAGTAATCTCTAAACTGGAATTGCTGGGAGTGTCGTGGTTTGGGCTAGGCTGACCACTAAAAAAGGACAGAGGCACTATTTACCTTTCTTGCTCCCTTCCCAGAAGAGAAGGGAGAGAAAATAAGGGAGATACCTATGGGTTGAAAAGAAAACTAAACCTACCTAAAAAAAAAATATTAATAAAAAGAAAATATAATAATATTAAAAAAAATAATGAAATATGTACAAAACCAGTACCGAGCTCCTAAATTGATGATCATGTCACTGGCAGGCACTAGGGAAGTCCCAGACTGGGCTCAGTAACAGACAGGAACAGGATTCTGGAAAACGTCATCCAAGAACACATGGACTCGGATCAAAGGTAGACTAGCAGAGTCCTCCTTGGACACCAACCCTTGAAGAAACAGGCTGACCAGTTTGATTCCCTCAGCTCTTACAATGAGCGTGATGTAGATGTGATGGAGTTTCCCTGTTGGTCAGTTTTGGGTGGCTTGTCCTGTCTGCTCCTCCCCACAAGCGTGACCGCTCTGTGCTCTTCCACTTCTGACCCTCCAACTCGGTGTGTAACAGAGCTACCTGACCTTGGTTGCCATTGCAGTACGTATAAGCAGGAGCCTCTCTGCACTCCATTCCTTGGCATTCGCTATGAACATCAGCCGTCACCACAGCCAGAAGCAGACATTGCCTGAAAAACACAGCATTCATTTCAGAGAGTCAGTTTGTTGGAAGAGACTTAACATAAAAAGTGAAAATTACTGAAAAGAAAACTGTTCTACCTCAAACCAGAACACAGAGAAATAAAAAAAATTATAAGACACAACCACGGGAAGTTTTATGCTCCCAGAAAGGAGCTCTTTGGAAAATTGTTATTGGCTTTCAAAAGATTTGCAAAAGTTCCACAAAAGTAGAAGAGAGGCAGCATTGTGACAAAATTAAAAAAGGAAGGAAAAAATTACTGTGCTAATTGTAAACTGTATTGACATGACACTGAGTCTGAACTGAGATTAAATATCAGTCAAAGTAGGATAATGAAACAAACACGATTAACAGGAGTACAAGAAAATAGACAGTTTTTTACTGAAAAAAACCAACCTTCCAACTATTTGCAAGATAGCTGGAAAAAACAATAGGTTTGCTGAACCTGGCTTACTCTTCTGCAAGGTGTACAGCAAGACCTGCATTGAGATGTTCTTATGATGTTCTGGAGGAACGGGTTCTTGCGATGAATAGTTTACTGTTTTTTACGAGTGGACTGGAAGAATCGATTTGAACCACTTCATAAGTTTGAGGTAAAAAGTCTTTTGGATGCAAAGGCAAAGGCTTACTGAAGAAAAATGCCAAGTGAGTGTATTTCATACTGAGAGTGAAGTGGTTACTGCTGGAACACGGGGACGGAGGGTACGGCATCTATACTGCAGAAAGGATGTTGAGAAATCAGAGGGGGTTCAGAGAAGAACCTTGAGAATGATGAAGGGACAGAAAAAGATGGCTCTCGATGAAATAAATAGCTCAAACAATTTGTCTAATAAAAGACAAGTCTGTGGGGGTGACCCCAGTGTAATCGATAAATAATTTCCTGGGAATAGAAATCTATTAACGGAGAACTAGCAAAGAGGGAAAGTAATTGCCTATAGTAAGCATTTAGCTAATGGATTCTCCATCTCTGGAGAATATTTATAAATCTATACTGGATATTTTATTAATAAATGTGATTGAGATCAAACAGAAGAGATTCTAGGGATTCTGTTTTGTTGCAGGATAGACTAGATGGTCATGATCTGTCAGAGAATCTAATCTGTATGTTTTTCTACTGACTAGGTGAAGTCATAAAATCAGCGAAATTCTACTTAGGTGCAAAGTTCTTTCTTAAATAAGACCTAAAATACTTTAAATTAGTATTTTTTAATTGTCACAGGAATTATTTTGTGTGCAACAGTATCGCTAATGACCCAAGTAAACTACATTTCTTATGTTCTTGGTGTTGTCTGCTACAGCACCTACTGGTGGTTGATTAACAAGATTTTACTGGCAGCTGTAGCATCAATAAATAAAGCCCCAATCAGAATCACACCAAAGTTATATTCTTGATGAGGGGACCACAGTGTTGTGGTTGATTATGAACTACACAGCATTTTTGTTTCTGGCTTTAACAGGTGTCATTATCAGTCTTAGTGTATTAGGAGAGAAGTGAATTGTATTTCAGCAAGGATCTCTTACAAAGGTGCATCCTACAGAATGATTTCTAAAGGAGTAGAGAAAACTGCTTCTGAATCCTTAATGTTTTTTTAGCTTGTTGAGTAGTTAGATTAATCTGAAGAACATTGAAACATAGAACAAGTCTGGTGTCACTGAACACTAATAAGGAATTAATTAATGAGCAATTGCAAATACAGAAATGTTAATTGCAGGAGATGTAGGAAAAAGATTACTAAAGCAGATGAAATAGATCTAGGAGACAACAGTAGGGAAAAGAATGTAATTTTCAATTTTTTAAGAAGAAAGTAAGATTGCAAATTTTTAATTATTTGATGTTTTTTATGTTGTAAAATTGCATCTTTGAATAACATCAGAAAGGTTTTTGACCCTTATTGTGTCATATGAAATTACTGACACTTCTAGCTGATACACAGCTCTATCAGATGGGAAACACTGAACAATTCCAGCGCTAAGAAGATTCTTTTGGCGGATCGTAAGTATTTTTTTTTCTCCTAATGTTTTTTTGAGATCTATCACTCTGGTTTTCATAAAGCACTGAAAGCATCCACTATAGCATATGCTATAGTACTCATTTTTAAAATTGAAATGTCATCTGTTAGTAAGTCACACTGCTTACACAAATCAAACTATTAACATCTAAAAAGCCTTTTTTCCCAACCACGGTGAATAATATTATTAAAATAAATGGAATTAGTTAGACTAGATGTGTTTTCCATAAAATGGTTAATAATTGTGTTTTTCATAGAATCATAGAATAGTTTGGGTTGGAAGGGGCATTTAAAGGTCATCTACTCCAATCCTCCTACAATGAACAAGGTTATCTTCAACCAGATCAGGTTGCTCAGAGCCCCATCCAACCTGACCTTGAACCCCAGCCCCCTTGAGCCCCCTTGAGCCTTTTGCAACACAATTATTAAAATTCCCAAGCAGCTCTCTGTGTTTTTCTGTAGCACTGATTGAAGGCATGTCAAATAATTGAATATTTTCAGTTCAAAAACCCCAATCGTGTGAAACTTTTCCATAGCTGGTTTTTTTTTTTTTTTTTGGCTTGCTATCCCAATTGGAAATTGTAACAAGATATCTCAACTGGAGTGCAATAGAGCATAACTTTCATCTAAACTAGAACAAATAGGCAATATGCCTTTTCATGGAAGATCCTGGTGAACTTCTCTATTGTAGTTCCCAGTTCATGGACAGGTATATGTCAAGTCCAATGTAAGCTATTGAAAATGTCGTACAGTTGAAGTTGGGAGAATTTAATTTTTTTTTTTTAAACAATGTAGTTATAATGCACCACCAGTTTACGGAAACAGAAGTCAATCCAGTAAACCAACTTAAAAAAATCCCTTTCTCAGAAATCTTTTGAATTAGATATATGTGTAATGAATAGGACATCTCTTATTAAAAAGATATTTTTATCAAGGTAAAGAAAAGAAAGAATAAAAATGCATAAGCACTGAGAAAACATTTTTACACATTGTATGGTATGCTTGAGATAATCTCTCTGGTATATTACTCAGACAAAAGAAAAAAAGGAATGTGGAGTTACAAAGCAGAAGATAAAACTACAAAGCATAAAATAGGAAAGCAGAATGCCTACATTGTAAGTCTTTATTTTCACAGCGTCTGTGAAAATTTTTGTTGTTTTTTGTTGCACATTTACACATTACAGAGACATTTCATGTGCTCAAAACATTCATTTCATGGTGATATCTGATCTGGGTACAGTAAATACCCTACCATACAATGAAAGACACGTTAAAGCATTTTAAAGGCAGAGGTATTATGTAGTGACAGCTGCTCTGCCTTCTGCTGATAAAATTTATAAAACAGTTCTGCTGGTTTCCTCTGTTTCTGTTGTGACAACATTAGTCTTTCCACCTTTGGTACATGATTAGAAAATGAGGAAAAACATGGTGCAGTAATGCATATTGACAACTCCACTAAATTTCGTGTGTACCTGAGTGCACAGGAACATGGTGGGTTACTGACAATTTTTCCTTAAAAAAAAAAAAAAAGGGAAGAAAAAAAATGAACTGAAAATTCTATAGTATGAAAATAGAAATATCTATGTCATTGTTAGTAGTTTATTATACTGGACAAGTATAGTAGTACCTGCGTTTTTTGTTAATACCTCCAGACGTCAGTTAAGAAACATTCCACCAATTTCAGTAGGCCACAAATCCTAAATAGCTTTGAAACTCTGGGCCCTAATGTTTTTTACTTACTTCTCAGGGCTGGAAGTGAGTTACCAAAATGCACGATTCTCAGTATAAAATCTCACCTCATCAAAGGTAGCAGCGAGGTTTAAGTCTCAGAGGATATGATTTGATGTAGAATTTACTTATGTATATTAAAATAAAGCTTCTCTTTTCAGATCACATTCATTCCAGACACATCAAGACAGTTAGGAAGACTTTACCAACATAACCAAAATGCTTTCTTTCATACCAGAGCTACAAGTACAACTGGAGGAGTATGTTGGCTCTTACACTAGCTTTCTGGTGCATAATTTGGCCCTTTTTGACTGTTCCAAGGAAACGTGTATGCTGGAGTTCCTGAGCTATTGTTATATTCCATTGATCCTATAAAACTTCAGAACCCTAATAAAGAGAATTAAAATGATAACATTTTATAGTTCTAATCGGATGTGTTTAATAACATTTTAACAAAGACAGCACGTCAGTCTTTGTTGGAGTTGTGATAGGATAACAAAACCATAAATTTTACCCCTTTCTTTATGGTAGCTGCATTTTTGATAACATAAGCCAAAAAAAAAAAAAAAAAGAGGAGAGAGCACCTTTTGAATAGATTGACTTTTCTCTCTTGTTGAGCTGGAAATATATTTTGGCTTAAGATCATTTCTCATGTGTTAGATTTCATAGTACAGTAGTTCCTTCCAAGGTCAAAAAGATCTGCTGAAGTTACTAAATGCTACTCACTGTGGATGCTCTTGGTGTAAGTGGCATGCTTATTTATACTTCCATGAGCGTGCAGTTATAACCATTTGTTTTCTAATACGTGTCGAAAATAACAGAGAGGGAAATTAAAAACATCACTCATGCAGTATACAAAGTGGTCATTTTGGTCACCGAGGGAAAGGCTTTCATTTAGCAAGTCAGAGCAAAATGCAGGGATCAGCAGAAGGCAGAATAGATTTCTCGAAGTGTGGAGGAATCCTGTTGACACAAAAAGGAATCCTGAGTTATTGCCTCTGCATTTTCAGAGTCCTGAAGATCAATGTGTTTTCCAACAGCTGCTTTCTTATTGCACTTAGAATATGAATTGAATCTATATAAAACATAGAAAACTATAACCTCCTATCACAGAAAATGCAGGTATTTCCATATATACAGATTCAAATAAGAAGTTATATATATGATTTCTGAAAAAAACCCCACATGGATATTCTTTTTGGCTGAAATAAGGTTCATGTTGCAAAATTGTTTAAAAAAGTACTAAGTAAAAAAAATGTTGCTGTAATGGCACTGATTTTTAAGAGAACTGAGAATTAAAAAGCTTATTTATTCAATACTAGTTCAATTTGGTCCAAGTGGTAATTCTGCTGTATGCAGATACACATAACAGCCAAAAAATTCAAGCAAAGGTAACTCAGCACTCTTAAAGGCTGAAAATTCAGAATTTCAACGTTTAGAAAGTGACAGAAAGTTGTTGGTGCCACCTTACTCTAAGCTATTGTACATATATTTTCCTGATATATATAATTCAAAAGTATATGACGCACTTTTTCTCCAAGCCTTAATTTATTTAATGCAGAACAGGTTCAGTGCTTGCAGAATGAGCAATGATGTGAGCCTTTGTTTTACCCTCATTGGTCAATGGATGTCCTTAGGTTTTGCACCATTCAATGTACACTATATAAATGGGGCAGTGAAATGGAAAACAGGTTGGTGTAGGCCCACCTGAGATTTCTCCCACCTCTGGTCTCAGGGTTTTAGCAGGGTTTGGGCTTTCTGTGTGACTTGCACTGGTGTCCCAGCAGTCTGTGATGTAGCACTGGAATGGGCTGCCCAGGGAGGTGGTGGAGGCTCCTTCTCTGGAGACATTCAAACCCCACCTGGACATGTTCCTGTGGGACCTGCTCTGGGTGGCCCTGCTCTGGCAGCGGGGTTGGACTAGATGATCTCCAGAGGTCCCTTCCAACCCCATTCTGTGATTCTGTGATTCTGTGAATGGGGCAAATAAGGAGGTTTCCTGACCCTGGTCGTTACAGCAGTGAGTATAAGCCAGGGCCTCTCTGCACACCATTCCTTGGTATCATCAGGTCTTATCACTGAGAGCAAACAGTTTCTGAACAATACGCTGTTAATTTCAGAGTTTAGTTAGTTAGAACAGGCCCAGCTAAAAAGTAAAATTACTGAAGAGAAAATTAGTTCTGTTTTACCTCCAACTGGGACAAAGACAATTATTTGTTTTGGTTTACATTCCCCTCTCGGGGTTCATACCCTGCGTGAAGACTTTCAATTCGAGACATTCTCAAAAGAATCATAGAATCATTCAGGTTGGAAAAGACCCTTGGGATCATCGAGTCCAACCATCAACCCTATTCTACAAAGTTCTCCCCTACACCATATCTCCAAACACCACATCTAAAACTGATTCATAGGGTATTTTTCTATAAAAGCATAAATAATAACAGCAGTTAGACCTATTTTTTCTGCTTTCATCCTGCAAAAAAGCCAGTTTCAAAGTTTATCTGCTTTTGATTTTGGCTCTCCCATCATACTTCAGCTGACTGTAAACAGATGGGAGTCAGGGCAGCCTGAGTTTCAGTCTGTCAGGTATTCCCAACACTAGCATACACTTGTTTCTAGGAGAACTATGGGTGACTCCAAGTGAGAGAGAGTCAGTCCGTGGGGGACACTAAATAAGAAAAAAAATGTCTCCCGTTTCTTTTAAGCTCTGTAGTTCGGGCTGAGCTACAGATTGTCTGAGCAGCTTGTTGACATTCTGCCACGGTGCTTTGTCAGGACATATCAAAATAACATTTCCAGGTGTAGTTTTGTGATATTGCTGCTCTACCTTCATATGCCTTGCATTTCCTTTCCTCACTTCGTATCACAGATGCAGACCGACATCGGAAGCTCAAAGAAAATCAAAGCAACAAAGCCTGATCGGTCAGTGCTGGAAGAACTCACTTTTGATTTGAGGAATAATACACTTCGGTGTTATTTGGAGGATGGTGGCCAAAGTAAGGAAAATCTAATTTGAAAATGATAATGTCTGTAAAAAGCACTCCAGCGACAAACATGCAAAGATTATCTCTGAAACAACAATTTTTGTTGCTTGCTTATTAAACAAGGTTTTTTTTTTCCTTCTCTTGTTTCTTCTTTACTAATGGTTAGTTTCTATCAGAAACTGAGTAACCTAACTTTAATCATGTTGTTTCCTGGAAGAAGAGGTAATACTCTTTCATGACTCAGATAGTAATTATCAGGTTATTGGACTTGCCTTATGAAAAAACAATTACAAGAGCCTTGGCTGTTGTAATTATTTATTTCTAGAGACCACAGATGTTTAATGATTTTAAAAATATAACTACTTGGCAATCAACACCATAAAACAACCCCTTTCCAGATCCTGGGCCAAATTATCTTTTTAAGTAAAGAAAATAGAAGTTCCTCATAGTGAGGACTTCTGTATACTATTCAAGAACTCATGGAGACCTCTTTGTCCTCCTCCTGTCTCTCTGATTCCTTAATAAAAATAACAATGGAACTGAGGGTGACAGATCTTTATACTGCTGTCTTGTCAAGTCCTCATCATATAAGCCTTCACAAAATGAAAAACCCGTATGTATACATTGTACCTTAATGTTTTTATCTTTGGTAATAAATCCATGTAAGCCTAAGAAGGTAAAAAAGTACTACTGGAAATCTGCATTAGCATCAAATTGAAGTGGTTCGGTGTTGTTTGTTTAAGGTTTTGGTAATCCATGAAAAGAGTTTAATATTTTCAGTAGAAATGAAATTAAATATAACACCTTTTTCTTAAATAGGAAACATTATGGGGGGAAACACTGATATCCCCCAGGCATTGGATGCATATATTTAAATGAACCATTTTAAAGCAAAAACATACTTCAAATGGCCCACAGGTTTGCCACTGCCTTCAGTGTCAGCCTTTGTGAAAGGGAAAAGAAAATATTTTCCAGGAGGGAATCAGTGTACTGTAGAAAAAAAGTCTAGTTTTTGATCACAATCAGAATGTTCTGTCCTGTCCTCTGTGTTCACTGCGACTGCTACAGCATGTTTTACTTTGGGTAAATTCTTACAGCTGCATTACTTTCTGTCAAACATTTAGGAAGATGCTTAATTTTTGACTTGTAGCTCAGCTTTGTATCATGTTAATGCTGACAGCACCTTCAGGTGCTTTAGAAATTGAATCTCTGTTCAGCACGATGCCTCAAAGCAAGTTACAACAGCAACAACTGAAAATAACTAGAACAATGTACAGAATGTCAAGATAATGTTCATTTGTTGTTACTGGGTGAATTGACTGAAAAAGATTAGTATTAGACAGCTTTGGCTCTCAAGAGAGTTGTTAGGACTCGTTTGCAATAAAACTGGGAAAGCAAAAAGCCTCTGCAATGCCTTTTATAAAGCCTAGTTCAGTCCTACCTGAAGTTAAGGTCAGGTTCACTTCTGCTTGCCGAGGGGTTTTACCCTTGTGTAGAAATCTACAGATCAAGTTTTTACTACAAAATCTAAAAGGAGAATCAAAGTACTATTATTTTTTTTTTTTAATCAGAGATGTGTACGGATAAATAGAATCTGGGAATTAAGGGGAAAAAAAAATCTAAGCAGCGAGGAAGATGGAAAAAAATTCGGCTCGGTTTATGAATATCCTTAAGGATGCTTAGAATTCCTGTATTATTAAATCTGAGGTGGGTGCCTCCTCAGGAAGCTCTGCATTCGAGTTACAGTGACTGTGTTAGGATTTCTAAATTCCCTCTGGAGGTTCATGCCGTTCTCTGTTAAGTATTAGGGGAGTGGAGAATTCCATATTGGGAAATTTGCTTTGGTGCTAACGTTAGGGACATGAAAATCCTCTTTCGTCTGCAGGGGTTGCCTGGTCCTTGGTTTAAGTTAGAGCATGTTAGGGGTTGCCAGTTGGACCAGTCAGCCTAAAGGTTTACCCCCATGCTGACCCTTAGCCAAGAGCTGTGCTCTGTAATTCAGATTTCTGATCTATCCATGGCATGCCATCATGAAGTGCTGTTTTGGCAACAGTTTTCTACCAAAACAATTCACTAAGTTTGGTCAACTCTCTTAAGGCAATTTTCAGAACCTTTATTTACATTGAAACAGGTACTGTGTGAAACACTGCCAAAAGCCTCCATAGCTCATAGAAGTGTGTGCTTCCTGTAGGCAGATGAAACTTGACATTTCAGTTATTATTTGTGGCTGGAAAATGATAAGGTATTAAAATATTTTATATGGACAACTAACAGTGCCCTCAAATTCAATAATTATTTTTTTTTGTCTCAGAACATCTGATATGCTCAAAAGTCCTATCTAGCAGCTGTATTATTCCACTTTCTTTTACTAAATGTACTTATAAGTAAGTGTGTTGTGATGTATCCTATGCAGGTGATTAATTTTTTGTTTTGATTGCCACCTTTGTATCCATCAAATCTCTTTGGGACTTCCAGTGCCAGTTTCACCAAAATTATTTCCAAAGTAGGATCTCAAATATTGTACATCAAAATGACAGCCCCATCAAGCGTTGTTCAATGCAAGAACGGGACAGGCAGCCATAAACGTTTTTGCATTTATTGGACTGACTAGATATTTGATGTGTTTTTCTAAAAAGTTAAAAAACCCACTTTATTAAAAAAAGAGTCCTCAGTCATGTTTACACTGATAAAATATTTCAGAATAAAGTGGATTACCAAAAGAAAAAAGTTGTTAGCCAATTGTGGTTAGCAATCTCATTGTTTCTCCATGTAAAAACTCATCTTCTGTGAAGCACAGAAAACAGCTTTTGTCAGTCACCCAAAGGGATGACCACAACTCATGGCTGTGTGGAAGGCTCTTAATTATTTCTGATTAGGTTCATATTTTATGGTGTTTGTTGGTACACTGTAAATAGCAATTTGAACACTGGGAAATGAAACAGAAACGACTTCTGGGATGCATGCAAAATAGCGGTGAGTGTAGATCCAGCCACAAAAAATTTGTGTCACTCGTGCAGCTTTATCCTGTAGAGCACAGCAGAAACCCTCACCACACAGATCACAAAACAAACGGGACGAGAAGGAAAACGAGGCCTGTGCTGCGCAGGGGCAGGGGCAGCAGTCCTAACCAAAAGGTGACCTTAGCATAACAAAGAAACATAGCCAAAAATGGTTGAATCCCTCACATTTCCATATGGAAGTATGGTGGGACATGACTTTCTAAGAAAGCCTGAAGATGATTTCAGGGACCTGAAAGGAAGTCCATTTTTTCCAACCACATTGTGGGGTCTAACAAATAATGTTATCTCTCAGCTGGCCTCTTGATGTACAGTCTTATAGAATTCTATAGGATATACATTGTGATCATTATAAAACATTGCAGCAGATCCTCCTGTCACACAAATCAGGATGACAGAGTTTTAGCACAGCACCATTTTATCCTGTCCAAGGTCATGGCCGCTAAACTTTTTTAAAGCAGGCAACTAATTTTTCTTCTGCCTCCTGAAATGATCTACACCTTCTGTGGTTATAAATTAATTACATTCCTTTCTTTCTTTCATTATAAAGTCTGTGTTACATATTTAAATATCCCGTGGTTTTCTTATAACATCTTCTTTTATTTAACTTTGAATTTCCTCATCCTTATTGATGTTCATGTTTTATTTATTCACTTGAGTTCAATGTTCTCAGTGAGGTGCTGGATCTTCAAAAGAAACTTACAACAGAGTTCAATCAAACCACTTTTCTTCAAGTTGCCTGCCCATGTTAAAATTAAAACATACTATGTATCATCTGTGGATGTGAAATGGAAGCAGGATGATTATGAAACTCATTTTAGAAGTTGAAAGCAGAAAGCTTTTTCCATTAATAGTTTTCCTTTAAAATTATGGTAACTTAAAACTACCTGCTAACCATGTATCTAAATTAATTTCTTATACTTCACATTTCTGCACTTCACAGGCACCTGAGAACATCCCAACAAAAAGCTTAAGAGAGACAACACCAAGAGCCTGCTAAGAGACCACATTAACCCTTTGTCTGGCAAAGCTGCCAGATGAAGTGTTTCCCTTTTGTCTGGAAATCCCCAAGGGTTTCTTTTAAAAAGATTATGTTCTCTTACTTCGGTGTCTACAGAGTGTCAATACTGGAAATATAAGGACATGTTTAACATTGGAAAAGAAGTCTTAGCATTTCTCTGCTGCATCGCAGCTAAATCCATCAGTGACTCCAGGCCACAGTCCGATAATGGATGAATCACGTCCTTGTTTGTGAACTTGCATGGAAACTGAAACCTGCTCCTGAGCTTGAAAAGCTTCTTTTGTTTTGATCTAGTCTCATTTTCAAGGGTTAGCAGAGGTGAGGCTGTGAGCTCAAGACGTGATCGGACAGGGTGCTGGATAATCGCATTTAGGCTCCCGTTCCCACCAAAGGTTGGGCCAGATGATCTTTGAAGGTCCTTTTCCATCTTGGGTGATATGACTATAGGGCTGGAGCGCATAATGCAAAAAGAGACTGAAAGAGCTGGTTTTGCGCCACCTGTAGAACAACAGGCTGAGGGGGAAACTAATTGCTGCTTCCAAGTACATCACAGTTTTAGAGAGGACAGACTCTTCCTGGAAGTGGACAGAGAAAGGGTAAGAGGCAATAGTCACAAGCTGCAGCAAGGGAAATTCTGGCTAAATTTCAGAAAAGGAGTTTTCCCGGTGAGATTGATCTAAACTGAACCAGGTTGCCTAGAGAGGCTGTGAAACCTTTACCCTTGAATATATTCAGAACTTGACTGGACAAAGGTCTGGGCAACCTGATCTAACTTTTCATTTGGCTTTGAGCAATGGGTTCATCTCCAGAGGTCCTTTCCAACTTGAATTATTCTATTGTTCTATGAGTTTCTGGGTGTGAATGACCAAGTAATAGGTGTTTCATGTGTACTTCTAATATTTTGTGGTCTGAGGCAACTTACTAACTGGTCACTACTCTGCATGGACATGACTATACCGTACTAGACCAAAGCAGACACTAGACCAGAGACACTATTTCTGTTTCAGATTTATTCCATTATCTCAGCCCCCGATTCTCTGACTAATAAAAACGGGATGATTTTGTCTTTTGCCAACATCACACAACTCTAAACAGATAATCAAGTGTACAGAGGATCACTCCCAGGCAGCTCTACCGAAGTTAACAGAAATTAAGAGAACCTGGGGACAAAAGTCTGGTTTAAAGAGCTCATTAAGTTCCCTATTTCTTTACCCAAAGATAATGATTGTAAAGGGAAAACTAATCAAGCTAATGATTGACTACCTTCCACAGAATACT
The DNA here is from genome assembly GCA_026546715.1 of Gallinago undulata. Lineage (NCBI taxonomy): Eukaryota > Metazoa > Chordata > Aves > Charadriiformes > Scolopacidae > Gallinago > Gallinago undulata. The sequence continues at coordinate 89,410,961 of JAOTQQ010000023.1, forward strand.
TCAACAGTTTTACAGGTCAGTTCTTGTAGTCTGTAGACTTTCAGCAGTATATACATTGAATTGTGGGTTTTTTGAAGTTATTTACCACAACTTTTTTTTTCTGTTGTTGTTTGGTTGTTTTTGTTTCATTTGTTGTTTTTTTTTAATTCCCCCAGAATGCAGCAAACATATAGGAAGCCTCAAAACTGCAGACAAAATAGCAATAGAAGAGAAGTCTATTTTCTGATTTATTTTTTGACATGAGTACCAAGAAATCACTGGTGAGTGAATTTTATTGTTCTCTGATGGGCACTCTCCAGACAATAAAGGGAATAGTTTCTATTCTGAAATCAATGTTTGCAATTTTCTGCTTCTTCTCCAAATACAAAGAACACATTTTTTTAATTCACAAACCAATTACTAGCTATTCCTTCAATTTTGTTCATTCACTGGTACTTGCAAATAGCTCTTTGTTTTTGTTTGTTAGATTAGATTAATTTAAACGAGAGTAGCTGTTTCATTTCAAGACTTTAAGTTGCAGGTTGTCTTTCTCAGGATAAAAGAAAAACTCAATAAATTGTCATGACAAAATATTTTCCATAAATAACTGCTGATGACAGGCTATGTATTCGAATTGCACTTGCTCTCAGACATGTTTTTTTAGAGAAGATCCTTAGGGTGCATAAAATGGTTTAAATAGATCTGTACTAATTTAGAATAGTTGAAAAATTGGTCTATCTACAGAATACGTAGCTGAAACTAGAATGCACTTTTCACCTTTTTCCTGATGATCATCTCCTATGACAAAGTGACCTGCTTGGCGGCTGAGGCAAAGGCTGTGCATGTTGTTTACCTGGACTTTAGTAAAGCAATATGGTTTCCCACAGCATTCTCCTGGAGAAACTGGCTGCCATGGCTTGGTCAGGAGTGATCTTCGCTGGGTAAGACTGGTTAGATGGCCAGATCCAGTGGGTGGTGGTGAATGGAGTTAAATCCAGTTGGTGGCCAGTCACAAGTGGTGTTTCTTAGGCCTCAGTATTGGGGCCGGTTCTCTTTAATACCTAACAATGACCTGGATGAAGGGATCAAATGCATCCTCAGTAAATTTGCAGATGATACCAAGTGAGGCATAACTCTTGATTTACCCAACGGTAAGCAATAGGAACATCAGATCCATAGATGGAAGTCCTAGGTCCTGGCTTCCTTCAAGCTTAAGTTAACCATTGACTTGAGTAAGAATTTGATCCGATTATGCAGTGAATAAAGTTGTTGAATTGCTATCTTCTATACTAAATGAAAATGAATTTTGAAAATGTATTTTGGCATTGTTGCCATGAAACAGTATTTTAGTACAAGAAATGAGACTGTTGCCTCTTTCTCAGTGGAACTGTCATCACACTGATACTGAATTGTACTTCACAGCTGCAGACAGAGTAGGACTGACAAAATTCAAGTCTCATTGAATTTTCAAATCTCATTAGAAAACTCTGAGACTCAGAAAACATCAAAGATGATTTAATGTAAAATCTATAGTTAATGAAAACACTGAATGCGTTCTTTCAATCTTGAAATAAATAAAATGCCATTTACTCATTAATATTTAAAATGATCACCTTCTCCCTGCTAGAAGAAATCCCTGGGGGCCATATTTAATGAATCTTAGAAGATAATGCTAGGTGATAAAGAATTTAGAAATCTTCTCTTCTCCTTCCTTCTCTTCTTAACAGATATAACCTTAATCTTAAGCTTGGACATTGACAAAAATTCCAGTCTAACTCAAACAGTTCATTGCAAAATCGCCTATTTTACAATATCAATGAAAATCAGTGAAGAATATAAAAATTAAAGCTGATTGGTTTTATGCTTCCTGTTCTATTTGTCTTTGTACCTCCATTGTGCAAAAGTTGTATTCTTTTTATTTTACTATTCATGAATAAGTAGCGATGAAAATACATATTCAACAGACTGTGTGAATAAGAATTTAGTTTCATGTACGGTTGCTTCAGAGTATAAACTGGCAATGGAATTGTATCATGTTTTTGAGGGAAACCAGCAAATTTTCCATTTTAAAGAGATGAAAACAGGAAAGATAAGTGTGCTGGTATTGATTTGCTTGAAGTTTTTCTATTCGTTTGCTTATAATGCAGATGTTGGAACTCAGCAAAACCAACCAAAGATGTGAAATAAAAGAAAAAATTGAGTTCTTTCTCAAAGACTTTTTACTAATCAGAAAGGTCAATATGAGCAAATTAAAATTCCTGCTCAATACAAACTTCAATCAAAAGTGTACATACAGTACAAAAAAAAAATTAATGAAACTGTCAACATAAACAGAATTGAAATGGTCTTTTTTTTTCATCTAGATCCTAGGGGTATAAAGACTTTGCATTTCTCTTTCCCTTCCAGCAATCCACAGACAGTAGTTATCAGCCTTTGCTGATAATTTCCTCAATGTGTATTATTTGCACAATGTGAACAAGTTTTGGTGGGTTTTTTTTGACATTTCATCTTCAGAATTCTTATTTTTCCTCTTTCTTTTTTAATTAAAAGGCATTTAGGTTAATATAATTGCTGAAATGGTGTGTGAAAAAGGACATGTTATGCCTGTTATAGCTCCTCATTCTTTCAGTGCTACTCCCAAAGCGTAGTATGTTTTAATTGGACTCATTCCCTAGGGTACAACGTATTAGTTTGGATTTGTTCAGTGCAGTTCTGAAATGGCTTGCGAAACAGAATTCACACCTTTTTGTATGAGAAACTAAATGAGGAGGAGTTGAGGTGCGTGCACTCAGGAAAGAAAAGATCTTTGGAGTTCCACTGGAATTGTTGAGATTTCAATCCAACACTATCATCACAGATCTCCATTTTACCTAACTGTCCTGGGTTGAGAGACACAGGACTAACTTTTCTTCTAATGCTGGGGAAATTGCACTTTTAGAAGACTCTGGTGTCTGAATTTGTGACAATATTTACTCTCTAGCCAGCCAGGCTCTGTGGGATTCAAGGCCTCGG
>JAOTQQ010000023.1:89414051-89431617 GCA_026546715.1 Gallinago undulata
CCGCCATTTGCTGTCCCTGCTGGGAGGGCACAGCTTCCTGCTGAGAGAATGGGCTGAGGAGAATTCCTGGGTATCTTACATCAGTATTGGGATGAATACTGGTTCTTTAGTATTGTTGTTAATTATTTAGTCTTAGTCTATTAAATCTATTTATATTTCAGGCGTTGTGTTTCTTTGTGTTCCCTGATTCTCCTTTCTGGGTGGGGAGGGGTCATCGGGTGACAGAATATATTGTCAATATATTGTTATGGGTTTTCTCAAACTATAACACTAACCCAAAATAGCAGAGAACTAGGGTGTGTGTTTATGTCAGACATGACCCTGGCATGGGGCTTCTGCAGTAGAGCAGCACAAGTCTTCCAGCAATTACCCATGTGGCCATGCCACCTACCTTCATCTTGAGGATTCCTCAACAGGCAGTCTCTGGGTTACTGAACAAAGCAGGGGTGAATTTTTCAGAGACATATAACATGATTGGGTTGTGTGGTCCCTGACGACATGGATAGTCCCTTGACTAATGTCAAGGGGGCATTCCATAGGGGAATGGACCTGAGCCTCTCAAAAAAAAATTATTAAAGTGTTAAATTATTAAGCAGACATCCATCACTTAACAGGAAAATGATTGGTACAAAATGCTTGATTCTGGCAAACAAGTGTTTGGCATCTTATCTTTCCAACCTAAATTGGGTCACATAACCATCTTTACCTCAGTAAAGGTGCTTTTCATGAGATTATGGTTATGGTCTTACATCAAAACTAAAGCCTTGTTCTGCTTACAGTTTTGTAAATCAGAAACATGAAATTATTAAACTATATTCGCACACTTGCAATTAGTTTTGAGCACTAAGAGAAACAAAACCAGATTTATATTCTTAACTGCAGACTTGTGAATTTGCACGAACCAATGCTCTTAACAAAATCCCACTAACCCTTTTTAATGAAGGTTGAGAGGTGCAAGGCTTTGTTTTAAGGGCTGGTACCAAGGTAAAGGTAACCCGTTATGACTAAATTAAATTCTTAGTGGAGAGTGAGAAGGTTAATATTTTCGCATTATCATCCTTATTGTTTTCAAACAAAGGCTGAAGAATATATTTGTTAATAAAACATTATATCCTGAGATTAATGACTCATCTGAAAGTTCATAAAATTAGTTGCAGTATGACAGATTAAATTTAATGCAGATTGCATGTGGTTTTGTTGTTTATAGTTGTCTGGTTTACATTTTCTTTTCTTCTTTTATAATCCTTTGAAGTAATGTCTTTGCAAGGTTCTGAGTTAAAAGCTGTTCTGTACTCATTTTTGCTATCTTTTTCTGTGAAGAACTGACAGATGCCTTAATAAAGAATGGACAGCTGGTTTATAGACAAAGAGGCACAATCAATTTAGGCTACAGTTTAAAAGTACATAAAACAGCTGTACGCTGCTAATGAATTTTAATAGTTTTGCATCTTGTGCATCATACCATTTGACATATCCATAATTAAATGTGCATTTTGTTAATGAAATCTTCCCCTTGAATCATTAAATGGAGTAACTTGTACTTTTTTTCTAAAAACTTCTCTGTACATGTTTGGATAACTACTTTGTTTTGTCTTGGGCGGTTGTTTTTATACTGTGTTTTTAAAAAGTTATTTCAACTTTCAAAATATAATTATTCTGTATTGATTTGCCTGACATACAAAATGAGTTCTTTTCACTTCTGTCACTGTGTAGCAGTTGTTAGCTGTTTTCCATTCTAATGTTGCCTTTGATTTCCAGAGCAGCAGTAACTTTGTGAATCACAAAAAGGCAGTATAATAATTGAAAGACACGGAGAACATACTGGGAGGAACGGATGCTAAAAACCTTCGTTTTCTGTTTGCACTAATAAAAATGTGATGGTATGAAATAGACAGGAATAGCAAAATCTTTAAGCTAATCAAACAGATCATCTTGGGATGTTTATAGTCTACACTGAAAGCTGTTCTGCAGTGAACTCAGGTTCCAAAATTTCCTGTTACACATAGAATGAGTGAGACTGGCACCATCAGGGAGAAATACATATAGAATATATCTTGACTGTATGTCATATGCACGATTGCAGCAACGGTAGAGGTAGACAAATTGGCACCAGAAAGCAGTTAATGGTTGTGATATAGTGGCCACGATCTTTTGGCAGAGACAGTTCAGGTTGTCCCATACCTTGAAGGCTGAGAGAGTTATGTCCCTATCATGGATGTCATTGCTAGATAAAGCATGTTCAGGTAACCTAAGACTCCATACTCGATATTAAGTAGAAATAAATATAGAGGTGACCATCCTTTAACCATAATGACACAACTGGGTGAAAAACTGGAAAGCAACTGTGTTTGGACCAACTGTTCTTGCTGATTATAGCTGTTTCTTAATCAACTGCTGAACGGGATGGCCATTTCTCTCTCAGTGCAACCTGGAAAGTGTGGCAAACAATTTGCTTGCAGTCCTGAGTTATCCCTTTACTGTTTTTCCCCTCGTATCCCTGTCTGTCTCTCCATGCCGTCCCTATCTTCTCCTTATACAATACATCAATCCCCTCCTGCGGTGGTTTAGGACCCACATATACCATTTCCCCTCTTTACAGAGACCACCTTCAGGCAGCATAGTCCTTCACCTAGGGAGATCCAGCATTTAGTCTCTACTTGTCTCAGTTGTAGCAGTCTGTCAAGCATGCCCACAGAATTTGGTTAGATCTAACAATCAGAACTTTAAAGTCCACTCAAGAAACAAACAAATTGACTGACTAACTAACTAACTTCCAGTTTTTATACTGTTTATCTCCAGATAAAGATACATTACTTCTGAAATTCATTTGGAAATGTATGAAATCAATTAATTTAATTTTGAAACTAAGAAGACTGGATGATTGTAACTGAGTCTGCTATATGGAAAATGGAATGTCATGACTGGACCATTGCTTGGAAGTACAGTGGGTAAGTCTGTCGTGATCATTATAGTTTATATTAGCTGGGAAAGTAATAACTCCAAAATCGCTAAAATTACTGGCAAATAGCACTCTATCATCCTCAGTATTACCATACCTTCAATATTCTCTGCATTATCACCTATTTATTTTTCTACGTCCGACTTGACAGAGTGGAAGGTTTACATGATGGTTTTATCCCTGTTAGTGTTCCAGATAAGGTCAGGACTGCACTTTGGAAACAAATCTCCAATCATTCCTATGTATCATGCTTTGCTTTACATCAGTTTCAGAGCATGTAAATCTGATTTCTTTGAAGTGAAGCTGAGCCACAAGGCTCACCCTGAGAGCACGCTTAATGAACTCCAGACAAAAAACATTAGTTCTGTGTCGCCACAATATTTTCAGAGAGAACTTCCATAAAAGACATGCAGTGTGGAAATCTGGTCTTCAGGACCAACCGGTTTGCTTTAGAGCTCCATTTCTGTTGTACCACATCGTGTGTTAATGTGTATGTAAGTGAACTCAGCCCAAATCCGAACTATGGCCTGGATCATGGTTGGTGAGCATATTGAGGAGTACGGATGGATTAGTGCAGGGTCAAGGGCATGGGCTAAGTATGTGTGTGACTACATTTATTCAGTCAAAATCTGCCCCTGCTTGTCTCAATACATGAGCATAACATTTTCTTTCTTAGGTTCTTCTGAGCTTTTCTTGATGGGAAAGGAGAGCTATGATATCTTCATCCTTCCCGGGCTGGTATCTAAACAGTTTTATTCACTGCAAATTTGAACGTCTCGGAGTCCCTGCTGATACAGGATTACCAACTGGTAATCACCATTTGAAAGACAGAAATCAACATTGTAAACTATCCACAGATTTTAGGACTGCATCTATATTTTTCATTAATTAAAATTACATAGTATGTACGGTATTGATAGAATATGAGAAAAATCTCACAAGCTTAGGACAGCCCCACCATGGCATCTGTCTCTGCAGGTGAAGTCTGTATTCTGTTCTGTGCAGCAACGTAGCTTTAACTAGCAGAACAGAATAAAAACAATTGTGCCCAACCTATATAAGGTAGTGGGGGACGTGAGTCTAGGAATCACATTTCCAGGGAAATGAAAGTCTGAACTTCCTCAGGTAAAGGAGTGAACTGACCCAGGGAAAGGAAACAGTGCAGGACTGGTACCTAGGTTTAGTTACATATCACTGGATGCTAAAAATAATGGAATGAATACAGATACGGCTTTATGACGTACTGTAGTTCTCTCTACCTTCCAAATTAGTCCCTTTTTGTTCTACAAGCAATAAATTACCAGCCTGTTTTTCTCTTTCTCATAATTGACTACCTGATCACACATCCTCTTGCTAATATTCTCGAACTCCACAGGTACCAAGCAACTTTTCTTCCACGGAGGTTGGACCCAATGTTTTCCATCTGTACTTAGTTTGGAAAGATATTTGACAGTTTTCAAGTCTAAAAAATGGCTTCTGTTTCAGCAAACTTGTCTGACTTTTACCCAGCAATTTCAGATAGTCTAATAACTGGTATTAATTAAATTATGATTTATATTATTTATTATATTATATTATTATGTTATTAATTAACTTCCTAACAAATTTTGCCTTACTTCAAAAGAAAGGGCAGAAGTGCCTCATGTTGGCACAGGTGGTAATACTGAAAATTCTATGCATGCTGAATATTGATGATTAGCTTTGATGAATTGTTAAATTTCACAAAGTTTATTGCTGCCTTGTAATTCCTACATTTCTTCATAACTCATAAATGATCTTTCAAGTCTCTGGTGCTAGGTGTTATGAAAACAGAGGGAATTGGCCTATTAAGAACAATTTAACTCTTATCAACTTAAAAGGTATTAAACGTACCAGACAACGAAGGAAAGCAGAGTGATTGACAGCAGACTTCTAGAAATCAGTCTCAAGATTAAATCTTTTGTTACTGTCACTTTTTTTTTTGTTGACATGTCTCCATGACTCCAAAGAAATTGAAGTGTCCTGTTTTTCAAAGACCTTTCCCTTTATCCTCCAGTAAAATGGATTTTCTCAAATCTTCAGGTCATTCTACCAGTGACATGTCCCCTATAAAAAAATAATTCCTTATATGTAAATTCTGGTGAGAGAAGAAAACAGGTTTTCTAATAAATCATCCATTGTACCTTATCCCAGAGAAAAGTCAGAAAACGTGGTAGGAAAGGTATGTATACTATTTTCCTATTTCCTTCTATTCTTTTAAGGTTCCTAATTATAAAGACTTTGAAAGCAAAGTTTCTATGTGTCAGATAGAGGTGGTCATTGAACGTGTGATTTGGCAAGATGTGAAATGTGCCAAGTGTGTGCTAACTTGTCAATAAGTGTTTTATATCCATGAAATATCAGCTATCCTCAGGAAGAGCGTCCAGGCTGTGGCTCCCATATAAACAAAACCATCTCTGTGTAGGCTACGTAGAAGCTTACATTAATGGCATTGTCTGATGGCTTTCCACTCATAGCCATCCTCTCCTATCTCATCTTTTGATCCCTTTGCACAGCTAAATGTTTCGTGCCTTTTATTTATATCTAATCCAGAGACGACTTTGAACAGCAGTAGAGAGAACGCAATACTCTGGAAAACTGAACTAAAAACTTCTCAGGACTACAAAGGAACGGGGTCTGGAGAGATGCCTTATTTATTTTTTGAAAGCTGTGAAGTCCTTCGGAATAAAAGCTCTAGTGGGCCTGCTTCTAGAAATTTTGAGGCTACTACTTTAAACCATTACCATAGTAACAATGAGAATGGTTGTGAGATGGGCTGAGAATTATCAAAGAATTTCAGAATCAGTGTATTCTCATCATAGAAATATATGGACAATATAAATATTTTTATTAATGTCTTTTAACTACACTGTAAATTACTAACTAAAAGCAATTTTTGTCTTTATTTTAATAGATGCTATTAACCTTTTTTTTTCCAATGATAGATATTGATTTTCCTCTGCAGATAATTCCAAGATGTGTTTCAAAGTTGTATTATTGATTTAACTTAATATGAAAAGCTTTGTCCATACATACAATGTGCAATTAATTGCTCAAGGGTGTTCCACATAAGTTATGGTTTGGACTTAAAGACATGATTACAAATGCAATGTTAGTTCTTACTTTTCTATTGCATATGAATGAATATTTAACAGAAAAAAACACTAGCCATATTGAAATTAATGGTTAAATTGTTATTGATTTTCATAGCACAGGATTTAATTTGCTTTGTATAAAAAAATTTCATTTAGTCTGCTAACTATAATGCACTATATCATATGTAGTGTTTAGCAAGAAATATTTTAATTTCAACTTCAGATTGAAACGCATATTATCACTAATTCTTGCAAGAAAACATGAAACGCAAGTAGTCTTAGAGAAAGACCAAATTAAAAAAGGCCAACATCAACCATTAGTTAGTTTACAATAAGAATTTTCCATATTTCCATTCCCAGTCAAACTTACAACTCTTAAACTAAAACCATTTCCAATGTTTTGCTTCTTTTTTTGTGTGTGCAAGAAAGTTATCATTAATTATATCTCCACCTCAGTTTTTATTTCTTTCTTGTGTTCTAAAAGAAAAAGTTCTAGTTAGCATGTAGAAAATTTTAATATAATACCCAAACTTGGCTGGCTGAATGATAGGCACAGATGGGTATCTTTGAACTACCTATTTTTCCCTTACACATTGTCAGGAATATGTAAAAAGATGTTTAGAGGCATTCACACGAGAAGCTATTTTGGAAGGCTCTAAGTTTCTGTTATCTACTAACTTGTTCATAGTTACCAAAAAGAGGAGAGAGGCTCAGTGACACTTTGGACATATTCCATTATCCTTTTATTGTCAGGCTAATATTAGAAACAGAAATGCATTTGCCAAGTGTCTTTCAAACTACATCTATCTGCCTTCACCTCTCTTCCTAGGTAAGACTATTTTTTCCCTTCAATAAGCCCTTCCAACAGCCAAAAAAGGGTGTAGCAAGAGATTATAACAAGGAAAATGAGCTGAAAACTCAAGTGTATTTTCTCTAAAGGCTTTTTCAATCTGATTTTATCAGTCACAGGAAGCAGCTAAACAGATGAGATTTCTCTCTCCTTCCTTGAAGTTGGGCCACAGTTAATAAACGGGGCCACAGTCCAGTAGATCTCAGAGTGAAAATATTTTTGTCTAAGGTATAACCTCCATTTTTTTTTCTGTAAATTTTTTCTTACTGCTTTTAGTCACATCATTTTGTGCCTCATTAAAATAATTATTAGCTTACAAGAATAGCATCGCTGAATGGTTTTAGACCCTTTTTCTTTAACTTTCCCTTAAAAAAATACATTACTCCTTCATATGTGGCCAGAACATACAATAAGGCTGAATATGGAACCATATGATTAAGCTGTTAATGATGTTGGTCAATGATTGCAATGAAATATGCAGTACACTTACATTTTAAAACGTTTTTGCATTTTTAAGGCTGCTATCAGTATCCTTAACTATTTGTCATACTTATCCTTATTATCGTTACTTACACAGATGTCTCTCCAACAGATTATTTCAGGTAATGTTACACTCAGAAGTCATTGAGTCATTCCAGATGTGGTCACAACAGAGTTATATACACATGTTACTAGTCTGATATTTGAATGCACATTTTGGCTGTCTTAAATGTAGATGCCCACAGTCATTTTCATCTTGATATAGTAGTATTTATTTGGGTTCTTTTGAAATTAATCATTTGTGTTTTCAATTAATATTCTTCCTAAGCAGCAATCTGCAGTGGGTTTGGTTTCTTATGCCTATGAAAATGTTCTTAGTAAGTTCTTTTTAACTCATAGTGCCCTGCCCAAACACCTCTCAGGAAAATGAAATCTGTTATTTGTGTATCAAATGCAGGATCTATCAAGAAAAAATGGTTATCTGTCATCAGTACATTCAAAAGTCATATGACCTGTGGTTATTTTTAGGAAAAGTAACTTATGGTTTAGCTAAAGGCAATATAACATCTTATTTCAGAAAGGTCTAAATAATCAAGATTTCCAACTCCAACTACTTCCAAGCCTGCACGGTAAAATCTTTTACTCAAGATTACAATATGGATGAGACAACTTTTCCGATTTATTGTAAAATCCTCAATCTATGAAACTTTAACTCAAGACACACATGAAACTTCTGAGTTTTGTAACATTTAATTAACTTTTGTGTATTTGTGAATTTCCATTTGAGTGTCTGTAACTCAATTTCTGAATTGGAATGAGAATGCTAAAATATTCAAAGAAAGACTAGGATCTCTGGTCTATTTCTTTCAAAGTGAGAAAGCTTAGAGGTTTTGGATATATATCCAGAATCCTCAATTTTTCTCTTCATAGAACAGAATTTATCATCCAAGCACTTTTAAATGCATTCATCAATAGTTCAACTCTACTAAAAAACACCACTTTCAACTTGTTTTCTGTAACTCGGCTGAACTGGAGCTCACTGTGGCTCAAGAAACATTAAACTGTGAATTTCATAGAATCATAGAATGGTTAGAATTGGAAGGGGCATTGAATATCATCCAGTTCCAACCCCCCTGCCCTGGGCAGGGACACCTCCCACCAGACCAGGTTGCTCCAAGCCCCATCCAGCCTGGCCTTGAACCCCTCCAGGGATGGGGCAGCCACAATTACTCTCGGTAACCAGTGCTAGTGCCTCACCACCCTTATAGTGTAAAATTTCTTCTTTCTTTAGATACCAATTGTAAATCCCCCCTCTTTCTTTTCGCCGCCTACTAGATGTAGTAAATTCAAGTTGTATAGACCCTGACATGCTGACTTGACTTCAGACCTGCCTCATCACCATGGACTTGCCTGAGGACCAACCCTGGTTACCATCACTGGAGCTACCCTGGTCTCCTTGGGCACTGTGGGACTGTCCCCTTGCTGATGAGCACAGTGACGTGCTAGCTCACTATCACCCCAACTCCCAACTCGTTCTCCCCAGGGAGCAGCCCACTCTTGCTGCTCCTTAACAGACACCTTTCAGACCTTAATTTGTCTGCAAGATGATGCTCTTCTTGTCAAAAGAGGAAAATCAATCTACTGTTATTTGCATAGATTCCTGGGAACGAGCAATCAGGGTGTAGTTGTCAACAGACACTCTTGTTTCTCAACAATGGCTTTTAACATCCATCTCTCCATCAAGCCCTGAATCTAATCTGGATTCCTGAAGCATGTGGGAATCAGCTGAGAGTAGTGTGGAAAAATATATACTAAGCAATGTTGATGAGATGGCACAAGCTTGTGTTACTTGAGGATGCGAATTGAAAGCATTGAAAATTGCTCCAGTCCTGCCTTCGTTCCACCAAAATTGTCTGAACCTCAGAATGAAACCGTCCAAGCAGCTGATCCTAAAGTGAAGATCCTGCCAACAGGTCAAAAAAGATGGAGCAGACCTCTCTGTTTTTCTGTTCTATGTGTCAGCTAAAAAGCCATTAAGCTTGTTGTTAATTTCATTCTCTGAAACAAAATTTGCTGCCAGGCAAAACTCTTTGTTATATGGCTAAGTAAGGCAGCTGAATACAGGCCTTGCAGTAATAGTGCCAAAAATTTCTAATAGAACTCTTCAACGAGGGAAGTGTATGAAATGACTATCCATCTTTTTATACAGAATGGACAAAGAGACAAAGTTTATAGTCTTGGGGAAACATTACTTTATCTCACATAAGCAGAAGGAGCTTTCTAAGGATTAGGCAGCCTCAGCACCTCCGAGAGTCACAACTGAAATGAGAGTAAGTACTTTGTCACCTGAATTTCGGAGACAGTAAGCGATAGCTGGAGTGAACCCATGGGCTGTGAAGACAGGTGTTCAGCCTTGTAACTGATGGTGGATTGTTTACCGAATAAAAATTTTAATGCTGACATTTAGTTTCAAGAATTCAGTTCTTTCCAGTCAGAAAGGTAATCTGTCCAAAATTCACACCAGAGGTGGAACTGCCACTGGGAGAACCAAACTGTGTTTTATAGCACCATTAGGCTTTATGCCATTTTGATTGAATTGTTATCACAGCTCATCTGTTTTCTTGCCATCCAGGCACCATGCGTAACTTCAATTTATGCTTAAGATTGTAAAGATTTTTCCAAGATGCTGATACTCTGTAAACTATTTAAGATTAATATAAGCAATATTTTCCATCAAGCAATTTCCTGCTAACTATCTCTTAGAAGTGGTCTTCATATTTCCAGACCATTGCATCAAGAGGGTTCAAAACACTTTTGAAAGCACATTTAAAGTGATTAAATATTGCCAGAAGTTATACTAGCGATAATTCAGCTTGCATTACAAATGCTTTGCCACTTAGAAAATTTGTTGTAATTTAACTTCTTCAAAGGCGTTTTCCTAAGTTCTGACCCAGAGAAGATGAATTTTGAATAGACAAAAGAATAGTCTACCCAACATTAAATTCCTCTTCTAAACCAGGTGGTGTTGATGTTTCTGCCTTAGAGTGACTAATTAAATATCAGTATTTGGGTCTGAGGTGTAACCAAGTATTCATTTTTTCTTATTTAAATGATGAAAGATGGTCTTTACAGTAAAATTGTGTTCAGCAGCTTTCCTGAAATAATAAGCTATTGTCGTTTCTTCTTCTGTGTCCATTCTCCTCAGTAATATTCTGACAGGCATCCCGGTCACCATGAACACTGGAAACATCCGAAATTGGTTTGTATCCTACCCTGGCCCCAAAAGATTGTGTATTGCACTTGTTTGTACACTTTGATTTGATCTCATGAGGATTCCTCCTGACACTTGAGAAGTCACTAACGCTAAGATTTCCAGACAAGCTAGTTTATTGACAACAATAGACCAAAGAGTAAACAGTGTAATTTGTAATGACAATATATAACAAAGGTATAGCTGATCAAGGAGGTATTGATTCATTGCTGCTTCAGTTGCCCTTATGCAATTTCTTTGTGGTTCTACTCCCTGCATACCATCAATGTCTGCTTTCCTGTGTATCTATTATCACAGGATACAGAAGTAAGGACAGAGGCATGAGATGCTATGAAATCTGACAACACAGATTACTTTCTAGGGAGGATTATTTGCTGAATAGACCTATCTGAGGGAAACTTGGCTGTGGTGAGTAGGTGTGTGTCAGCCCCACCAGTTACAATGACTTAAGCTGCCCACAAAACTTTGCCATAGAACATTTCCTCTGTGAGAAAATGGACATTATCTTTCAATTAATTACAGCTGACTACCAGAAGCTGGGTGCTTCAAGTTTGAGACTCCCAGAGTTAACCTGCTTCACCCTGTGAAACAATTCAAAGGCAGGATATGGCTGTCATCTGTGATGGAACATTTTAGAGTAGCAAGGAACGCTAGTGGTGGACAAACACCTTACTTTCATTGCATACAAATCTTTATGTAAGTATTGGTAAGAAGTTCCAAAAGCTTTTCCTATATATCAAAAGGTTTATTTTTATACATTTAGCATAAAATAAAGTTATCTTGTGTCCTGTTTTCAGCTGGAATAGAGTTAATTTTCTTTCTAGTGGCTGCTGTGTTCCAGGTTTGGTAAGAAAGCAATGTCAGTAATGCATATTGTTTCAGTTGTTGCCAGGTGTTGTTTATATCACTCAAGGACTCTTTTCAGCTTCCCATAGCATCTGAGAAGGAGCAGAGACAGAACAATGACGTGGCCAATGGAATATTCAATACCACAGATCTCATGCTCAGGGGGTCGGACTGGGGAGGCAGGAATCTGCGATCACTGCTCAGGATGGGCTGGGCAACCGATTCACCGGGCGGTGAGAGTGACTTGTGTTGTATGACTTCATCTTGCATATTCTTTTACCAGTACTCCATTATTGTTCCATGAAACTCTATCTTTAAGCTTGAAAAAGAAGTGATTGTTCTCTCTCAAACCACTCATAACTCAAGGCCAAGCCACATGTGATGCCAAAATGCATTCACGATGAAATCACATTATCATAATGTGATCTTTCCTTTTTTTATGCTCTTTAATCAATATTTGAATACTGAATAGCTATCAATAATGGTGTTCACATTTTTATTAGGATTTAGAATTTGCTTCCCATTAGGATGAGTCAAAGAGCCATTTCTTTCAACATCTTTGCTCTAATGCAGTGAAAAAGCTGCATCATTCTATGTTTAATTCACATCACAGAGAGGTTTTGTTTTTTTTTTTTTGGTTTTTTTTTTTTTTTTTTACAGCCATAACGGTCAGAATCTTAAATTATTTCATATGAAACTTGAACCTTCAGGAGTGACTCTCCTGGCCATATGAATCAAACTTAGCTCATCTGGTCCTGTGGCACGTAAAAGGAGCTAATACTTAGGGACCCCTTGGATCAGTTTGGTAAGGAAAGAACAACCAGGAGTTTTTTGTGTTTTGCAGAAGGGCTTAAACTAGACCAATTAAATGTACTATCGCTGTAATTTGACATTTAGCTGATTATGTAGAGTGGAAGAAATATACATTCCAGTTTCTACTCTAAGGATTAATGTAATATTTAGCCTACATTTACTTGATGTTTCTTCCTGTATGAATTTGTTAATTTATAAGATAACTTCTGTGTTGCTTTTCTGGCACTGATATTATTAAATACATTAAGCAAAATGAAACAACCCCAGGGAGGGAGTTCTTCCTTTACGGCAACCAAAATATCCCAGAGTTTGAGACATATAACCTCGGACCATGTATAATGAAATGCAAAGCATATCTGACACATCTTAGAAAAGGCTCAACAACTGAGCTTTTAAATTAAAAAAAGTGCAATTCTGTCTCATATTCTGTAGGAAAGTAGTCACTGCTATTATTTTTTCTTCTAATAAGAGGATATCTGAATCCCAAGTTAGGATGGTACCCATTGCTAGAACTGAGGAAGAACAGTGAGTGCAAGGATAATGAAAAGCTTCTCATTTCAGCTTCTCATCTCATCCAAAGATTTAATTTCCCTTCCCTGGTGGATCATGTTGAATAGTGGGAATGGACAAACACTGCTTAATATGGGATATACATACCTCTGTGCAGTGCTGTCAAGACAGAAGCAATTTCTAATACAGATGGAAACAGAACTTTAACAACGACAAAACATCAGCGCTTCTGCAGGTTATGAACCTGCCAAATTAGACAGCAGCTGGAAAAATGGCTTTAAAGATTCCTTTTCTAGACTTAAGCATTGAAAGTGGAAATTAGTCTGACTTCAGGGCTTACTATTTCTGCAAGACAATCTTTTTCCCTCTCTGTAGAGTTGGTATAGCAAAATACCCCCAAAATCACTCCAAACATAAGCTAAACTTTTGTTTACTTTTGACCAAGATCATCTCAGTAACTTACTACTTCTCATGTGGAAGCTGAAACTAATGATATCCAACCTGGGGAGAAAAACTCCACCACTCTATAAAAATTACATATCACTGATTTATTTTTAGATATGAGACCCACAGCACAGGTGTTTTTTATTGTACCTGTTGTTGTACAATAAGAAAACATCTATGGCGAGGTGATCCATAAGTAGTTAGAAGCTCTAGAAACTTTTCAGACACTGCAATCTGAAGGACCACAAAGAAACCTGAATGCCATATGACCTTTCTGTTTTCCAAAGTATTGAACATTTCGTAAAAGGGTGACTGCTCTTAAGGAAAAAGGATTACAAAACCAATGAAGTGCCGTTACAAAAATCTATACGATATACTTGTGAAAGTGCACCTCATTATGGAATATGACAGATAATTCTTCAGTGGGAAAGGCACTGCTGTGGACTCTGTGAAGATATATGGATTGCATAGACCAAAGGGAAATTTTTTGTGAGATGAATCCTTCCGACAAATACAGTCTGTGCTTTGCTCTTTCTCCCGTGAAAAGTTCTGTAACAGTGAGGCTTTTGAAGCAAGCTATTTGTGTGGGGATGGCTTTAAATGCTGAACTTTGCGAATTAAGTGAAACGTTTAAACCCCTCCCTGCCTTGATTGTTTGAAGACCACAGCTATCTTGCTCTCTTTCTAAGCAAATGGTTAAGTTTCTTTGACAGTACATTATGTATCTCCATATTTGAGAAGAATTCACAAAAGAGAGAAGGGATGTAAGAGGATATTCCAGACTAACAGGACTGGAAACCAATAAGTGTGTGGCTTATTTTACAAAACATATGGGTAATGCTACTGTTTTCCATTTGTTTTTTTTACCTATTTATTCTGGAGAGTAAACAATAAAAACATTAGGCTTGAACCATGACCTGTAGTTTATATAAACCAGCCTGAAATGCAAATGCTCAATTTTTAAAGGTTGTCAACTAAACATTTTAAAGTGCTCACTATTTAGTACAGTACATTTAGGAAGAGAAAGAATTTTACAGAATTAATGAACTCTATAACTAAATTAGCTATGGCTACTGCAGTAGTAACTATAATATCAAACCCAATTTTTGTTTGCTATTGAAAAGAAGACATTGAATTTCTTGTGAAATAGAACTCATAAAAACATAGTTCAATAGAGCATTTGTCCAGGTTCTCACATAAACAAACAGAAGACTCTAAGACAAATAATGGAATGGAAAAAACAAAATCAGACAAACAGAAGTCAATCAGTCTAGAAATGCCATAAGTAAAATTCTACTGTTTGGAAGTTTTAAGTTTCTCAGATTCCAGGTTTTACAGGAAGATGATGACTTTTTGTGGCTCTTCTCCAAGTCTAATCTATCTATATATAAATCATGACTGTATATTGGCTTCATCAATCATTGTGCAAAACAAAATTATAGCATTTAAACTATGAAACAGCACTCTGCAAAAACTTTTACTTGGAAAGTGAAACAATTTTTTGAACTATTTCTCCTGAATTCAAGATCATATATTAACCAGACATCTACTTATCTGTCTTCTGCTGGTTAATCATACACTTCATTCCCTGGTCTCTGGCAATTATAGTGCAAAAACGCATTTTTCTCTAGAGTGTTTCTGACTGTTAGGAGAATACCTGATTTGGTATGAATACATGCAAGACTGAAGTTTAATGTATATAATAAATAAATATAAATAGTCTAAAATAAAAAAAACTACAGGAAAATATAGGAAACCTGACATTTATTAATTTTCATTGTATCTGCAAGGACAAAAGGAACACTCCCAAGAACCTTAATGAAAATACATAATTTCATCAATTTTCCAGAAATGGATTTTTAGAGTATTTGTTTTGCAATCTCTCTGAAAAGTCATAAAAAATAATTATCAGATTTACTCAGCGATTTATACTTTTCTTTGGGCTTTGTTTCCCTTCTTCAGCTTACAGCCAGCATCCTAGCCCTCTTTCCTGTGGTCATTACACTAACAGGAGCCTTACTGACTTCTCTGAAGTTCAACATATTGAATGAATAACTGAAGCTGTTGTGGAATGACCACAACTTGCCATTCCCCACTCATGGGGCAGGGAGAAGGCAGAAAAGTCCGGAATGACGGAATGAAGTTGAGCCTGGGAATAAGGTAGAGGTGGGATGAAGGTGTTTCTTTCTCTATTTCTCACTATCTTACTCTGTTTTTAATTGGTAGTAAATTAATTTTCCCCAAGTGTAGTCTGTTTTGCCCATGATGGCAACTGGTAAGTGATCTCCCTGTCCTTATCTGGACCCACAAGATTTTTCACTTTATTTTTTACCCCTGCCCTGTTGAGGTGGGCATCTGACAGCCAGCCAAGGTTAACCTACTGCTAAACCAAAGGAGAATTAAAAATAAAGAGAGCCCAGAGGTGGAAGAGGATGGGCTCAAGAGGATCTGCAAACAGGGAGCAGGTTCCCAGATCCCCAAAGAGACCACTGCAGGGCAACATGGCAATTATACAGCCTTAATTACACAGCCAGTGCAAAGTGCAAGGGGAGACACCTGGATTGATGCTCTGAGGTTGAGGCAGGCTGGAAGAAGCTAGTCCAGGAAGAACAAAATTGAACGTGGTGATGGTTGACGCTGAATTGGAGGGAATAACCCACCACTGAGGCCTTTTCTTCTCATCAGCTGCATTCACAGTCTCCCCATCAGTTGCACCTTGGAAACTTATGTCTCCCACAGCCTCATAGATTCCCCAGACTCAGCCATCCTAAATCTTTTGATCTCAGTTTCTCCTCTAACCTGTCTTCCCCCATCTTCTTTTGTGAACTTTTCTCCAACTGCAAAATTGTGTGCTATCTGCTCCAGACACGCTACAATCCAGCATGAGCTATTTTGATCTTCTCCTTTGAGGATGGGGAGCTTTAATTCAATTTTGCCAACACCGAATTGCTGCTGCCAACCCGTAATTTCTCAGCAGTGTAGTATATTTGGCTCATTCTACGATTCTTTAAAACAGTGGCATACTATTAAAGCATATTGAACTTGCAGAAAATATCAATAGACTACAATAACTGCTCCTCTATACTTAAATGCTGCAGTTCAGCTACGTCCACACTTCCTGATAAAATGAGACTATATTGTTGCAAAAAACCCCATAATTGCTGGAGTTGCATGGATTAAATCAGTGAATCATGAGCATAAATCCCTGCACTATTCTATAGGTGCACTCTCAAGTCTTTTGAGTTTGTAATGTGAAATATTTTGCTGCTCTTTCTCAATCCTTTGAATTATTTAAGTTGTTCTTGGCACCCTCCTCTCTCAGTAGGTGGTGTCCTGTACATACTAACGTTAGTAAAGCAGCTAGCAGATTTTTACCATGTGCAGAACTGATGCAGTCTGAAATTCACAAATCTACCAAGTGAAAAAATCATCTGGGTTAGAGAGTCAACTTGTATTTTAGATGATGCAGAACTACTACAGTGTACTATTTAGGGTTTTACATTCTTGGACTGTATTTCCAGGCACTAGACAAGGCACTAATCTACCCTAAAAGAGATGTATACGTAGGAAAATTTGAAATGTAAAGGTGAACTTTCATGTTTGAATCTCAAAAGGTATGTCTGAATAATAGTCTTTGAAGGCACATGAAATGTCAGTTTCTTACATAAGGAGAGATTTGCCCTTGCTAGAATCATTAATTTCTATGTCCCTATTAAGCTTGAATCCTGAGAAAATTTTCTTGTTCGTTCTGAGCCACCAAAAAGGATGTAAATCTTTGCTTCAGCCATTAGTTTTAGACAATTCCAACCCACCAAAATTGCTTCTGCGTGCCTAGTAGGGGAATCCTTCCTTTAATTGATATTGAAAGGCCAAAATTGGAAAAGCATAAGTTTTCTGAGGTCACCATATCTGTTTATCAGATGCCAGTGAAGAAAAAAAGCCTTACATGTATATCTAAGATTACAGGCAGTGTTGCAGGAGGTAGATTGTTCTCCAGAGCTGCTGATACACCTCTACTCTCAGATTGTGTGTGCATGCAATTTCTCCTGAAATATGCCTTCTGGAGTTAGAAATCATAAAGAAAAGGATGCAAAACATAGCAGGAGACTGCGTTAATGGAAAGCAAGGTCCTGTTTGATATATGCATTTAATCTGCTTCACAATCTATCTTTTGATTTAATACCATTATTTTCTTCTGCAGGGATCGACATGGTTCTTCAGGGCATGCTCTAGTGCCCAAGATTATTGGTTTGTCGTGGGCTGCTGTGTGGGTGGGTGAT
>JAOTQQ010000023.1:89441044-89459712 GCA_026546715.1 Gallinago undulata
AATATTTCCTAATATCTAACCTGAACCTCCCCTGGTGCAACTTGAAGCCATTGCCCCTTGTCCTATCGTCTGTGACTCAGTTTCTAATTCTCCTTGTGCACTGCACAGAAAACATCCACCAGGGAAGGATCTCACAGTTCCCACAAAAAGATGGAGACTGGTAAGTGCCTACACATGCTGGCAAGCAATAACTGCATCTGTTTAAATTGGGTTTCGATGCAGCAAGACACATTTGTGGTGGAAAGAAAAAAAAATGGAAATTTTTGTACTCTATTAGTGAGTCCTATCAGGTTTGACATATCACAGTCACTTCTGTTGTATAATCTGATGTGCTGACATAACGGGAGCTGATATGTCACCCTAATGATAGGCCTTTTCTGAAAAATGAAAGAAGATGTGGCTCATAATATCAGAGCTAAGATTACTATAGCTCTCAGTAACATGTTCTTTCCAACTAAGATCAGAGTCAAGCTGTGCCAAACGTACATGCATAGGAATATGGTCAGTCAAATAATCACATGCTTTTATAATTACAGAACATTATGTAATCTTATGAAGAAATTTTAGACTCTAGCAGTAAGGCAGCCAAGCAGTAAGGAATGTAAGAAGGCATACAGAAATTGCTGTAAGTATTAAATGGTGAAGAGTAGACCCGCTGTATCTTTTTAAAGCCACCTTATGGGGTTCCATAGCGATAATCCAATGCTATATTAAATTCCAAAAAGATTATTGAAAAGACTGACATGTCATTTCATTTTAAATCCATCAAGATTAACCTTTCATTCCCAAAGACTCAAAGGTTATGTAAAAGTCTTAGGTTTATTCACCCACACAGAACAGTACTGGCATTCCCCGTGGAGAGTACTTATAGTAAATGCATGGCCATTTTTTAGAACGTATCAGTCATCGTTCCTTTGTGTTATACTGCTACCAAGATGGTATAAATACAGCAAATTATTACCATTACTGTTATATTACAGCTATGACAGTTGAAATGAACACAAATTTTGAAAAGCCTTTTATTTGTCCCTTTTGCCAAAAGCTTTTAAAAATCTTTTCTTGTCAGCCTGTGACCTTGCAGAACATGACTGGCTCTCTGAGAAATAAAAGGAGCGCATTTTTGCTGTCATACTGCTGAACCCTTTCAATTCCTATTACTGTCTGGGGAAGGCAAGGACTTTTGGCACCTTCTGCTCTATAGGTCTTCCATGAAGATCTTTGCAGCACAAGTTCTGTAGTATAGACCCAGGAAAAACTCCTTACTTGGTAAGAGACGTACGATTGTATCCCTGGGATCAATTTTCTGACTGTTCCTCATAGCCACATTCAATTTGCTGTGAATAATGTTACACAAAGCTAAATTTTGCTAATATTTACAGCTGTTCTGTGCATATTTACTTGGACCAGGCAGTATAATTAATAGAAGCATAGAATCATAGAATGGTTAGAGTTGGAAGGGACCTTAAAGATCATTGAGTTCCAACCCCCTGCCATGGGCAGGGACACCTCCCACCAGAGCAGGTGGCTCAGTTCAGCTCTTTATCCTTTAGTAACAAGGGAGCGCCGATGAATTTTGTTTACAAAACGTTTTGCAGCAAAAAGATGCTTACCCTCTTGGATCAAAATTATACAGAAGAAAACAAATTTTAGACAAACCTTTAAATATATGAACCCATGAAATTTAAGTTCATCTTCCTCTGGTGAAAATAAAAACATTTTCAGGAGAAACCCTTCATATAAAAATAAAGATAGATAATTTTGTCAAAAAATTAAGTAAAACCCATGCAGCAGGTACAATGGTGTTTCAGCCACTAGAAATTGTGGCCTGGAAATTACTGCAGAAGGAGGGAAGCTGATATAACACTTTCTGCAGAGCTGTATCACTTTCTCCCTGCGTAAAATTCACGCAGGAGAACCGGGAGGGGGGCACATCTCTCTCAGAATGATTCATTCACAGAATCATCCTGTCGGGGATTTCTTTATCTAGCTTTTCTTTTTACCAATAATTTTTTTCAGAGTCCTAATTTTAAACTTGGTTTGAGTATCAGTGCAGTTGTTACAGTATTATAGGGAAATAAGAAAAAAAATAAAATATATGCAGTGGGCTGAGGTATTTCATTATTTATTGCGTGATCATTTAATATGTAAATGAGGTGCCAATAAAAAATGGAATGCAACAACGTAATTTTGCAGCCTGATTTTGCCTGTTTCTTCTACTTTAACACTGGCAGCAATGTATGTATAATATGTTATTGGGAGGAAAGCATAAAAAGTATTTGGAAAGTAATCCACAATTGTTTTGTTTTCTTTTACAGAAGAACTTAATTTCACAGATTTCCAGAAACTCTGAAAGTGCTTGATCAGTACAAAACCAGGCAAAGTTAATTAATGATTTCAATTTCAAAGCACCTTTGATTAACTGAAGCCAGTACATAGGGAGGCAAACTACTTTTTATTAATGACTCTTTTTATCGTTTCTATTAAAAAATGCCTCTAAATGACAGCACATATTTTCCAAACAGTCTGCATTATTAGATTAGAACTCTTGACGTTGTTCACATCTGGGTACATGAGCAAAAATAATTAAATTTAATAATAACAGAAAAAATACAGTAATCCATCATACTACTACCATAGCATGAACAATGAAGTCTGAGGGGGTGCCAAATTAAAAAATGAATCCATAAAAATATGTCAATTACTATAACCATAATAAAATTTCAGACCATGTTCAAATGAATATGAACCATAATCCCCTCTCTCAATCTCACTGGGGTCTTCTGATTTCAAACCACCTAAAAACATATCTAAGGTGACTAGCATTGCACATTAGCTTTAGAAATCACACATTACACTGTAGCTCTGACTGAAACAGATCTCCAGGATTGTTCAATTTAAAGTTCCTCCATTTTCTGTGCTATTGCCTCAGCTTTGTCTCATGCTACAGTATTCAGTATGACCTGAACTCTTTTTCCAAACACACAGTTCATATCCTGGCAGCTTTGTAAAGTAAGCACGGTGTGATTCTCTTTCTTTAGACGCTACTTTTAGCATTCTCCTCATCTTCTCGTACCAAATGTTCTCATTTGTCAGGCTTTAGAAACCTCTTTGAAGAGTAAATAGGGACTTCTGAACGTTCAGAATTTTTGTGCGTGTCTTTGTGAAAGGTATTGTTCAACAAACAAACATCTTTTTTTTTCACAGTTAAAATGGATTGCTATTGTAACAACTGAGAAAGGCATTGTATAAATGTTGTTTCAGCGGTGCAGATGCATGCATCAATGTCATGTTTCTTTCACCTTTCTCCTTATGGAAGAAGATAGCATGCCCTTGCAGACATGTTTCCATTAAAGACTCAATAAGGCCAGTTCATGAGATCATTGATAATTCTTCTGTGAAGGGACCTCAGGAGGTCTTCAGTCTAACCTCCCCCTCAAAGCAGGGCCAGCTACAGTGCCAGGATAATTTGCTCAGGACTTTTTGCTGTAGGGTCTTGAAAATCTCCAAGAAGGGAGTCCCCGTAACCTCTCTGGACAGCCTGCTCCACTGTTGTGCTTTTCTCATGTGGAAAAGATTTTTCTTTGCCATGACCCTAAGTCTCTCAGATTAAAGTTATGTGTGCTGTCTCTCATCTTTCCAACATGCATCACTGAGACCAGTCTGGATCCATCTTCTTTATAATCTTTATAATCTTGCAGTACTGGCCGGCTTCTGATAGCTTCCCCTGAAGCCATGTCTTCTCCAGGCTGAACGAGCCCATCTCCCTCAGCCTTTCCTCACAGGACGAGTGCTCCAGACACAGCTCTTGGTGGCCTTTGTTCTCATTGGATGCCATAAAGTTCACCTAGATCCGTTTTTCCAAGCTGTCTGGTTCCCTCTGAATGATTTAAATTGATCAAAGTGCCCTCCTTTGCCTCTTCCAGGTCACTCATGAAGCTTGTAAACAAGGTAAGTCCCAGGGCAGCCCCCTGAGGTCCTGTGCTTGCTATTGGCCTCCAGAAAGAACACGATGCATTAACCATAGCCCTAACTAATGATGTCCACCCATCTAGACTGCAATGTCAGGTATAGTAAAAGTCTTGTTCTAATTTTCTGAAGATTACAAGTGACCTAGTTTAGGTTTATAAGTAAACCGACCTGAAATAAAATTGTCCATTTTCCCTTCACTACATGCAAAATTCACTTTTCTGCAGTGGTGCATCAGCCCTGTGCACATGAGCAAGCTGTATGAATGTTCACATTACAGACATCAGCTATATTTATCACTTTTTAGTATTTTAGCATTTTCCCTTTTACTTTTTTAGTATAGTTATGGACAATATAAGTTGTGGTATTTTTCCTGAACTGGTTTTCTTCTTTTAAAATTTAAAAAATTATCAGCATTTTCATGGAGCCCCAGTAAAACTGTCTACAAATAATTTATGTCTCTTACCTTTAAAAAAAATGTTCTCTGGAAAAAGATTGTTTTTTTCGCAGCAGTATGAAAGTTGATTTTTAATATATCATCTAAAAAACTCAAGAGCCTTGCTTAGGAAACTGTTGTAAGGTCCACAAAATAAATAACTACATGAATGGAAGACAAGCCATTGGGCTTAATGATCCAGAGGCCTCAAAAACATACTCACAAACTTTACAAGTGCATCTGGAAAAGCCTTTCTACAGCGCTTAGAGAATGCATTAGAAACAGAGTGTTTTCACAGATAGATTAGTGTTCCTTAAAATCTTTGGTATGCTTAAAAGTGTATAGAAACAATGTTAATAATTATGATATTTATTTACTGGAAATAAAAGTAAGATTATTCCGAAACTCTTCTCTAAATTGGAAGGTATACTTATGTAACTTATATAAA
The DNA here is from genome assembly GCA_026546715.1 of Gallinago undulata. Taxonomy (NCBI): domain Eukaryota; kingdom Metazoa; phylum Chordata; class Aves; order Charadriiformes; family Scolopacidae; genus Gallinago; species Gallinago undulata. The sequence continues at coordinate 89,445,895 of JAOTQQ010000023.1, forward strand.
TCTAAAGAGTTTTGTCCCATTTTTTTTTTCATGAACAAAATCCTTTAGTGCTGAGAAAGAAAGGTAGAAGTCCTTTGTCACCTTGTTGATCATACCAGAATATGCTCCACGTGGAAAAAGTTGCTGCTGCTAACCCTAAAACCCTAAAAAATATCTCTCATATGGATAGCATATGAGAGAATTTTGTTATTCATTTATTTAGGGTTTTAATGCTGTAAACCACAGTAGGTAGTTGATATGATATTTTTATATTAAGAGACATGAAAAAAAAACCTTTTCATTCAAAAGGCAAAAAAAAAAGAAGTTATCTTTCAACTATCTTTGATGACTATAAATGTTTTGGGTTTTTTTTTTTTATGGGAAATTACGTAGTATCTAATCCAGTTTATTTGCAGATGGACACACTCATCCATGAATTCATTACTGATTTCGTTCAGTTCATAGTTGTGGGAGATTCCACTCCCACAAATTCTTAGGTTCAGTTATACAAATATCATCCTGAGGATGATTAATGTTCCTCACTAACCTCTTTCAGGAGGCTTTTTATCCCACCTCTTCTCCATACTGGCAACAGGAGAAGAAACCCACCCAGGTTAGCTAGGATGCCCAGACATTTTGGACGGCCTGTGTGAGGGGGAATTCATGGCACGTAAACTTTTCAAGGTTGTCACAGGATTTCTAGGATGGCAGTGGAGTGGCCAGGAGGAGAAAGGATGGCTTTCTTGGCCATATACTGCAGGTGGCACCACTGTTACACAATAGCAGACATCTGCAGTTTCTTGGTAAACATCTTTGTCAGCAGAAACCAAGACACTCCCAGGCTGTAGGACTTGGCATGGAAAGTATGCTTAAGGTGAAATGAATTTTGGATGCACAGGTCATGAGAGCATGATGAGACCCAGACAACGGAGCACCAATTATCATGCTGAAGACTAGAAGCTGGGTCAAATCCAATTATCTGCAGTGGGTAAGAGGGCTGCAAGCTCTGAGAAGCTTGGTGATCCTTTCATACCTTGAAGTTGCAGGATAAGCAGGATTCTCTCTGGTTTAAAAGGGATGGACAGATAAGGAATAGATACCCGGAGCACCTTGAGATAGACAACTTGATGCAGAGCAGAAGCAATATAGAATAGACACATGCTGTCCAACAAACCCCAAAACCAGCAACAAATTGTATAAATCGCAGACAACACCACCACAAACAAAATTCGTATCTGTTGGACAAAAATTTCCTAATTATTTGATGGAAAATGAATGTGTGCTCTGCTGTAAAAGATGGTACTGCTTGAATATAATGGTGAACAATTTTTTTTCTGAAGTCAAATAAACTGATATTACAGACATTTATCACTGGTAAGCTTTGCCAGTATGAAGTCAAATTCTATTTGTTGGCAAAAACTTCATGTTCCATACTGAGGTACTCCACTTCATAATCAACTCTAATAAACACAAGGAGAAATAAAAAGATATCTTATTAGTTTTGAATACCATCTATTACGTCTGAATTGTATTTGCTGTGGTAATGCAAGGGCTGCACTAAAAAAAGCTGTTGCTGTCATTTCTGTAAAACTGATTCTCAGCTAAAAGGAACTGAAAAGTCTTGTTTAGGCATCATATTAATTATATCTGTTGCTTCTTTTATATTGCAGAAACTTGGAGTCCTTGTTGTAAATTAGGATGGTTAAATGCTGAGGAAGTAGAGTTTACAATCTAAGTGGGAAGATTCCCATTTTCAGGATTACTGCACATACATGTCCTTTTTGTGGCAAAAGTGTTAACTGTACTGAAAACCAAAATAATGATATTCTGCACTGTCAGGTACACTCTGTCCCCAGACTTTCTGAATACATTCAAAGTAAATGTATTCTCAGTTCTTGAGAGAGCAAGGACCAGGGGATGTAAATTTTTGATGGCGATACCAAAAATCTCAAAGGACATGATACACAAAGGGATGTGTATCCCCACCTGTAGTCTAATAAGGCAAGCTGAAACTTTTTATTACGTACAGTGATCGCATTGCTGGGGCAAAGTCTTGGGCAAGACTTCAGGGGAAATAAACCCAACTCTATTGACCTAAGCCAGCTGCAGATTGCAAAGAAAACGGCAAAGATATACGTCTTTTTTTTATCTCCTTGCTCTATCAGCAGCATTCTAAAAGTACGTTGGTGAACCTCCCGATGATGAGAAACTACTGGCAGCCCTTCTGAAATGACCCCTCAGGGACTGCAGGCACAGGTCCCCCGATGTGCTTAGTTGGTTAGTTCCTCCAGAAATTGATGGGAATCGGGGACCTACGTACAGGCTACTGTCCTAAATAGCTTTGTACATGAGCCACACGTACTTACACTCACCAAAGAAAGTCAGCAAAGCTCTGTAATATTAAGAAGGATTACACACTGCTGCAGCTATGCAAACAGTTGCAGACAGTCCATCTGCTATTGTCACTTAATACAAAGAAGGTACAAGCCTTTGCAGTGACTTTGGATTATGAAATTATTAAGAACAATTACATTCAGTGGTTTGCATGTTATTATTACTTTTGACAGCTTTCAAGGATAATAGCCCTGGACTAGAATGTTGCTAGTTCAGTCTCCCCCCGATCTGCATGAATTCTTTCCACTAATTCTAAAATGTTGACAACTGACTGAAAACAGTATGTATTAGACAATCTATATATAGAAAGGAAATAAATCTGGAAGTACTGCAAAGGCATAGAGAAACAAGGATATATAAAGAAATTCAGTGATGCAGGGTTAGACTTTACAATGAAATGTATATTGTCATATCTAAGGCTGTTCTGAGGTAAGGTTCTGTGAAATTAATTGTATTTTAATTGCTCAGACCAGCAAAATTTCTTCTCATATGCACTATCTGTTTTACACTTCAAACTCAGCGTATCATTGAATCAAAGGGTAATGATCACAGCATTACCACATTCAAAGCAAAATTTAGCTACTTAAGGTGCTCAGGACTCACTGCAAAGAAAAGCGTGCTGCTGTTCCAAGTCCTACCTTTCATTTTAAAAAGTATGAAAACAATTGCATCTCTTTGCAAAGGAAAACCATGAAGATGTAACCAAGCACAGTTCGACCCCGTCCAACTTTACTGAAGAGTACTCCTCAAACCTGTGAACTTCCTCATGCATGTTTATGGCTATTAAGGATGAACCATATTGGAACAGAATAAGGCAACACAACTCACATTACTCAGTTTGCAGTGGCTCCGTGGGAATTTTACTGCTTGACTGATGTAGTAGCAACAAGCTTGGCTTCGGCACACGAGAGACAAATTTGTCCAACACGCCTAAAACCAAAATTGGTGGTGCAGAGAAAGAAAAAGAAGGGGTGAGTACTTCTGAGACTTTACCAGGAAAAGAGTTTGCTTTCTTTGTCTCGCTTTTACAACTACCCACTGTTGTGTGAGACAGAGCACTGGGTCATATTTATGGATGGGTATATGAAAGTTTAGCCAGGGTCTTAGATCTTTTGCTTTGAAAATCATCCTTGCGCAGACTTGCAGTGAGAGTTAAACAGAGCGTGCTGGACAATTGCACAGAGATTTTTCTCCAGTGTCCACTTTTTCCCCCCACAGAAACTATTTAAGGAAACAGATTGTTAGAAAGAAAAACCCAAAATTTAGTCTCAGAAAATCAGTTTTGTTGTACAAATGATTGACTGCCTGTGATTCTAAGAGTTGTGAAGCGACTGGTAAAGAATAGTAACTGTATTTATGTAAACTACTGGAGTAGCTCAGTTGAACCGAAGAAATAACGGTAACTTTTTATTCTTGTCAAACCATTATTCAATTTTAACAGAAAGAACCATTGCTTTCATATCATACTCAAAATGGAATAGTGCCCCAGTATCATACTTCAGTAGGGTTTCCACACTTCGCAAATAGGACTGCCAAGAGGAGAACTGCATTTAACACTTTCTGGAGCAATTGGTCTGAAATTCCCATTAGAAATGTCAAAGTTGCTTCAGTTTTAAAAGATCTGACAAAAAAATACAGAGCAGTGCAGTTCCATTTCTCATACACATTATTGTCACCAGTTGTATCTCAGCAAATGGTAGAGAAGGGAATTTGTTTTATCTTTGTCACTATGCTCTGCCTGTGTTTGTTTGATTGCTAAGCCCTTACTTTGCCGGTGACTAACAAAGACTTGTAATGTGCAAGAATCAAGTTTGGTCCAGAAAGCAGTAATTCATTCAGATAAGTAATTTTGGAAGTAGTTAGCAAAAAAAATCATGTCCTCAATTCCTGCTGTCAGTGCAATGGCACAGGAAAGATCTTCGTAATAAACTAAAATAAAAAATGTTGATTCTACAAAATCATCCAAAACTGACTGAGGTCTGAGGGAGTGAGAGAAATTGGGAATTGCACATTCTCAGGCTGTAGAAGCTTGAGGACAAACAAGACCTGCCTGAACTAGCATAAAATTCATTGAGAATTCCAGTGCTGCAAAACAATTTGCTTTTGCTTCTTAAATTTCTATAAACTAGGGCTTTAGATGAAGCAATCCTGAAGCTATATTTTTCCAGCTGGTAATAAGCTTCTGGATGCAACTCAAGAGCAGCCAGATCTGATAGGTCAAATGGAATGAAACTTGACCTACTGGTGGGATTTCATGATGCTATTCTTTAACTAAAACATCTATTTTCTGTTCATTCTCTACAAATCAGGTACCTTTTCTTTCCACCAAATTTCGCTGTCATCACAACCTTCTCTTTCTGAACTGAAGCTCTTAACCACAAATTATGTCTTATTTTCCAGCACATAAATTATCAGTGTTTGATCCCCCTTTAAGCTCTGTTGTTAGATCCAAAGAAGTGGCACAAAAAAATAATCTCATTACAGTTACTGGTAAGTTAAGGAATCTGGGTACGTAATCAAGATGACCGCTCTGATTGTACCACCTATTTCCACTGCAGGCATCCAATGACTAATCAGTTGTCTGCAAAAATTCTTAATGTATCACCAAGTCACTACTTTTCAAGAATTTTCCACCCTGATATTATAGACAGCTTGTATGTTTTGCTCCTAAACACACCACTTGAGTGCATGCCAAATGGCACCACTCCACAACCCGCACATTCCTTGTTTCACCAGCAGGAAGAACTAAATATTTCTTTTTACCTTCAGAGTTAGGTCTAGAGATTTGTTATTAACATTTTTGTGAAAAGTTGTACTTATTAAAGGGATTTCAATGATAAGAGCTTCTGCTCAATGGTAAACAGTTCTAGGTGAGCTTCATCCCTTCACTGTAGCTTTACCAATGCTATAAATCAGCAGGGTTCCATACTTCTGTAGCTGTTTAGTGTTTCATCTTTATCTTTCAAAAATTTAAACAATTCTGGTCTGATTTATTTGCAAATTATCATAGGATTTTTTGTTTGAGGCATATCTATGTATATTAAAATTTCTTTTTTGCAGCCAGAAAGTTTATTTTATATACTTTTTTTATACTTTTCCAAATTTCTGTAACTTGCCAATTCTAACTGTAACATCAGAATGTCTTTTATTCTTTACCCTTTGTACGTCTTTTAAAATTGTAAGTGTGCTTGTCTTGTAGTCTAATATTTTTAATTATATGTTTAAATTAATGTTCTTTTCAGACTTCCTTACGAGTAGTTAAAAAGTTCAAAAATAAAGGGAATTCAAATTTCCTTGACAGTTAAATGTCAGACCACTGATTTTTTCATTTTACACAGAAAAAAACAAATACACAAACAAAAAACCCAACCAAAAACCAAAACACAACCCCAAAACTTACAAAAGCTGACAGTCTAGAAATCATTGCACTGACCACCAGCTTTCAGTATGTTAATCCATTGCCTGAAGGAGTCATGCTGGTCAAAAACATGCCAGCAATTTAAAAACACTGACAATCATCTGCTTGTGTTCGGGATGCTACTGTGACACTGATGAATTTGCTGCTACAGAAATAGTCTGGTAATCAGCAGTCTGCTAGCTTAGGGATATCTGAAGCATCCTGTACCATGCGGTACAGGGATGAACATATTCTGTCATTTTTAATTAAATAAATGATTTTGATCTTTAAAACAACTGCAGTAACTTAACAGAAATTACCAGCAGGATTTATGTAGGGGTTTTGATACAGACTTCAGACCTGTCTGTTTTAAAAGATGGTAAATTTTCTGTTAACATGTCCTGTAAAGCCCTGTTAATTAATTCTTTGTATAGAACAAGACATGTTGTAAGGCAGAGCTGCATTTCCCCAAGTTTGACAGGTCTGATTTCGTACAAGACTTATGATTTCATACCACTAGTCATGCAGCAGAGGGAACTGGCTTTGTTTAGCCTGAAGAAAAGGAACCTCAGAGGAGACCTTATTGCTCCCTATAACTGAAAGGAGTTTGTAGACAAGTAGGTGTTGATCTCTTCTCCCAAGTAACAAACGATAGGACTAAAGGAAATGTTAGTTTACACCAGGGGAGATTTAGACTGGATATTAGGAAAAATTTCCTCACCAAAAGAGCTGTCAGGCGTTGGAACAGACTGCCCAGAGAAGTGGTTGAGTCACTATCCTTGCTGATATGTAGATGTGGTTCTTAGGGACATGGTTTAGTGGTGGACGTGGCAGCGTTAGGTTAGTGGTTGGACTTCGTGGTCTTAAAGGTCTTTTCCAACCTATTGTCCTGGTTTGACGTAAAACAGAACCAATTTTTTGTAACTTTAGATTTTAGCTGGGCCTCTTCTCACTAACTGAACTCTGAAATGAACAGCATATTGTTCAGAAGCTGTTTGCTCTCACAGTGATAAGACCTGATTATGCCAAGGAATGGTGTGCAGAGAGGCCCTGGCTTATACTTACTGCTGTAAAACCCAAGGTCAGGTAACCTCACTATTTGCCCCGCTGGAGGGTCGGAAAAGTGTAGAGGGGTCCCACCTTTGGGGAGGAGCAGACAGGACAGGTGACCCAAAACTGACCAACAGGGTATTCCATCCCATCTGCATCCCTCAGGATAAAAGCTGAGGGATCAAAGGGTCAATTCTTTTTCTTCAACAGCTGATGTCGAAGCAGGACCCTGTCTGTTTGTCTGCCTTTGATCCTGATCCAAGTGTTCCTGACTCCAAATGTGGAATCCAGCTCCTGTCTGTCACTAAGTCCAGTCTGGGACTTCTCCCTGTCCCTGCTGGTGACCAGATCATCATCATCATCCTGGGAGCTTGACACAATTTTTTATATACTGTATACTTTTTTCTCCTTTAAAAAAAAAATCTCTTCTTATTATTTATCATTTCATTATGTATTAATAGTTTCATTAAAGTAGTTTAGTTTTCCTCTTTTTTTTTTTTTTTGTCAACTGTGGATGCTTTACACGATGTTATCTCAAAAACTCAATGCCACTTACAGTTTCATTATTTGAGGTTTTGGAACTTTTAAGCTTCTTTTGCAGTTGTCTTGATACTGGCATTTAACCCTTCTGAAGCAGTGGCTGAAGTCTAGTGGGATCTCCAAGACTGTCTCTTGGACATCTCAATTTACAGAACTGATTCGTGCCCTTATGAAAAGAGGTTGGTTGGGATTTACACATTTATTTGCAAATGTCTACAAGTACACTAGGCATTTTAACTCCTTTTAGAATCAGGGAAAATCTAGTCAAGGCAGTCAGGAAATTCAAAAGACCAATAAAATTAACATCTAAGACCTGTTTAACCAAAGTCCTCTGCAGGCTTTGCTGGCCATATTGACCAAGCTTCCACTGACTATAACAGTGGGACCTTCTATACGTAAGGGCATGTAAATTCAAATATTTTGATACAGAACTAAATGCTGTCCTTAATTGATGAAGGCAAGCCACTGTGTGACACTGGAAACTGTAGTTCTGGGACTGGAACAGCATGTACTGCCCACAGATTTATTATAGAGGCTGGTATTTAGCAGAGTCTCCAGCCCTCATCATAGTATTTTTTCTGGGGAGTAAATCAGTAAATATTTGGTACTCAGCTCAAGCTGAAAAGGGATAATACGGCCTGAAAATAGTAAAATTTTTACTGTAGCTGACTGTATGCAGTACAACAGTGAAAGAGAGACCATTTCTTATCTTAGACTCCTAGCCCTGCCCTGACAGGACAACTTACTGGTTCCACTGTAAGCATAGGACAAAAGCACAGGAGAATACGTCAAAATGATATCACAACATTAATCACAGTTTCTTTCTCTTCCAATAGTCTGCTTTCTTACTTGTGCAGATGATCAGGATTTGACTTGCTGTCTTCTGCCAGGTAATCCCAGCCTTTCCAGAACCACGATGGCTTCAGTGATGGCCACACACGCCTGCTGCTTTCACACTCTGGAAAGACAACAATGTGGAAGCTGTGAGACCTCAAATGGGAGGGAAAGAATGATTTTGGAACTCCAGGCAGAACAGCTGTGTTGCCACAGCGCTGCCATCTAGTAAGCATTTAACATATTTTTCTTCATGAAAGTAGTACTTAGTACTGACATATAGCTCTCCATCTTCAAAGAGTTAAACAAGCATTAACTAATTAATTCATCCTGCATCCTGCAAAGGAGGTAAATAACGTCTCAACATATTTTTTTTTCCAATTCAAAGGCTGTAACTGATCTGTCTAAACCAAAAGAGGAATTTCTATAAAGTAGGCGTAAGTGGAAATTTCTGTTGTGCTCTGATTATTAGATCAATGGCAACTATGACAGCTGTATCTATCTTCCATTATGTCTTTTTCCAAGGTTTTAAAAAAAGCTTTTCTTTGAACATTATTTTAACAAATACTTAGGCTAAACTTTAGGCATAAGGTAAAACTATGAAATGTAATAAAAATTAAAATTAGTAACATAAAAACTTGTAGTAAAACGTCCTCAAATGTTATAACTCTTAAGGCAGAGTTCTAGGATTTTTAACAGTACCTAATAACGTGCTTCCCCACACATGTTTCTTGTTTCCACAGGTCCTTAATTTAGATTCTTGTGAAAGACAGTGGTTAACTCCACGGGAACAGCTCAACGTGGTGTGTGGCTGGCTGCACAACTTCTGCCCTAAGTTAAGGTCTCGCTAAAAGGATCATGAATCTTATGCAGTGGCACACGACAAACCATTTTTTCAGAAAGATTGACATTTATGAATTTTCAAGAAACTGCTTGACGAGGCAGCTGTCGAACAGCTATGGACAAGAAAGGAAGGATTATGGATGAAGGATGCTTCCCCTCCCTTTTGCTCCTCCCAGCTATTCATGACACTGGTAAACATTCTGAGATTAAACACTGCTTCTTAAACACCATTTTGAAAGGTTTCTCAGAAGTTCTTACATTTATGTTAGGGAGAGATGGAGTGGCCTGTTTGGGCTGGTATCGCCCTGCCTGTGAAGACAAACCAATCTCCCCTGCTGAGAGTGCCACAGGAGGCGGAACTATGCATGTGATTTAAAATTGTCTTACAGTGAAGTCAATATTAAGGTTTAAAATACACATCTCTCATGATACCTTCTTTACCCAGAAAAATGGAGTCTCTGATAGTAGCAAAGCACAAACATTATCTTTTTCTGACTATTTCCACAACATAGCGTCTACAACAGCTGAGCTACCATTTGAAAAACAAATGGCTTAGGACATATGGCATTAAGTGACTTTTAGCAAACCTATAGAGCAAGGCATATGGCATATGATAACCTTGAAGGAAGACACGTCTCCTTGTATCCTGTGAAATGATATGACAACCTGATCCTCTAAACCTATTTCTTGTCAGAAACTTGAAAAATTGCATTGCTTACCTAGTAAAAACGTAAGGTTTTTCATGATTATTCTTCTACCCAACTGTGGTTCTAATTATGTTTAACTGGGAAACGGTGAATTTTTATTTATTTATTTATTTATTTTGAGTGAGCCCAATATAGGGACATGAATACAAGCAGCCACTCTTTTTCACTCACAGTCATTTTTATCTTGTTTTACATTTTCTGATCGTCTGAGTGTATTAAAGCATCTCACACACCTTAAATAAATCTCACCGAGATATTACATGCAGCTAGGCACACTTCCTTTGTATTTATCCAAGGAGGATGTCTTATGAAAAGTATGAAAAAGAATCTTTTTGGGTTTAGGCAAATGCAGAAATACCAGCAAAACAATCAATAAATTCATTTAAGAAAGAAAACTCTCTCTCTCTCCTAGGCTTGTGTTTAAATATTATGCTGACAGCATTTTCTGACTTTTTTTTTCCTTTCTATTTTCTGTGTTAATTGTATATATAATATAGGTCATTCCTAGCCATAGGTTTCTGAACTGCAATAATTCCATATGATACAACATCATTAATCAATATTACCATTTTAGAAGTAGTGAACCAGTATGCAGACTGTTTTACCATGAAGATTTTATGCTATAGTCTTGCTGCAAATTCCATAGAAAATTAGTTACTGGAGTTGTAAATAAATCCTTTCTCTTAATCTTCTATCAATTTTTTTTCTCTCAAACAGACAGATTTTTCAAAGGCAAGGACATTAATTTGATGTGTAGTCATAAAATAAAAAGTGTGTTAAATGACAGTTTCAAGCCACACATAATAAGGTTGTTAATTTTATGATGGAATATCAATTTTTCATTATCAACAGAGTTAAAATAAAAATTGAATCCTATTTTCCCTAAAATCAAAATAAATTAGGGAAATAGTCCTGGCTTCCTCAAGTTTAAAGATGGGTTTTGATTGATCAGGGATGACTATTCAGCATCCTGCAGTTTATAAACCTAAAAATATAAAATACCCAGAAATCAGGTTGGTTTTTTTTCCTTAATCAGCATTGGAATAATTTCATGATCCGTCTCAGAATGGTGCTGAAAGTGTTTTTATAGTCCACAATGACTATTTACATGGCCAGAATAGCCAATTTGGAGGTAAACATACAAAATTTCTGTCAATTTCGTAATCAAAACCATTTCTAATTTAATCCTTTATGAAGTTACAGCTGAGGATTTTTTTTTTTCCCCCCCGAGGAGGCTGGACTCAGTTCAGCATCCTGAATAACAATTCCTTCCCTAATGCAACACCTCCAAATACCATAAAACTGTGCCCACTGGCAGCTCCAGCCAGCTGGCACGCACCAGCATCCACAGAGTAGAGTCTTCTGCAGTGCACAGGACTCTGTGATTTCTGAAGCTGGACGTGGGTAACTTGACAGCATCTGAACTGATAATTGCTTTGGAACTTTCAGTTGCCTTCATGGTAAATTTGTCTCTTATAATCAAAACTATCTACAATTAGTCATTGTGGTGGTTTTGGCTGGGGTGATTTTTTTTGGATTTGTGCTGGAAACAGTGTTGGTAATATTGGGATGTTTTAGTTACAGCTGAGTAGTGCCAACACAGAGCTGTTTCTGTGTCTCACCCCATCCCACCAGTGAGTAGGCTGGGGGTGCAAGAGAGGTTGAGAGGAGACACGGCTGGTACAGGTGACTCCAGCTGACCAAAGGGATATTCCATACCACATGATGCCATCTTCAGCAGTAAAATTAGGGGGAAGATTGTCCGGGGGGTCACTGCTCAGGGACTGGCTGAGCATCAGTTGGTTGGTACTGAGCAGTTGCTTTCATTTACATTACTTGTCTTTCTTGGGGTTTATTTCCCTCTCTTTTTTTATTTTCCTTTTCATTACATTATTATCATTATTATTTGTAGTATTTTTATTTCCATTATTAAAATGTTCTTATCTCAACCCACAAGTTTTCTCACTTTTACCCTTCTAGTTCTACTCCCCATCCCACTGAGGGGGAAAGTGAGCAAGCGGCTGCGTGGTGCTTAGTTTCTGGCTGGAGTTAAGCCACCATAGTCATATAACCTAACCACTCATTTAAACTTTTCTTTTGGCTAGTATATAAAACGGGAAACCTCCAGAACCCGAAACATCTCAACCTAAGATGTTTCTGTAAGGCAGAGGCAGCAGACAAACTTAAAAAATTGAAAATTTGGATTAGACACTCAGGTTCTGGAAGGATAAAGGTATGTCAGATGACTCTCTTAAAGCATTATGTGTTCTTCATCAAAGAATGATTTCCAGGATCTTCAAAGGGTTAAGTCTCCCTTTGGCCTTCAGGGCTAATAGAACAAGTCTGATGCCATGTCTGCAGAGCCAACAAGAGCCACACATGTGCTCCTGGTTTGGGGCTATACCATGGTCCTTGTAGGCTTCTGAGACGATGCTGAACACCCTCAAACTCTATGGATGCTAATGAGGGCCAAGGGCCACCATTATCTTTCAGGTCAGGGCGGCACAGACTAAAGGAGATGAAAGCAGCATGTCTTCTCAAAGACCTTCCTAGTTGATTATGCTGTGCATTACCATGGACAAAGTATTGACCTCTCTATAACATTAGTAACTGTATCTTCAATTTTAGTAGAAAACAAATTTCCCTGTAAGCATCTAAGTGACCACATTCATGTGAATATAATCTAGAAGGTAACAGGAAGAAGTGATCAGATTTTTTTTATCTTATTTGGGATATTTAATGATGAGTTCAAGCTGTAGAACATGTACAGGTATTCTTGCGATGAACATCTTATAAATAGATCTAATAAAAATTAAAATGAAACAATCATAAATTCAAATTTATTTTCATTCGATTATTATAATTTTCAATTATTCATTAAACATAATTAAAAAATAAACTATACTCTTCAAACTCCAACTGTATCTTCTTACACTGACGATTTTATAATTACAAATGAAAATGATAGTAACAGGAAGGAAATTGTTTGCAGAAAGGTGTTAAAATTGATTTTTGTTAGAGGAGCACACCAAATACATTTTAATAAAGCAGTTAGACTGGGATTGAACACAAGATCTGTAACAGGAACATTTAAAGACTAGCTCCCATCCTCCAAAAATAAACCCCTTGTGTTGATTTTAATTATGAACTGAGCTCATTAAAAAGAAATGACCTTACACGCTCTTGATTCAGATCACGCATAGGTTATATGAAATTTCATATTACTGCTAATGCATTGCAAATAATTATGTTATTCCACTGCTCAGAGGTTAAACAGACTTTTTTTATACTTCGTAAAGAAAAATAAACACCATCATGTAGACCTAAATTTTTATAGAAGAAATTATGTTCTGCTTTCCTGCTTTCCCTTCCCCATTCTCCCTACAAGCTCATGCATTTTTAATGGAAATTACTTGCAGATCTTATGTGGGGAAGCAATTTATATAAATAAAATTTGTATATTAAACAGATTCTCTTTTTCCTTTCTGTTGCAAATCTACCTACCAGCTTACCTACCCACTGATACCCACCATTGCTCACACACTGCTCCTCACTGAAAAAGCTGCACCACCAAAAGCTGGGTGCACCCACAAGGACCCAAGAGCAAAAGATGTCTCCATCTTCGAAGCCCCCAGAACCTGAGCTACTTTTTTTTTTTTTTTTAGAGTGTTCCTGAGGTAACCTGGCAGGAGGCTAAATTGTGCTGCTGGACAGCCATAGCAGAGGAGGTGCTGGCAGCTGTCTCTCCCCTACCCCACAGCAGCAGGTTTTGGGGGCAGCACAGCGAGACAGGATGCTGCTGCTACCATCACTGTATCTCTGCATTCCTGAAGTCTCCCCCTGCGTGCACAGAATCACAGAATCACCTAGGTTGGAAGGGACCTTTTAAGAGCCCAACCAATGAAAAAAAACAAAACAAAAAACCCCTAACCCCCCCCATCAAACAATTAAAAAATAAACAAACACAAACAACAAAGAAACCCACACAAACCACACCCCACACCCAAAACAACACCAACCCAACACTAATCCATATCCCCAAGCACCATGTCAACTCGTCTCTTGAACACCTCC
>JAOTQQ010000023.1:89459812-89486434 GCA_026546715.1 Gallinago undulata
CTCCTTTCAGGGAGTTGGAGAGAGTGATGAGGTCTCCCCTCAGTCTCCTCTTCCCCAGACTGAACACCCCCAGCTCCTTCAGCCTCTCCTCACAAGACTTGTTCTCCAGACCCCTCAACAGCTCCGTTGCCCTTCTCTGGACCTGCTCCAGCACCTCAATGTCATTCTTGTGGTGAGGGGGCCAAAACTGGACACAGTGCTTGAGGTGAGGTCTCACCAGTGCCCAGTACAGGGGGACGATCACCTCTCGGGTCCTACTCACCACGCTGTCCCTGACACAGGCCAGGATGCTGTTGGCCTTCTTGGCCACCTGGGCACACTGCTGGCTCATCTTCAGCCTGCTGGCCACCAACACCCCCAGGTCCTTTTCTGCCAGGCAGCTCCAGCCATTCTTCCCCAAGCCCATAACGCTGCAGGGGGTTGGTGTGACCCAAGGGCAGGACCAAACACTTGGCCTTATTGAACCTCATCCCGTTGGTCTCAGCCCATCCATCCAGCCTGTCCAGACCCTTCTGCAAAGCCTCTCTGCCCTCCAGCAGGTGACCCCCACACAGCTTGGTGCCGTCTGCAAATTTGCACACGTCCCTCCCAGCGGGCTGCAGGCCTCCACAGAAGGTTCCCTGACAGGGAGCAAGAGGCCTGGGCAACTTTGTTATTCTCCTGACAGTGTTTGTGCACACTCCGCTTATTTATATTTTCTTCATGACGCACCCAGCATTACATAAACAGTGTGTGCTAATGCCCTGATTATATTAATTGAATACAGTTGAATATTAATTGACATAATAAATTATTTATAATGCCTTCTACGTCCCTGGCTTTAGCAAGGATGACATCTGCTAAACCACAGAGGACCACTCTATCTGCAGCCTGATACGTCAAATTACAGTAAGGTCTTATTTAAAAAAAATGACTTATGTGTATAAGGCTGTGTGTATAGCAGAGAGGACAGAAACCTTTTAAGTTAACAGATTTGGCAGCAGCAAGGCAACTCATGCAGTTTTTTGCTGACAAGAGTTAAACAAAAAAAAAGTCCTGATGTTTTTCAATAAAGCTTTCAAATATGCATACTTTATAAAACCAAGTAATCACTTAGCACAAAAAGGTTTTTTTACTGTTTTGAAATAAGATGAGCCCCTATTTGGTTTATGCCTCTTGTTTGACCTGTGCCTTTCTCTGCAGTCATAGAATCATAGAACGATATGGGGTTGGAAGGGACCTCTGGAGATCATCTAGTCCAACCCCCACGCCGGAGCGGGTCTACCCAGAGCAGGTTGCACAGGAACTTGTCCAGGTGGGGTTGAATGTCTCCAGAAAAGGAGACTCCACCACCTCTCTGGGCAGCCTCTTCCAGGGCTCTACCACTCTCACAGTAAAGAAGTTCCTCCTCATGTTTAGGTGGAACTTCTGATACTCAAGTTTGTGCCCATTTCCTCTTGTCCTGTCACTGGGCACCACTGAGAAAAGACCAGCCCTGTCCTTCTGTCACCCACCCTTTAAGTATTTGTAAGCATTGATCAGATCCCCCCTAAGTCTTCTCAAGACTCAAAAGACCCAAGTCCCTCAGCCTTTCCTCATAGGAGAGATGCTCCAGGCCCTTAATCATCCTTGTGGCCCTTTGTTGTACCCTCTCCAGCAGTTTCCTGTCCTTCTTGAACTGGGGAGCCCAGAACTGGACACAGTGCTCCAGATGGGGCGTCACCAGGGCAAAGTAGAGGGGCAGGATGACCTCCCTCGACCTGCTGGCCATGCTCTTCTTGATGCCTTCTTGGCCACAAGGGCCCATTGCTGGCTCATGGTCATCCTGTTGTCCACAAGAACTCCCAGGTCTTTTTCCTCAGAGCTTCTCTCCAGCAGGTCAGCCCCCAACCTGTCCTGGCGCAGGGGGTTATTTCTCCCCAGGTGCAGCACCCTACACTTGCCCTTGTCAAATTTCATTAGGTTTCTCTCGGCCCATCTCTTCAGCCTGTCCAGGTCTCGCTGGATGGCAGCACAACCTTCTGGGGTGTCAGCCACCCCTCCTAGTTTTGTGTCATCAGCATACTTTCTGAGGGTACATTCCATCCCTTCGTCCAGGTCATTGATGAATATATTGAAGAGGACTGGACCCAGTACTGACCCCTGGGGAACACCACTTGTTACAGACTTCCAGCTGGATTCAGTCATTCTACAGTAACACACTTAACATCCAGAAAGAAGGTAACTATGCTTCTTGACTCTTAGTGTGAATTTTATTGTTTTAAGAATATATTTGTAACTATTAGAACTGGTGCCTTGTGCAAATTACATTTACTTTCTTAATTTATCTTTAGAGGTGAAATTACTTTCAGTACCCGATAAAACATTTGACATTTTGAAAGGTAAGAGCTATGTCTGTCATAAATAACATCTTTAGGTCAGGACAACGCTATTCAAATCAAGCCAAAGCAAAGGGGTTGGACAAAAAAAAAAAAATTACCTCAATTCAAAGAAAAATAAAAAGGAGTTGACCGGAAAAATCTTCCCACAGCTTCTGTTAGCAATAGGGTCTTCTGGGGAAGATTTGTCTGTGCTGCTGGGGATCAAATCACGTGTCAAGTTTCTGAAGGGACACATCAATCAGATTTGACACATTGCTGATTGCTCCATTAAATCACCGCAGTGGTCCTGATTTGTCTCATCAGGTCAGACAAAATTTTTTTTGAGGAAGCTTGAGAGGGCAAAATGTTTTTCACGTTTCCTGATTGAAGGCTTTTCAAATAAATATTTGGTTTTCACTTAACTAGTATAATAATACTACTACTCTATCCTAATAACAAGGTATTTTGGAACATACACTTTTTTCCTATTAAGTATATTGAACCAACACTTTTTCTTTTTCTTTTTCGCTTTCTTTTTCTTTTCCTTTTTTGCTTTCTTTTCCTTTTTCGCTTTCTTTTCCTTTTTGCTTTCTTTATTGCTTTTCCTTTTAATTTTTTCCCATTTCTATTTTCTGCTTATCTTCCTTTGCTTTCCTCTTTGCCCTTCCCTTTCTCTTTTCCCTTTCCCCTGCCCTTCTCTGTCTCACCTCTTCTTTCTCTCTCTCTTTTTTTTTTTTTTCTCCATTAAACACTATATAGAGTATTGAAAAGTCAAAGTTCTTTTCCTAAAGTTCTTTACTAACATTTAGGTCAAATAAAAAAGAAGGAAAAAAATCAAACAACTCTGGAGAGCAATAAAGCTTTTAGAATGCAGCACTTTCCTCTGACAAAGTAGCTCTGAGACATATATCATATGACTTCATTATGTTCCTGGATTTTCTACTAATATTTTGTATGTGCACGCAGAGCTTTGGATGTATGAATATTTCATCAATCTAAAGAAATTATCACTACTTTAAATACTTCTCCCTTGGTTTTGCGTATAGGGATACGGTAGTCTCAAATCCATATTTGAACAGATTATACTCATACTTGATGTGACAGCGAGAAGATGACTTATAGTAGACATGACTTTGGCAAACCTTAGAGCAAAGCTGTGACCCAGCAACTTCCTGAACTGAAGTTCTCTGGAAACAGACCTGCTGGTGATATTTCAGCATAACTGCTTCCCTCTTGAAATATCATGGCACATAACATTTTCCGTGTGCCTACAGTTAGCCTACATAATCTATATTTCAAAATCTCCAACAGATGTTTAACTTAAAATCCTAGTCTTAGTTACCAACCACTAATATTTCTCCATGCCCTGATTCACTTTGAGCAAGTTTAAAAGTGGCGAATATAAATAAATAGAAAAAGGAAAAAAAAAAGGTTTGGAAGCTCTATAACTCTATAAACAGTTGTTCATGTGCCTTTTTAATCGATGGCCTTTCTGAGGGACTGTCCTTACCTCCACCGTGAGTAAGCAGTTCCTGATGAATCAAGAACCAGTGCACACTTAATTGAATGACTAATGTATGCAACAACAAGACCTTCTCTTTCCCCGGGAGGCTTACATTTCAACAAATACATCATATTCCATAAAGGTAAGCAGCACTGCAACTTAACTCTACTAAAACAACATTGGCATTGAAGCTTTTCCTGTCAGCTTGAAAAATCAGAGAAAACACATGAGAGCGGTCATATCTTAAAGACAGACATCAGTGAGGGAAGAAAAACATGCATATTCTTGTATCTGTTGAAAATCAGTGAAAGTGTTGTACTGGACTCCTGTATAAAAACTACAAAATATAGAGATTGCCAATAAATGCCCAACAGCTTTTGTGTCAAGTTAATATAATTTTAAACAGTATCAACTCTGTTTCCTGTGCACCTTCCACATATACTTACAAGAAACCAACTCTTTATGAAATTGACTGAGCCCTATTGAAGTCTTAATTCTGAATTTTAGATGGAATAGCCTTGAAGCTTAATTCAATATAATCCATCTGAGACTCCCCAAAAGACAGAGTTTTGGCCGTTGCTTCATCAAAGAACTAGCCTGAGGTAACGAAACAAGGAGAGAGTTACATGTGGTGTTAGGTCAGCATTTTCACCTCCTTATGCAAGGCAATGTTTCACTAGTCTTGGTGGATTTTCTTGTTATGAACTGCATCCCTGTCCCCATTGCAAAAAAAACCCCAAACAAAACCCTAACCCATCTGGAACAATAAGGAGAATATTTATGCATAACCTTGTCCTATTTTTATTCAAAAGCTCATAAGAGTGAGCATGTTCAGGAATCTGATTTGAATAAACAAGTCCCTTAACATCAAAAGGAGCATGTGAAAGCACTATTATTGAAAAGACAGTTAAGGACTCGCACCACAGATTTAGGTTAATTTAGCCATAGAGGCATTGGTAGGTATTTCAGCTACTTATGATAGAAATCAGAGGAATGGATGTGTGGTGCTACATTACCCTTGTAACATACAGATTCTGGAAACGTTGTTCTAAAGATGTGTAGGTTTGCGCACTTCTGCTTTTATCTTCAGCTTTCATAGTTATGAGACGTGTTTGCATTTTAAATGATCTGATTTTCACTTGGCGTTTGTTTGGTATTCACTTTGAAGTTGATACTTTTATTGTCATTTGAGTTATACACACTCCAAGGAATTAAGCCATCACTTTGGTATTTTAAATGCTTAAATGACATGTAAGATAACTTCTGGAAGAAACAGTAGCTTTGTTGTAATTTGACTTTTCAGCTGTAGCTGCCAGTGTACATCAGTGCCATAAGAGTACAAAATGCGTGCAAATCCAAATGTACAAAAATATTCTGCTCGAAACTTAGTCAAAAGGAAAAGAAAATAAATCAATGCTTTAGGTATTATTTACTACAAAAGTACAGATGGAAATATTCATACATGGAATATTCTGTATTTTACCTGCTGTTAAAGAGCTACAGTTAACTGTATCAGGATTTGAGACTTTCAATGTTATTTAAGAAACCTATGTAGACTAGACTGATTTGGCTGGTACGTCACACTGACAAATCCTTATTTCCTTTAACTTTGTGTTTACATGCTCCCTTCGTCTCTATATAATCCCGCAATATCTCCTAGCCATTCCCCTTCTCCAGCCTTATCCACTTCCTACCTACATCAACTCTCAGCTCAGCTTTGCACCCAGTGGGAGTCCCAGTTCAGTCTCTATATCCCTCTCCCTGTACTTTCTCACACACACATCTACCCCACCTATAGTCATCACAAAACTCATGTGAATTTATGAGACTTCAGTCAAATTTCGTGGAAACTGGCTAGGAGATTCAATCTATCAAAAGAGAGACAAACAAGTGGGCAGATGTGAAAAGAGGCAGACAAACGGACAGTTTGTCATTACAGAAGGCATGGTTGTTGAAAAATGAGGCTTAAAAGACGGTATGTTTTTAAAGACTACAGCAGGCAGAGTTTTAAAGGCATGTAAATGCTATCTCAGTGTAGTCTGCTTCCTATTACTTTTAGTGAAAGATTTGCAGTACAAGAAATAAAACACAAAGGGTACTGATAAGAGGCGAATACTCTTTTGCAGAGATTGCTGATACCAGGCGTGCCACTTCTCCAGCATCAGCTGGTACAACAGGAACTATGCCTCAGGATAAGTATTTATTTATTAAATCTTAGCAGTTTATCTATCACAAGTTTGATTTGATACTTTGTGAACAAAATAAATAGCAAAGATACTTCATGACATTTCTGTTTATTCTTCAGTTCCAGGCAATGAGAGGTGATTTTGAGGGAGAATGAAAGTTTCTTTTGTTAGATATGTGATATATTTGATACGTATATAAAGGGGAAACTCTTTTATAATTCTAAAGTAGATAGAAATATCTATTTGCTTTTCTAGTTTTCAGGGATATTGGAATTTGTAGTGTTCGAAAGCTGCTTTGAAAGTGGAAGATTTCACAGCTTTCACTACAGATGGCCACAGTCTGGAATCCTCTTAGTCCTGGCAGACCCTCCCAAAAGCCAGTCTCTCTTACCAAGAATGCTCTGTCCTCAGGACTTGGAGGTCAGCCTTGACACGGAACAACAGAGCTGTTGTCACCAACACATCAAGAAACTTTTAATCCCTAACATGGCAGTGACACGGTTCACTAGTTTTCTGAAGTTAACGAAGGATCTAGATTATGGACACAATGTGCTATTAGGAACTCAAAAAATGGACATGATAGACATTCATATTTCTAAAGATGTTGTAATCTACAAATTTCTAAAAATCTACCATAGTAATATTATTATTACTTGTTGGATTAGAGCCCTGACAGACAGTGTCAGGAAGGAGAACCACGGTTTCCCTTTCTAACAATGGGCCATGTGGGACAACTCGGGCACTTTGTCTCCAGACTAGATTAGTACTTGGTGATTAATCCTGCCCTGCTCAGGTCTATCCTAGAAAATGTACTTGCTCCGCTCACTTGACTAGAGCTGAGTTTTGCGTGGTTTTGTTGTCATCTTCTCCAGCAAACCTCAGCTGTGTACCCTCAGCAAGTTCACAGATGACACCAAAGTGGGAGGACTGACTGATATGCCGGAGGGTCAAGCTACCATCCAGAGGGACCTTAACAAGCTGGAGAAATGGGCCAACAGGAACCTCATGACATTCAAAAATAAGAAGTGTGAAGTCCTGCACCTCAGAAGGAACAGCCTCATGTACTGATATGTGCTGAGGGCCACTCATCTGTGAAGCAGCTCAGTAGAAAGGAACTTGGGGGTCCTGGTGGACACCGGGTTGAACATAAGCCCGGCAATGCACCCTTTCTTCTAGAAAGGCAAATCATATCCTTAACTGCATTAGACAAAGTATTGCCAGCAAGTTGAGGGACATGATGCTTCCCCCCTACTCAACGCTGGTAAAGCCACATCTGGAGCACTGTGTCCTGTTCTGGGCTCCCTAGTCCAAAAGAGACATGGACATACTGGAAAGAATTCAGTGAAGGGCCACATGGATGATTAAGGGACTGGAGCACCTGATAGATGAGGAAAGACTGAGAGGTCTGAGGCAGTTCATCCTAGAAAACAGAAGGGTTGGGGGAAATCTCATCAATGTATGTAAATACCTCAATGGAGGACGTAAAGCAGACAGAGACAGGCTCCTTTCAGTGACAAAGGCAATGGCATCAAACTGAAAGAGAGGACTTCCTACCTGAACATCAGGAAACACTTTTTCATTGTGTGAGTGGCTCAGTACTGGCACAGGCATTGCTCAGAGAGGCTGTGGAATTTCCATCGCTGGAGATATTCAAAAGCTGTCTGGACACAGTCATGGGCAAGTGGATCCAGATGGCCCTCCTTGAGCAGAGGTTTTGACAAGTCTCCAGAGGCACAGTCCAGCTTCAACCATTCTTTGGTTCAGCGACTCTGGGAAATCTAAAAAAAAATTTAGTTGTCAGGAGAGTCTTTGCATAAATGAACAGAGAAATCAGTCTAACTCCTCTAGGAAACATGAATTTGTATTTCTCTATTGTTCTCCTCTCTCTTCAAATCCTTATGGAGATGACACAGGATCAGGTGATAGATCAGGGGACTGAGTAAACACATCACTGCTAACTCCAAAATGGTCCATCCTCAGTTCTTTCATCTTTCTAGTGATAATCACAGCTCAGCCTCACACATTCTGTGCACTCTACTCCTATTTGGCAGCATCCAAATGGCACAACTTTCATTTTGCAGTGAACCAATGCAGTCAGTTACTTTAACCTCGATGTCTCCGTGATGTTCTGCAGCTGTGATCTGACGTACTACACTCTGATATTTTCGCTGACTGACATTAGCAAAAGCTAACTTCTGTCAGCTAACTTACATTAGCTTTCTTCTTTCTATGCCAGCTTGTGTCTTCCAGCTCTTACAAACTGAGTAAAGGATGCATGGCTTAAATAAGACTACCCAGAAGAAGATTTTAGGCAGAGTGTTTGGTGAAGCTGTAGTCATGTATATAAGCTGGCCTTATTTATGAGAAGTGAAGAGGACAGTATTTCCCCAAATACAGCAGGTACTTATAGCATTTTTCTCCTAAGTTGTTATAAAAATGTCTTATTTGTTCTTAAGTGTTTTTTAATTTATGAGCAGATTAGAAACCTGAAAGCCCTTTTATATGTAAATGCCTTTATTTGTCTTGATTTTTTGTAAAGTGTTTACTTCAGCTTTAAGGATCATCATATTTGTAATTTCCATAGTTAAGAAAAATTAAATGGAACTGCTTCCCTTTCACACCAACAGCAGGTGGATTTAATTAGACTTTTTCCTTATTCTGTTTATGCAAACCACCAACCACCCCTAAAATTTTTTCATGTAAGATTGTTTTTGTTTCCTCTTCTTTTCTGCCTTCTCCAAGGTAAACAGGTTTTTCATTTGCTTGTTTTATTTCTCCAGATAGTAAGTTTTGAAGTGAGATTTCCTCATCTTACTTTCATAAACCTCCAAACACCCTGCAGCTTCATCTTCCTTTATTTGTACTTCTCATGTTTCTGTTTCACAGTACAGTTATCTCTGTTAATTGGATATTGTTTTTCACTTCCAAGTTCTGCTACTGTGGTTAAATACTGTTTGCTGGACTGAGCTGAGAGCAACTTACAGGATTTATGCACTGTCCAGACATTTCACAGAGCACAGGGTTACCTTGCTAACATTTCTCTTTAATTTTTGTACCTACAAACTTTAACCTGATTTAGTTTCCTCAGCTATTCCTTAAAAAGTAATGAATAGCTATAAAAACCAAATCTTGTATGAAGAACAGAAAATACGAGAGCTGATTAGAAAGAAAGTATGTTTACGGTTTTAAAAAGAGATAGCTCTTTGGGATGATCTAAAAAATTTGTCTCCCTGGTGGAGAAAACAATGAGCCAAAAGGGTTTGCAAGTAGAAGGTAGAGAAATGAACTACTGTAGAAGTGCTCCATCATCTCTGAGATCCTGAGCATCTCAGCATCTCTCCTGACATCTCCTCTCCTGAGCTGCACGGGGAGGTGGGTAATGTGGGTTGCAGTCAGTTCATCACCCATGTCTCTGCCACTTCTTCCTCCTCACAATCCCCCTGCTCTAGTATGGGGTCTTTCCCACAGGAGACAGTCCTCCACAAACTCCTCCAATGGGGGTCCTTCCCATGGGCTGCAGTTCTTCAAGAACTGCTCCAGCATGGGTCTTTTCTATGGGATTCAGTCCTTCTGAGCAACAGACTCCTCCAGCATGGGTCACTCTCAGGGTCTTAAGTTCTGCCAGGAGCATGCTTCAACATGGGCTCTCCATGAGGTCCCAGACTCCTTTGAGCACATCCAGCTGTTCTTGTGTGGGATCCTCCACAGGCTGCAGGTGGATATCTGCTCCACTGTTAGCTTTCATGGGCTGCAGAGGGACAACCTCCCTCACCATGGTCTTCACCACAGACTGCACGGAAATCTCTGCTCCAGTGTGTTGTGGACATCCTCCCACTCCTTCATCACTGATCTTGGCATCTGCAGAGTTGCTGCTCTCACAGACTCACACTCCTCTCACCTGGCTGCTGTTGCACGGCACTTTTTTCCCCTTCTTAAATATGTTATCCCAGAGGCACTACCACTGTCACTGATGGGCTCAGCCTTGGCCAGCGGTGGGTCCTCCTTGGAGCTAGTTGGTATTGGCTCTGTTGGACATGGGGGAAGCTTCTGGCATCTCACAGAAGCCACCCTGTAGGCACCCCTGCTACCCAAATGCTGAGACACAAACCCAGGGCTTTAACGAGTATATTGTCTATCTGACTGTCTCTAATTTCTTTATTCTTCATTTTTTCTTTTTTTTCACTTTTCTCCCTTAACTCCTACTCTGGCATTGCCCTAAAAAGAAAGCCTGTTTGTACTGCTTTTTGCATGGAAGTCAACCTTTGCATCATCTCCTTTTCCCTACCAGGGTCCCATATTCTATTCCCATCACTTAAACTTTTATATCTAGTAGAATACAATTATTAGCATAACAGACAGAGAGAACTTGGTGGGTGTACACAAGCTATTGCTAAAGAATTAATTTTAAATATTCCTAAGTTTAAGCTTAATTTAAAGAAAATCATAACTTGCAGCATCCTGTAGGATTCTGAGAAAATGATAAAGTTAGCAACCTGAAAATAAACTATGAAAGGCAGCAGATATTATCTCATAAATGACTGATAGGTTGAGAACATCAATTGTCTCATGGCTCATAAATAAATAACAGGCATGGGCATTATGCCAGCTATTATTAATGTAAAAATTATTTTTTCACAGAAAATTAAATCCCTATTGTCTACTTCAAATATTTATTATAATAATGTAGGAAAATATGCAGCCACTTTCATGGTATTTATGATTAATAGACAAAACCAGCTTCTAATTCAAGAAAAAGAAGAAACTATTTTCTGACCTCTGGTGAATCTCATCCTGTCAACTCCTTGCACAATCCCATTAAAATCTTTACATCCTCCTTTGAACTCTGAAGGCCTTTTTAAGCTTCACAACTCATCCTCTATGGCACAGCCATTAGAGCCCACCACGCAACTGGACCACCAGTGTCCTATCTAGAAGAGAGTTTCTTCAACTGATTTAGAGGCTCAAGCTTTTAATGCAATAAATGAAGTTCAAAATAACTGAGAAAAAGTGTGCAAATTACATATATATGCCATCTAAATTTGATGAAGGATTGATAGGAGTCAACCAGTCCTTGAATTCTACATCTATGGATATAGAAGACTTCCGTATTGTCACTGCACATATGCCAACAGATCAGTGCTGGAATCTGATGATTTAATTGGTGAAGTTTCATAAAACTTGTTAGAGAGAATTCAAAAGCTATCTCATTTGTCTATATTATACTGGTGCTGACACTATACAAGAATCATACTTCAGTAATCCCTTAATAATACATTTTATTAATACAGAACCAAACAACAGAGTGAAATTTTTAACAGTGTGCTTCATAGATCCACTCTGCACCATCTGTATTGTGCATAGTCCATGAAGCCTCCCAAAGAAACTATAACCATATTTCAACATTGGGCTGCAACTCTCAGATGCTGAGCTGGTTCAAAATCTAGGTCAAATATTTGTGTAATAAACTGACTAGCTTTTGCCAAAATTATTTAATGTGCATTCATTAAAAAAAAATAAATCTGTGTGCTTGCCCCACATCGCCTCTCAAACTGCTATTTCTTGCTCCTTTCCCAAGAAATCAAGTAATCACAGGCCCTCATCACTGTCAATTACAAATTTGAGTGGAAAATGGCAATGTTTCAAACCTTATTCTCATCTGTTACTGGCAAATATTTCAAGGTGCAGGTTATCCAGAATTGCAGATAGAATTTAGTGTCATAAATAAACAAGAGCTTATGAAAGGACAACTTCACAACCCTCCATATGGGCTCCATAAAATTATGGATGAGGTACTTGGGAAAGATGTCCTTTCTTAACTTTTGTTATTATCCACTCATAAAAGGACCCCATGCGTATAATGGTTATGATCATATCTGTCCTATACATTTTATTTTTTTTTTTTAAGAGACATTAATTTGACAAAGAACCTCAGTTACCTAAGAAATTTTAATAACAAAAATCAAATAGCATATTGGTTTTCTTACACTGAAACAATGGACTTACATTGCTATCAGTAAAAGTATCCTGACTTTTTAAGAGTCCAGAGGGCCTGGACACTGTATCTAAATTATGTCAGTTCCATGGAACTGAGAGCACAGGCAGATCTGCACTTCTCTTTGGCATGCAACAGAGTTAATATTTTTTCTGGCAAGAGAAAGCTTGGAACTGTACTTAAAAAAAATAAATAAATCTTAAACCGAAAGAGCACCATTCCCAACAGATTTTTTGTGAATTTGTGCAAGCATGAGAAATCTCATGGATATCTTTTAGAGATTTTAAGATTTTAGGAGGACATGTTCTCAGTCCTCTCCTAAAAGCACAGCAACTGATATCAATTAATGCTGTTGTCAGTTGTTCTGGCAAAAAGAGGCAAAGTTGATTCTAGCAAACTCCTGCCATGCAACGACCATCTGTTCCACCTTGCCCTGTGCACAACCTGTTAGACAGGAATTTGGAGACAATCTTTGCAGCATGAATTTATCCCGTTGGATCCAAAAAAGTTATGGCTGGACAACTAATGCCAAAGGGAATCTGGATATTCAGAGACAGGCTGGATCAGTAGAACCTAAAGTATTCCCAGACCGTACAAATACAATTTCATGCTTACCTGCCAAATCAGTGTACACACTGGGCATTCACATGATTCTTACGCCTGAACTTCTGTTCACAGAAGGAGGGCTGATCTTGGATATGCTTTCTTTAATGAATAGTTCATATATATTTCAAATCTTTCATCTCTGCGAGACATTCAGCATTCGTTTGAAAAAAAAAACCAAAACAAACCACCACCACCCAAGAATGTACCTAGATCTTCTTTCAAACTATTTGCTACTGCATGCTTTGAAAATGTTAGACCTTCAGAACAATGTAAGCCTCACCCAGACGACATTTTTACCTCTCCAGACCGAATCTGAGTGTTAACTTCAGACATCGATACTGTGCCTGTCTGCCCCTGATCAAACCACAGCTCCCTTTACATTTAGAAAAAAAGAAGCAGGGTCTATTTTAAATGTGTTTTAGGAGGAGACTAATTTCATACCCAGACATTTTAATATTGGAAGCTTATTACCAGCATTTCAGTGACACTGAGTACCACGTTAGACTGATAATGGGCTTGTTGGTGTAATGTCTTTGAGAGATACTGGGACTGTGAAGAAACCATGAGACTTAAGTAAGTCTAGCCATTTAACATTCAATTTTGTGGGTTAAGAAAGCCACAATCATCAGCATGGTATGAACAAGAACAATTGGTAGCAGATGCACAAGCAAAAGTGATATTGGATTGCCCAGATTTTGTCATAGGGAGAGCAAGTATGAAGCTTTTGCTCAGCTAGACACAAAAAACCCTCTGCCAGGGTTTTGACCAACTCAGATGACAGTGGTTACCCGCCTTGCCTAATAACTATCCATACATTATAGACTATGTGAGAGAAAGTTCATTCTCTAAAAAGAAAAAAAAAAGTAAGAAAATTACTGCAGAATTATGATTTACTAGCAAAATCATAAACTGTCTCACTTTTGAAGAAACTCATTATAATGATCTACACTCACATTTTGATTTTAAAACTTCTTAGCATTTTCCCCTGTGCCCCAGAGACTCATAATGGCCAATCCCTATAGTGTCAGCCACCCCATAATAAAAGTGTAACTATCCGTAACATCTTTTCACGCAAGCTCCAGCTTATGGCTCTGGTTGTTTTAGCAGAGAAAGTTGCTCTTTGGCAATTATCTTCTGCAGAAAGTTTTCAGAGACCTTTTGAATGCCTGACAAACCACAGAGCTTTCCACAGAAAAGCAGCAGCAGCAAAGCTAAAGGTAAAATGCTTCTAAGGTTACCAGTGCCTCAGCAGATGTGAGGTTCACCATGGATCTTCAAAGCAATCTCTACATGTGCCAGCCAGGGCAATATTACTAACCAGAGTTGATTGCTGACATCAATAGTTTCCAAAACTTCTGTGTTCTTTGAGGAAAACATAAGGAGAGCTCCATGCCAGAGATAAAAGGATTAGCTAGAGTTGTTCTCTTTAGCAGAACTAGGGTGAATGAAACTATGGATAATTTGAGAGTACTTTCAAGAGATACTACTTCTGTTTCAGCCTACATCTCTCTTCATCACAGCAACACACTTTTATCTTGTTCTCCATCATCCTGAACCTGGCAAAAACCTGCTAGAATGAAAACAGCCTAGTGCAGATTATGTGTTTTCAGTTAGTTCACAAAAGAAAATCTATTCCCTAGGCGTTCTGCTCTTTGTTCATGTAAAGTTTTGCCACAGTATTTTTTCAGCTTTTTTTTCCCCTTGCCAACTATGTAAAACCTCTTTGTTACATGAACCTTCTTCTTTCCTTTTAGCTTCTAATTGTATTTATATGTCATCATCTTAAAGTCATATACATTATTTTCATTAGCAAATGCGTGACAGTGGCGGTGTAATATGGCTTCACATATTTTTTTTTGTTGAAGGTCATCTACAAATGTTACTCAGTTTTTCCAGAGGGACAGTGTACATCTCTTCCAGGGTTTTAGAAGTTCTGGATGGACCACGTTTTCTGCTTACTGTCCAAAAAGTGTCATCAGAGATAGAGGCTTGTTTCCAAACAAGTGGACATAGCATTTGTCAGGTATGTATTATAACGATTTATGGAACAACCGAGGAAAAAAAAATAAATTCTGTTTTACCCAATATGTTGAAGTTGCCTGCTGTCTGTTACCATCACTAGCCACTATTTTTTAAGATTTGAAGTATTGTTCCCTTCTAATTAAGGTCCAAAGGGTGAATCCCTTGCTGTTTACAAATATTTTCATGATGGGGTTAAAAGTTTAAAGTCTTTTAAAAAATGTTCCTTCCCCTCAGTTACTTTTGGTCTTAATAAAATCATACCTAATCCTCACATTTATGAAGTGGTACTAATTTATCTGATGTATATGAAAGTATGTGATATATATAATATATATCTCTAGGCAGTCTTAACTCTATGTAAACAGGAATACAGAATTTACTGATTTTAGAAGATTTATAGCATGTGCAATGATGTTGGAAAAACCTCATAGTAACATAAGGAGGTGGAAGAGAACAAAAGGTAAATTCTCAGTAAAGAGATGAATGAGGATAGTTACAATGTTGAGTCTCTATACTCATGCAGAATTACAGTTTATTCTGTCTCCCCAGCAGGTATTTCACTCATGCTGGGTCAGTCAGGAGGGCTGAAGAAGAAAACATAACAAATGTCAGTCTAAACTCAGATCCTTGTTGTCCCTTTTCTGGCAAATACGGACTGGAAGTCAGCATTCATAATAGCACAGCAGTTCACTGAACTCAAAAAATGCAGATTCTGAAACGATAAAATCTAATTGATTTTAAGGTAAAGCACATAGTGATATTTATTCCACTTATAGGAGCAGAGGACATAGCCCACTCCGTCAAAAGAAATGGTGAATCTGGAAGTGATAACCAAAAAAGCAAAGGCAAATAACAATTTTTCATAACTGGATGACCATCTATAACACATTAAGTGCACAGGTGTGAGACATTTAATGATTAATTTAGCATCCAGAGAAGATATTATGATAGTTTACCACAATATATTTAAAGGAATTGGAGAATCTGAGCATATTTGCATAGAAATAACTGCTGCATTAGGTATATGTAGTTGCAGTAAAATAAATTCTGCTACACTTGGAATACCTCAAATCCATTTGTTAAGCTGCATGAGTAGTTTCACTACAATCAGTGGTAAAGTTAGGGAAACCAGTTATGGAATGAAGTATAATTCAAGTGATTGAAAGTATCAACATTTTGTCCTTAGCCAGTAAAGAACAGAGAAAGCTGGTATCACAAGGGAGAGCATCAGCATTTTGACTGGAATAGAAAAAAGCAAAGAAGAAAAAAAGGCTCAGTATTTTTAACGCCAGAAGGTTAAATAGCACCGTGCCTATTACCACTGACATCAGAAGATTTGCAACATCAATTAGCAATTGAGCAACTTGTTACAACCTCAGATAAGAAATATGGGGCCTGGCAGGTGAAATTAGATAGGTACGTCTCTTTTTAGCTACCTCTAACTCTCAAGGAGGACATTATCAGTTTTCCAGATTAACATTTGAGATGAAAATGTGTCAGTGAAATATTGTAGAAAGAGAGTTATGAGGCACTTGGTGATACTTCCAGGGAAGATATAATTGCTGATGATATGATTATTGCTTCAACTGATGAGGCTGAGCATGAGAGTACCCTGAGAACAGTAGTGCTGAAAGCAAGAGAGGAAAATATCAACTATCACAAAGATACAGTAGAAAGAAGTAGAGATAAAAGACAGCCTGGACCTTGTATAACTTCAAACTGACTAAAAGAGCTGACTATTATGATATGCTGATGAATCCCAATAAGGAAAATGAGAGGTCTTTACAGAGAAATTAGGTATGAAACATGTGCTTCTAATAATTTAGGAAATACTGAGCTGTATTTTTCAGTCATATGGAAATCAGGTTTTGCTTTCCATAAGTCTTTTTAACAGAAAATAAAAAGTTCTTCTATGATGTTTATAGTATATTTTGTCTTCTGAGGCATTTACAACTGTGAAGGTAACTGATAAAGACAAACACTAATTGACTGTTCCCGTAACTCAAAAAGGCTGATTCTGTGGGCTTTGTTCTTGTGCTCTACCACTGCCTTATTCAACACTTTCTAAAGGTCTTGTATAAAAAGTATACCTGCAGAATAGATCATCACTTACCCCACAGGCACACACAAAATGCGGGATTGACCTTATTAGGCTAGATTTTTCAAGAAAAATCCAGAAGGCACTTCATATAATCTCAAAATTTGCGTCTGAGTAAGGGGAGAGGAATCACCTTCAGGAAATGCCTGTTTCTCTTTGCTAACTATACAAGGATTAGCTTAGATGTCAAACATTTAGGTGTTTAAGGGATATCAGTCATACAGAAAGCACGTGAAGATTTAATGCCCCTTCATTTCAGTGTATATGTACAAGTGGGGCAAACGCAGTATAATGAGAGTCCCTTTTTTACCATAGAGAAGATCCAAGATGTCTTAACATTGTATTGCCAATCTTTTCCTATATAAATTCTTACTTTATTCTGTTTTTTCTCCTATGCATGCGTCTGAAATACAGTTTAACTTGTATAAATTGTCTGCAATGTATTAATATAGTTTTCCTATTAATCTGTGACAAGGCATGAAATTTAATATTTTCCCCATGACAAACCCATGAAAGTTATCAGCCTAGCTTATGCTCTGTACAGCGAACTATTTATAAGCTATGGTTGTTAAAAGCAAAGGAGACTAAAATAAATGAATAAACATGCAGAACTTTTCTCCCCATGGTAGTTTTATTAATTACTTTTGTGGAATATAAGTTTTACGTTATTCACAAAGCCTTCCCAAGCTACAACCACAGCCTTTGTCATGGTACTGTCTGTTATTAGTATTCAATTTCATACTAAGCAAGCAACTAATTCTGAATGAAAATTCAAGAATAAAAGGAAAATGTCCTCTTTGATCATTTTAAGCAGTGCATATTTAGCACGGGATTCTTCTGCAGCTTTCAGACTGTCCTCAGTTGTCATTCCCTGTGACTACCAGTCCTTGCTGCACTTTTTCTTTCATACTGTTAGCTACCACCTGTTGCACAGTTGATTTTAGGTACTGAAAAAGACAAAATCTCTTAAATTGCTTGATTGGATTAAAGGACTTAAGAATGAACGGCAATTGTTCTCTTTATTTGCTCTTTGACACTGAATGGGGCTTGCATCAGTTTCCACCCTTTTTCTCTCAGATCACAAAGTCTATATGATCAAGCATGTACTGGGATTTTTGAACAAGGAGGACTCTTTAAGAGGCTTATTAAACATCTGGAAACACATTTTTCAGTCTCTGCTGTACCTGTTTGGTTTTTTTTGTTGTTGTTTTTAGCTATTTTTGTGATACAGTCACTATCCCCATGTTGATCAACTTAGACCTGGTTTTCAATATTTTCATCTGCCTTTCTCTTTCACAATTCTGTTAGCAGTTTCAGCCAGCCTTGAATTTATAAGTTATATTCTCAACTGGTGAAGTAGGGGGATTGTAAAAAAAATTATTTGGGAATTTGAGGGATGCGGGAAAATTAAGTGCACATTCTTAAATTCGTATGTGGGATCTGGCTGTATTAAGCTCTCTAGGGGGTCCCTTTCCTTGTCACAACCATAAAAGTAATTAAGAGTGATTAACCTGGATTTGAACAGCTAATTTTGAGACATATCACTCACAGTTATGACTGTTAGCTTTGTTGTCTGTCCATTTTACATTTGTCCCTAAGGCTTTGCAGAAGTGAGCACCAAAGTGCTTAGGTATCTTTCAAACCCAGACTTTATCTATATTCTGTCATTGTACTCAAAAGTTTCCAAGATACCAATATTTTGCACATATCCATAGTTTGCATGTATAATATTCATTTCAGTTAAGGCATCTGATTATCCTAAAGTTCTGCTTTGATCTAATTTTGCAGCTGGGCTGAGGTCAAGTTTCTTATCCAGGGCCCAAGATTGTACAAGCATCTTAGGCAGTGACTGGAAAAGAAACTTCACTGCATTTTTCAGGTCTTACTATCTAGATTGCCTAGACTGAATTTGGTATTCAATAAAGTCCAAATAGGAAAATCAAATTACAAAGAAAAAGTCTAGAATTTTAAGCAGCTTTGAAACATTTCTACACCGTTTATTTTTTCCTTTTAGAAATGGGATATAAAAATATGCCTTGTGAAATGTAATAAAACACTCCTTATTCATCCTGACTAATGCATATACACATGTATAAATCAAATATATTTTTGATAAAGTGCCTGAAATTTCTTACACACAAAAAGATGATATATACATACAGATATACATATATATAGGACAAGAGTGTTGTCTTTAGGATGAAAACCAGCTTAGCTTTCTAGAAATACACCACAAAACTATATAACATATTCATCCAAGATTAACAAATTATTGTGATTATTATTATTGGATATTCTCATGATGAATGAATAATAATCACAATACAAAATTTATAAGGCATGTGAAGATGTGAAAGGTTGGACCAGATGATATCTGAGGTCCCTTCCAACCTGGTATACTATGATTCTATGATTTTACATTGTCATGATTTCTTACTAGCAGCTGTTACAGTGCTACGTTTTGGATTTTTGTTTTGCTTTCCTTGCACGCACAGCTTTTGCCCTACCTATTAAACTGTCTTTATATCAACCCATGAGTTTTTTTCTCACCTTTAGTCTTTAGATTTTCTCCTCCATTCCAACTGGACAAGTGAGTCAGTGGCTGCATGGTCCTACTTGCCAGCTGAGGTTAAATCAAGACATACATAAAGAACAGAAAATTTCAAAGCTGATGTTTCTACAGAAGGAGAAAATTCTTGACAGGAAATTTAACCTGAGCAGAAAACCATAACTCTGTAATGCCATTTCAAATGCCTTACACTCCCCAAATAAAATCACTTCCCCAAAGGACCTCCTATTTTAATTCCGCTTCAAAAAACAAACCTGAAAAAAGTGAAGATCTGGAAAACTCGTTGGATAAATAAGTTACCAGTAACTCCACCAGGGAGGAGCTGGGTGCCTTGGCTGACATCAGGCTATACCTGAGCCAGCAGCGTGCCTGGGCAGCACTGAAATCTAAGAGCACCCTGGGCTGTGCCTACAGAAACATGGCTGGTTGGTTGAGGACAGCCATTCCCCTATACCGAGTCCTTATTACAACCCCTCTGGGGTACGTAGTCCAGTTGGGGACCCCCAAAGGAGATGCTGATGAAGCACGAGGAGAGGCTTGACTGGATAGAGCTCTGAACAACCTGGTCTCAATTCTTTGTTGACCCTGCTATGTGGAAGAGTTTGGATGAAAGACCTCCCGAGGTCCCTTACAAACTGTATTATCATATGATTTTATTCTTTTCTAGAGGTCAAAATCTCATAATGAAAAAAATTTTTTTAAATTCATTCATTTTTTATGAAGTCATTCCATTTTTAAATGGAGAAAACTTACATACAGGTACATATAAAACTGTAGTCTAAAATACCATGCCAACGTGGTGGAAAGAGGATACTCTGGCTGAACTGTGAAACCTGGTAGATAATTTGTATCTACCACAGCACAGAACATTTTTGTATATATTTATGTATATATGTATGTGTATATCTATATGCATACATCTTAAGTCATGCAATAAACTTGTTTTTCAACTTTTCAGTCATTTTCCCTACTCATTCCATATAATCAAGGTGCTGAGTTGTGTATTCATTTCCAAAAAATTTCATCACATTTAAGAATAAGAACTTATGGTAAGTCTTACTATACTTGAAAAGTACATTAATTCCTTTGGGCTTTACTGCTAGCTGCTTTTTTATTTATTCATTTATTTTTAATGAAATGGGCATAGAATATATAATGATGTTTGGGATGAAGGATGAAAAGGAATAAGATATAACCATTACATTAGAAATGATTTTGAGGTCTAATGTGAAAAAAAGTGTTAGGAGTCAAGAGTTGTATGGATTTAGAGGGAGATCTGTTAGTAAAAGCTGATGCAAATTGTTGTAAGTTGAACAAAGAGCAATACGTGCAGTTTGCCATACTCCTCTCTAGTCTATAATAATGGATTAAAATAAAATTGTAAATTGCAAAGAACTGAAGAAGAAAACGTAGTTAAACAACTATGAAATTAAATTGAGAAGTTTAAATGTACCTCTTCACCACAAATTGTGCTAAAATAAAAATGTTTTTTGGTCTACTACTTAACAAAAGCAAAATTGTAAAAAGCAAGATTTGGATTTCAGAGGCTGAGCATTAAAACAAACCACCGGTGCAAGTAACAATCATAGGTATTCGGGTGCCATGATAACATAAAATGAGAATATTTTTCAGACTATGGAGAGAATTAAGATCAATTTTCAGCCTAAAGGAACCTGAAAGAAGGGACACACTGGTGATGCGAGTTGTTAAGGGTTAAGAAGCAAGACAGCAGTCCTGCCAAGATTTGAACTTGCATCTCCCAGGACAATGCTACAGTCACCAGCTTACACTGCTTTCACAACTACACACCAAAGCATTTAACCTTTCAGCAAGGAAGAAGAATCTTGCCTGCATAATGAAGAACATAAGATCATATCCCATAATCTTTCTTAAGACACCCTGTTTATACAGAGGATAGCACATTTGGCCAAAACTAATTACAGCTCTCAATTTCCCCGGAGAGTAGATGCCTATCACTAGCTTCCACAAATAATTGACAGTGAATTATCAAAGTGAATCTTTTGTAAATGTCTCACCAGCTGAAGTGTATTTGCATGCCAGTAGTCAGACTTCAGTAAAAAGATTAAAATAATAAGCCCGTCTGCAGAAATCTGCATAGGTGCATGAAAAATTATAAGCCCCAAATCCTTCATGATCAGACATATTATTCACTGGAAATGAAGTCCTCACCCTAGCTTCAATAATGTGCATCTTAGTGGAAGGCTTGACTGTTAAAGTGGCACAAAGTACTATTTTTGGCCAGACTTGTAGGAAATCTGCACCTACAGTTTTCATAACTATGCCATATACTACTCAGTTTTACACTCTGAACAAATACAGAAAGCAGTGGAAGGTTTAAGTAGTGCATTTGAATTCAAACCATCTGAATAGATTTATAGTATGTTTTGGAATGATTTTTGACAAATCCCTTAAAGAAATCACAGAATCACAGTATCATATAGTGGTTTGGGTTGGGAAGCGACCTTCAAGTACCGTCCTTCAAGTGCAACCACCCTGCCATGGGGCAGGGACATCTTTCACTAGATCAGGTTGCTCAAAGCCCCATCCAACCTGGCCCTGATCACTTCTAATGATGAGACATCCACAATTTCTCCGGGAAACCTGTTCCAGTGTCTCACCATTCATAAAAAATATGTTCCTTCGTCCAATCTGAATGTACCCTCTTTAAGTTTTAAACCATTGACCCTTGTCTTGACACTCACCAGAACACCGCTAAGGTGGTGAAATTTTCATACAATTTCCAATAGGAGATTCCTAGCTGGAATTAATTTCAAGAGACTTTAGCTTCTGCTTGGTACATATCAACATCTTTTCTCCCTAACTCAGGCTACCTGTGAAGTTAATGGCAAAAAATGAATGAGAATAATTTTTTTATAATTTTTCCTGTTTTATAATTTTATACTGTACAGGTATATGGTGGGGTGCCCTAGAAACAATATTTTACAAATTCTTTACCTTGCATTTTTCCACGTAGATGTGGCATATGCATTGCATGTGTATTAACTGCATTTTGTTGACATTTAAAGTAACTTTTATTAATAGCCACTATTTAGTCTTCCATATAAATATCTCATTGCATGTTCTATCTCATAAAAAGAATGATGTGGAAAGAAATTAGAAGTGCAAAGAGTCACATACAACATCTTAACTCAGATAAAACCCAATTTTGCTTTGACAGGGGGAAATAAAACATAAAGATTTAATATTAGTAAGACAAATGATATATAAATTGCTTCATATTTGTTCATTGTTTCATTGCATACAAAGTACTGGAACGTCTAAAAGACCTCAACTCTCCCAGTTTCTGTGGTTTATCTTTCCTTTGAAAGGCAGGAAGTTTATGTGGCTTAATTATTTAACTGTAAAGAAGCTCATCAAGGTTGCAGCGCACCAAAGAGCAGATGTATGCTTAAATTTAAGCACCTGCTTAAATTGTTCCTCCGTGTGACAAATGACCTAAAAATGGTGATGCTATTTTGATACCTGGTGAGGACATTAAGAAAGAATTAGTTATACAAAATAACCTTGGAGGAAGTTATTTATATACAAGCTAATTTTATTCAAAGTACATTGAAGGACAGACAAAAGCTGCTGAATTACAGAACAGCAGGCTTTTATAAACCAAGAAAAAATGCAACAAAAATATTCAGAGTCTTTGATCATTCTCATAGGTCTCTTTGCAACTTTTTCAATTTGATTATTTTTTTTTTGAAACAGGTGCCAGATGTGTATTCAAACTGCAGGTACAAAATAACATATCCTTGGATTTGTTTTCTGTCGTTATTTTAATAACTTTTAATGCTTTTTTTTTTTTTTTGACTGCTACTGAGCACTTGGCTGATGGAAAAACCTAGTATAACTTCAAGAAAAATTGAGGTGAATACTTAGCATGTAATTTGGCATATTTGGAAAAGATATTAGAAGTCTGATCCAGTATTAGGACACTGGAGAACCCATATTTTTGTTAAAAGTGGCTGGAATGACAAGTATTCCCAGTACCTTCTACCTATGTGCAATATTCTATGAAACTGAACTTATGCACTTCCAGTGAAGTTCCAACTTTTAACCTGCAGAAATATAATTAATTTGTATTTTTAAAGACACCCCCCCCGTAGAATTCTTTCCCTGTCCATCTTAGTATTCACCCCCTTTCTTTGCATACGATGCAGGTCAATACAATTCCATATTATTTTTTTCAGTTGGACATACTGTATTTTTTCTGCAAATACTTGTATGGTAAGATGGAAGTCTCATTGTTGTGGCTGCTCTCAATCTTTCCTGTCAAACAATTTTCCAGGCCTTTGTTTTCATGTAACGAGAAACAATAAAGTAAATCAACATTTTTATAATACACAAACATCCTGAATAATATTATACATTAAGCAGACAACAAGAGGAGAGTTTACAGCCCATTTCAATCTCTGTTCTCAGTGTCTTATGCACTGTTCCCTTAGTAGATGATTCACCTTAATAATATTTACATTTGGCATTGCTTGACTGTTCTGTGCCTTGAAATGCAGAGCTTTCTTCTCTGAATCACAGCAAGAAATAGAAATATAATTCTTCATTTCTATATTTGTGCCTTCAAATATCTACATGCTTTGATCATATGAGTGCCAATTCCAGTGCCATTACCCATTTAGTCATAGTCAAGGACAGGAGAATATGAACTCTTAAAATCATCACACAGTTCGTCTGTTTACTCCATTCAATCAAATACAATAACAGAAAATTGGTTATGCTTGAAGTCTTAGTGCAACAAAATAAATAACCAATTACTATAGCATTGTTTTTCTTAGATATTGAATATAAATGCATCAGAAGTCTTTCATTTAAAAGGAACAGGTTTTTGCACTGTGCCCCTGTAGAACCTTTCCCATGTAAATAGCTAAATCTGACACTGAAACATAATTTTAAAAATATGCTGGGAGTATTTTTTTAGCCTGTGAACATCCGCAGCAAAGTGCCACCTTCAAGTGATGTAAAAAATACCCCCAGCCTCTGCCTTTTGGTGGAAGGGCACTAGCTAATCAACCCCCATTAACACAGGGTATGGCTGAGTTGCCAACGTTCGGAGACAGGTCCTTGCCCAAACACATTACCTACCAAGGTGTCGTCAATAATGAAATCTAGGAAAGGGATGAAAGCCTCAAAATTAGCAGAGTGTCACTTAGGACTTTAAACTTAGTATTTTTACAGCCTCCCTCCAGGAGCTCTTCTCCTTGCCTTCTGTAATCAGCACCAGAGCTATTCACTTGCTCCCTGCTAAGCTTTTATCTCCATGAAGTGAAGGTGACAATGAAACACTCTCCTTCAAGATCCTCCTGGCAGCCTTCCCTGCTGGACTGCTTTGCCCACTCCATATGCCCACAATTTAAGCAGCACCACGACTGCCTGTCTCTGGACTGTATCGTTACCTCACGGCAGGGCACAATCTGCTGGTACCTGAGTTTTGAGAAGTCAGCTTCTCAACCTATTTCAATTTTCACATAAAAAAAAAAAAAAAAAAGCACGCTGCCTGGAACTTTATGGTTTGGGGTTTGTAAGGACAGGATGAAACAGAAGAAGATGCCAGGTGTGGGTCAAGAGTAAGAACACTATTCTGCAGGTGTAGCCAGTCTTCTCCTTTGAATGAATCCAATCATCTACTGCAACACTGACCTAAGCATGGCCCTGCAGCTACGGATTGCTGCAGATACATTTGACTACATTTCTTATGTGTGACTGCACCCAGGACGGCAATTTATGAGGGAGCTGGTTTTATCATTATCTAATTGGAGCTCTGGATTATTAAGTGTAGGGACCAAAGAATATCTTTGCAATATACGATAATTTACTTGAGCATCAAAACTATCAATTACTGTGTCTGCTGATTAAACACTATGAACACTGAAGAATCAATTTATTTTTTTAGGGTAATTCACTTTAATAAACAGACACTAAGTGCTCCTTTTTTCCCTGAAATCTGTCAAGTGTTCTTAGCTCACATTATATCAGCATTTTAGTAAAATTGCTGATAGTATCATACATGATAGTTCTTTGGTAGTGAAACATCCTGTCATGTCAGAACACTAGTGGATCTCTGTTCATTTACATGCTGATTTTCTGTTCAAGAGAAAAAAGTTACCTGGGGATACCACAGCCACCCCTTAAAAATTTTAACATAAAAAATTTAAAATTTTAACTTGTTCCTCAGGAAGGTGCCGTTTACTTTTTACACTGAAAGCAAAATCTGCCAAAATAACACAGCAGCAAAGGAACTGAATCTCTTTGCCCATCCTCTGTTGTCACTGTGTTCCCAACAGTAATGCTAAATAGACTTCTCAATTCTCCCCCCAAAAAAGCAGCTGTAAGACTAGGGTTGGGCTTTTGCATTGCTTCAGTGAACATTTGTTCAACACGTGTTCATGTAATGCAGGTCTGCTTTTAGTTGAGTGCATGGATAAACTCATTTGCTGGACAAAAGCACTGAAAGGACATTTTCTTGTAGCAGGTTTGAATGGATGTTCCTTCCTGGCCTTACATGAAGCACCACAAAGCATAAACACGAAGCAGTGACCTTCCTTGCAGAAGGTCTTCAGCAGAAAGAGAAGCACCTGGAGACACCTTGAGTATGCTACACTGTGTGCTGTGGAGCAGCCTGAACTGGTCTTGATTCCTTGGCTGCCCAGAGCAGGTAATTAACAGGCTACTCGCCATCAACGTATGGTTACTGACGTTGTGTCTTAGTTCCTTGAACACAGATTCAGTTTTGCCCAGCTTGGCTGGGTCCATCATTCCTGCTGACCACTGTCTTGCCTCACGCCATTCCCGTCTGTGAAACTTGGTCCGGAGTGATTTCACTCAGGAGGCTCCATCATTCCTGCATCAGGTGTGGTCACCACCGAGATGTTTCTCTGCCGCTTTCAGCTCAGTGTGTCATCCCCTCCATGAGACTGAGGTGGTTTATTCTGGTCATATTTAGGCAGAGCAGGCCCAAGGGGCAGGTGCAACAGCCTCCCACAGGCCGTATGACAATTTGATATCGTATAAATGGAGTTCTAAAGACTGACTGGTCAGCCTTCCTTACTGATGGCAATCAAGATTTCTCTCACTTTTGGATCCGACAGTGGAATTTCACTGAATTATTAGAGTTGGAAGGGACCGTAGAGGTCATCTAGTCCAACTCCCCTGCTGCAGCAGGATTGCCCAGAGCATGTTAGAGCATGTTACTCAGGACGGCATCCAGGTGGGGCTTGAAGATCTCCAGAGAAGGGGACTCCACACCCTCCCTGGGCAGCCTCTG
>JAOTQQ010000023.1:89486534-89503321 GCA_026546715.1 Gallinago undulata
TATGGGATACTAAGGGCCAAAATTCTGAACTATATTTCAGAAGAATGCTGCAAAATCTTCGATGGTCAAGCTGAGTACGTAACAGTTTAAAATATAGAACCTGTTTTATAGATGATTGCCTGCACAAATATAAGGAATATTTACTGTATGACTACACCAGTAATTTTTAAAAATTGTGAGTAGGTTTCAGGATTCAAAGCTTTCGTAGGATATTGAAGGGATACCTTTTAAAAACACCACCTGAATAAAGAAAAATCAGAGAGAATAATACTGCTTTTTTTTTGTGACGACTTCTTTGTATCGTACTCAGCCATATTAATTACACAGTGGTATTGAACACTCAGTCAACTGATGCATGGGTGACTTAATGAGTCATGTTTTTACCACAACAGTGTTTAATTAAAATATGATTAATGACCATTGGCATGCTGTCACAAAGATACAGACACAGTCTCATAATCCCAGTTTTGAGAAATTTAACAATTCTGCATCTGCACTTGTTTACTTAAAGCTGGAATGGTGTGCTTATTGTGATCTTCATTTTAGGTGTACCCCAGTGACTCATTTTGGGTTTTGATCCAGGGAAAAAGGTAAGATTCAAGCTTATGCTGGAGCTGGAAGCTTCTAGCTTTGCTGAGGGAATAAATTATAATGGAAGAGACAGGCAAGAAAAATCAAATTGCAGCATCTAGCATTATGGCACTGTAATGGCAGGATTCAAGAATTTCTTTTAAATGTAGTCTTTTGTATATATCTATACTATCTTTTTGCTTGGCTTGAGTCAATGTTACTACCCCATGGTGAAAAATATAAACAAAATTATGTTTGTTTTTCCATCACTGACATCCTCTATTTGGGTCTGAACACAATTCATTAAATTTCTTATTTTTCTGCTGATAGATCTGGTACCAGGGGAAAATATATATTTTTTTTTCCATATCAATTCATGCTTTATTAGGTTATTTCACTTGTCTCTTATTTTTAAGTTTCTTTCACAGGGGATAATTTACAGGCTTCTCCCTACTCTTTTGTGAGAGACAGATTGATTTGTTTGCTTTCAGAAGCAACGGCATAAGTAGACTGTGCGTCTGGATAAAGAAACATCAGCAACACAAAAGACAATATTTTGACAGATTATCTAAAAGTCACTAATGTTAAGGCAACAAAAAAAGCATTCTGTTTCAGATTCTCAGCTGTGTGAGCTAACAATATATGCCTGAATGGCTGAAACCATGGAGAGCAATAAAAAAAGTTTAGTACAGTTTTTGTTTTCTTGGTATTTGGGGCAGATATTACAAGATATTGAGGTAATGTCAGCCAGAGTGACGAGTAGCCCAGACAATCCTAATTCTCTTTTTGCCACCCGTTTTGGAGATATAAGAGCTCCCAGACACAAGGTGAGCAGTCCCTCCAACCAGAGTATGACTTCATCTGCCCATCAATACACTTGGATGTCATTTTGCCACTTCCAAGGACAAAGCAACACCCCAAACTCTTGCAATGCATGTTGACTGCAGGCAGCCTACCCCCTTCTGAGGAGGAGAAGAATCTTAAAGTCAAGTGTCTGCTCTACATGAAATCTAGAAAAATCGTTTTATCTTACAGATAAAAGGGACCAGTGATTTAATGCAAATGCCATTCGTGATGCCAGATCTGAACCCATCCGTTCCCTGCTCTAATTACTTTGGGAACAGTAACCTTGTAGAGAGAAAACAGGGAGAGGGATTCGACGTGCAGATAATTATTGAAACAGCACTGCAAAACTACGGACTTACAAATATCATATTCTTACTGTGTCACACCGCCAGCTAGCATCAATGGTGAAGGATTTATCTTGCACAACATTTGCAATGGAAGGAACAGACCTGTAATTTGCACTAATCACATATGAAGCTGTTTGGGAAAAAAGGCCAATTTCCTGTGAGCTATTTCAGATTGCTGTCCTTAGGATTTATTTTGTGAAGGGCACTTAAAGCTTCTGGTGAGCTCATTTTTAGCTTTCGTATAAGTCTTAATAAATCAGAGAGTTCCTGCAGATATGACTAGGTTTTCTTGCCAAATCACCAGTTTTCTGGTTTACATGGCAACATTATAAAAGTTGGCGAGGCTTGCCCAGGTCACAGGTGTTGCAGAATTTTCTAGTTAAAGGTCCATTTACAAGGAATTGTGAATGACGAACACGTTCTACTGCACCAGCTTGACTTGTGT
The DNA here is from genome assembly GCA_026546715.1 of Gallinago undulata. Taxonomy (NCBI): domain Eukaryota; kingdom Metazoa; phylum Chordata; class Aves; order Charadriiformes; family Scolopacidae; genus Gallinago; species Gallinago undulata. The sequence goes on from JAOTQQ010000023.1 coordinate 89,488,743, forward strand.
CTAAACCATATCATGAAAATCTCTTTCCATGACAGTATGTTTGTCCAGATATTAAAATTACTTTGACAACCATTTCACTGCATACATGTTATGCATATATAATATGTATTTAAAACAACAACGTACTTTGTGGGTATAAAAATTGTTGTTTCTAGAAAACTAAAATGAATGCTACAATGTTCAACTGCAGCTCTAGGAGATGCATCTTATTTAACTTGCAAAACTCAGAAATATGAAGGTGCATAAAACAACCTCCCAGCACCTCTGATCTGCTGCAAGCCCTGCAGACCTTCCCCACATGGCTGGGAGTCCTCTCCTCTTTATCAGTAACACCTTCTTGCACAACTGGATAAAGGATGACCGTGAGCCAGCAATGTGCACCTTGTGGCCAAGAAGGCCACCTGAGGTGCATCAGGATGAGTGTGACCAGCAGGTGGAGGGAGGTCATCCTGCTCCTCTGCTCTGCCCTGGGGAGGCCCCATCTGGAGCACTGGGACCAGTTCTGGGCTCCCCGGTTCAAGAAAGACAGGGAAATGCTGGAGAGGGGACAACTGAGGCTACAAAGCTGATGAGGGGCCAGGAGCATCTCTCCTATGAGAAAAGGCTGAGGGACTTGGGTCTTTTTAGTCTGGAGAAGAGAAGGCAGAGGGGGGATCTGGTCAATACTTATAAATACTTAAAGGGTGGGTGTCAGGAGGATGGGGCTGGTCTTTTTTCAGTGGTGCCCAGGGACAAGAGGAAATGGGCACAAACTTGAATATAAGACATTCCACCTAAACATGAGGAGAAAGTTCTTTGCTGTGAGGGTGGCAGAGCCCTGGCAGAGGCTGCCCAGGGAGGTGGTGGAGTCTCCTTCTCTGGAGACATTCAAGTCCTCCCTGGACCCGTACCTGTGCAACCTGCTCTGGGTGGACCGCCCTGCAGGGGGTTGGACTAGATGATCTCCAGAGGTCCTTTCCACCCCCATAGCATTCTATGTTTCTTTGACTCCGACCGACCCACTGCAAGGCACGGCTTAGCCCCACAGCCACGGTGGTGGTGCCTCAGGGGAAAACATGTAAGAAAGGGCAAAAACACTGGACAGAGGTGCAAAGGGAACAAGAAGCGTGAACAAGGTCAAGGAAGAAGGAGGGTGAGGAGGTGCTCCAGCAGCCAGAGCAGAGATTCCCCTGCAGCCTACAGAGAAGACCATGGAGAAGCATATTGTCCCTCTGCAGGCCATGGAGGACTTCATGCTGGTGCAGGTGGATGCATCTTGAGGCAACTGTGGCTCCTGGACACACCTTGCTGGAGCAGGGTAAAAGTGTGTGAGAGGAATGGCAGAGAGGAACCACTGGTTACTGACCATATTCTGCCCTCAGCCCCTGGCACCACTGGGTGAGTCAGGAATGAAGGAGTGAAGCTGAACCTGGGAAACAGGTAGGAGGAGAAGATGTTGAGTTGGTGTTTTAATTTTTGTCTTTCTCACTACGCAAATATATTTTAATTGGCAATAAATGAAATTTGTCCCAACCCGAGTCTGGTTTTGCCCATGATAGTAACTGGTAAATGATCTTCCTGTCTTCATCGTAACCCACAAGAAAGATTTTTCTCCATCTTCAGATGGAGAAAATTTCTCCATAATTTCTTCAGATTCTAGTTCCAGAAAGGCCGTGGTTTGTTTAAGAGTTTAGACTGAAGCTAATCCTTAATTTTACCCATTTCCACTGGTCTATCATGAGTTCTCCCTGTTTTTTCTCTTGGTGATGGTGTTACAGCTCCTCCAGAGCTTCTCAGCTTTTCTCTTGCTTCTCTCACCTGGATTTATATAATTTCCTCTGCTTTCATTCAGCTCCCATTACACTTTTTATGTTGTCTTTTAGAACAAGAACATAGTTTAATTTGGAGAAAACCTAGTTGCCATGGTGGTTTTGGTCAGGGGAAACAACTTCTAGAGTGCACTTACTTGGCTTTAGTCAGCTGCCTAGTTCATCCCATTTAGATCCTTTTTTTTCTCACTGGCTAGGTGAGAGGGACAAGGTATCACTAGGTATTCAAGTAATTAGTACTTAATAATCTTGCCATGTTCTTTCAGTGAAGGAGATTAGCACTGAAGTGGGTGACTTCTTTCCTCCCCATTTTAGCTCTTTTATTGTTGATGTTTTTCAGCCGCTTCCCCGAAGTTGGTTATATTTTTCGGATAAGAGTTTGTTTTAGTTTTCATTCCACCCATTCTGCAAATGTACTCTGATTCTACCCGACCTCAGTAGTCCTGCTTGCCCTATATCCTTTTTTGGTCTTGCAGATTTTACTCGTTGAACATGTTTTGGTGTTCAGTGTCCTCTACTGTGCAATCATAGAATCATAGAATCACATGGGGTTGGGAGGGACCTCTGGAGACCATCTAGTCCAGCCCCCTCGCTGTAGCGGGTCTACCCAGAGCAGGTTGCACAGGAACTTGTCCAGGTGGGGTTTGAATGTCTCCAGAGAAGGAGACTCCACCACCTCTCTGGGCAGCCTCTTCCAGGGCTCTGCCACCCTCACAGGAAAGAAGTTCCTCCTCACGTTTAGGTGGAACTTCTTATGCTCAACTTTGTGCCCATTTCCTCTTGTGGAAATGGAGACAGCAGTCTTCATTTACCCATTTTTCGTTACGTGTCTTTTATGTATTTAGGCCTAGTTTACTCTTAGCAGCGTTACTGTGCTATAAATGCTTATATTCTTGTTTCCTGTTGTGCCATTTGTGGCTTCAAGGTAAGTAATGCTCCTTATATATTCCTCAGCATGCTTCTACTTCTCTGTCTGCACCACCACCCCCTCATTTGGCTGCAAACTCTCTGTAGTCCTGCATATCTACCTTTTCTCCACCTACTTGTTCTCTTAGCAATGGCTTACTGATATGGAGAACCTGTCGGCTTTCATGCAGCTTTTTTTGGACAATCAACAGTTCTGAATTCAATCTCCATGACAATACATAAGGGATAAGAAGAGAACAATCTATGAACCCCACTTCTTATGCCTCCTAAAATCGTTAGATTTTTGAATCGGCAGAAATGAAAGGATGTCTTCTACAAAAATATGTTGAAATAGTAAAAGTAAGCCTGAGAAAAGATACTATTCATAATGTACATATATATGTATGGTAAGAAAAGTCTATTTGTTATGCGTTTTTAAATTTAGCATTATATCAGTCCTACAAATTAACATTATTTTGCTAATACAGAAAATCAGTAGTTAATTACTGATCATCAGTAATTAGGTTAATAAGTCTGTTATCATCAGTAAAAATAATAAACTTTGATGCTAACGTGATTAGAGCAAAGTTCATGAATAAAAAAATCTAGTAATGCAATAATGGAGCTTCTGGGAAATGCTAATATTGCTTCATGTGCTTTATGGTTCCTTTAGCATATTTAAATTTTTCTCATAGGACAGAAGCAGAAGAGAAACGCACTGAGTTGCACTATAGTCTGAATACTCAAGTTCAATCATCAAAGGGGATTAGCTTTGAACCAAAGTTCAGTGGTGGTTGGAGGCCTTTGTGGTGTTCTGCAGCACGGCTGCAGATGTCCTCATTTTCTCCAAAATTCAATTTCATGATTAAGCTGTTTTCTGTAGCCATGAATTTTTCATGGCCAGATTTTTCTTTAATGTATATTAATACCCTGCATCAGAGCCGTGCATCAAATTCTCCTAGGCATCAAATTTTAGGCAACAGGACTAGTTAGCACTGTAGTTAGGTAAGGTAAGGCACACAAAACATGGGCAGCAAAACTTCCATCATTTATAGCTTTGTCATGTTAAACGCTCTGCTTTATTGAAACTATTTTCCGGTAACCTGTGCATTGGAAATGGCTCATATCGTTATCATAGGTGAAGAAAGAGATTCCTCAACTGTAAGAAGCTAATAAGGACATGACAAAAACCCCAACAATAATAGTGTAGCTCAGAGAGGGACCATGAAACCTCTACGGTATGAATGCAAAGAAAGGAGAAGCACTGCTAATTAAAATATATTAGTAATTTAGTCATCTTATCGGCAACCAGATGCCGTGTGGGACACTGTCAAATGCTTTGCACAAGTCCAGGTGGATGATGTCTGTTGCTTTCCTCGTATCTACCAAAGCTGCAGCAATATCATAAAAGGCCACCAAATTTGTTGGGCACACTGATCATGGGTAGAGCCAGAAAGATGTAGAGATCATTGCACCTCACTCCTGTGAGCTGAATTTGATCAAACCATTTTTTTTTTCTAGAAAGGAAAATCTTTGATTTAAAGACAAACAATGGAGAACTTGCCACTTTACCTGGTATTTTGGATGAGCAGCCGTGTACCCTCAGGATTCAAAGCATGTTTCTTCATTTCAAATTTCATTTTTTCTGGCTTCATCTGCTAGAATTTGGTTCCTGTTATGCTTTTCCTCACAGGCTGCTAAGATTTCAGAACCTGGCCTTTTCTCCTTGTAAACATATGTGCACCACATATCATCCTTTAAGACCTTTTCAACATTTGTAAAGTATGATCGTTCCTCTTTTTTTATTCCATCTTCTGTTTTTTAGCCTCCTTTTAAGAACTGATGCATTTCACAATGTATGCACTGCTCTGATATAAGCTGCACTCACATGTAGCAATAAGGTTACTCTCTATTCTTGAATCCCAGTATTCTATTTTTATTTTAAATTATTGTAACTATCCTTTATTTTTGACAAAGCTTTATGCTGAGAACACGCCGAGTTATTTGGTCACAGTCTATATATCCTATGAACTGTTGTTCCTAGATGAGTTACTGCCCATATGGCAATGTTAAAATACACCTTAATCAGCTGACAAATGGTCCATATCAATCTGTATATCAGTTCTTTTTTCTAATATTGTTTATCATTCCTCCATTGTTTTTTTTTTTTTTTTTAATGTCACTGGCTTGTATTTACTGGAATTAATTTCATATTTTGTCATTATTTCAGGTGATTGTTGAAAATAGTGGGTAGCAATGGGTCATTTATCAATCCCTAGAGAACCTAAATAGAAATAGCCCCATTTGAGGGCAAATCCCTGTTAACATACTGTTTTTCTCAATTAGCCCTCCCAATACATTGGTACCGTGTGGCTCAAGTTTGGGTTTGGCTTTTTTGTTGATTTGCTGGTTTTGTTTTTGTTTTCTTTGGTTGGGTTTTTTTTGGTTGTGTTGTGTTTTGTTTTTTTTTTTTAATTAGAATGCTCTACGAAGCTGAACTGAAGTATAGAGTGGAATACTGGAAAATAATTCCAACTGCATGGATATCTTGGCTGAGGTAGACCCGTATTGTCACAAATGAACAGAACAGCTCTCAGTTTAGCTGCAATTCAAAGGAAAAACTTGAGTGTGATGCATATTCCTGTGCAGACTTAACTGCTGCTGTCATGTTCCATTAGAGTGTGTAAGGGAGGTTTTCCCTCTGCCTGTCTATTACAAAAATAACATTCAGGAAAAAACGGTGAGTGTACAGCTGGCAATAAATGCTGGTAATAAATGCAAGCTTCTGCCATGTCTTGCCGTTACAAGGGCCTGTGTTGTGTATTCCTTTTCAGAAATTACTCTGGAAATCTAAGAGAATAAATCAAAATAAAGATAAGCAGCAATATTTGTATCCAAGCTACTAGTATTTTTACAGAGCCAAGGTGTAAAGCCTTGGTAGTAGTCTATGTGTAAAGGATGTAACAGAGATAATTCTACATGGTAATGACAGTTAAGCCAATACTTATTTCAACTTCATTTAATATATTGTCTTTGGCATTACCACGGCCAATTCTAGAACAGCTAGCAGGCCTTGTGTTTAGAGTCCAGGCTGCCAGTCATAAAATGCAAGCTGTCAAGATATGTTGATATATTATCAATATATATTAAATTCTTCCCTGACAGTTACCATCACAGTACCATATGACCTTAAGATATCGCTTCATATTAATAGAGAACAGTCAAGGTATAATTAATATTAAAAGTACTTAGATATGATATCTTTCTTTACAAAAAGGGGATGAGTTTTTGATGTGTTCTAGATATTGCCTGGAACTCTGAAAAGAGATTTAGCACACCGAGAACAATAGACTGAATAGAAAGAGTGAAGAGAGACCAACAGCTCTGTTCAGCAGAGAGACAAAGACCAGAACATCCCAGAATCCTATCCTCTACTCCCCAAATCTTCATTAAAAGATTAGGAACAGCTCAGAGAACACTCCCTTCACCAGTACTGCTGTTTAAATGTTTTTCCAGGAAAGTAGCAAAGGATGTGGACCCTGAACTGCAGCACAGAGTGTACGACGATGTAGCGATCAAACACAGCAGCTTGGTGTCCTGATGGAGGAGGGAGCTGATCTGAAAACACTCCACAGCTCTTTTTAGAGAACTCTGCATTTCCGAAACACAAAATACTCATCTATTCGACTCCTGGGAAGTATTGGCAATGGCAGACAGCATGCCTCAAACTGTCCTCAAAAGGGAAATCCCTTACACACTGCAGCTTGTGATTCAGTGGCCTTTCACGTTCCCTTTCTTTAAATAGGAAAGGGGTCCAGATAATATTCTTCTCTTCTGATATTTGAAGAATGTGGCTGCAATGTCTTGAAGAGACTGGTCTATGAATGTAATCTCATCAGACTCAGGTATCTCTTCATAGAAGTGATTTTCATCCCTCTTAATTACAAATTGACTAAAATTATCACTGCCTCGCTAATCCCAATTTAAAAAAAAAAAAAAGTGATATCATTTTAGAAATGTTGATTGGAAGGTCATCCAGTTCAGCCCCTCATTTAAAGAGTCACTGCTGGACCAGGGAAGAGAGAGGTTGAGCAGGGGCCTGAACCCATGGCACAAATGGGAAAGATTGCTGAGGTTACTGGAAGCAGGATTTACATGAACGCTGGTGCCAGTGAGGAACCAGTGAAAAAAAATACATTCCTTACTGAAATAATTAATTCTATAGGATAGAGGAAAACTGTGCTTTGATATTGAGCTCTATATGTCAGAATATGACAACACGGTTCCCCCTCAGAGATACAGACTTGATTACTGCCCTGTTTAATGGATTTAATACATAAAATAGGTTTAATTATGATTTCAAATTCCATAGTTACTGGAATTATTGTGAAGCAACCATGATACATTAATTCTGGAGCCTCTGAAGGTGAGACCCTGCCCCAGCAGTTAATGCACTGAATAGGTTAGGTCACGTCTAATGATTCTCTCTAGTACATTAATATAAATACAAATAATATTAAGACACTTTGTCAGATGGAGCTTTAAACTATTCCCTGTGCTATACCACTTAATTCGGAGATTATTGAGCTAAATCTTCCCTGACTTGTGCACATTTTATTGTTGTATAAACCCAAAGGACTCAAAGGGGGAGAAGAATCCAGATTTATTCAGGTGTAGAGAGAAAGCCCACTGTGCAAATAATGCCAGAGAGAATTAGCAGATCTGGTAAGCCTTAGCACATTACATTGCTGAATTTAATTTGAGATTAGACATATTTTTGTTAATTGTCACAATAGCTACAAATTTAGTGAAAAGATCTGAAAATCTGGCAGTATCCAGAGAACTGGAGCCTACTTAAAACCAAATTTGACATTAGGGCTATGAAGCACATATTTAATGTTAAAATTATGCCTGAGTATTAAACTAAATTCTTCTGCTGTTTTTTATTCCTACCTAGCAACAAATAATTGTACATTGATAAGCAGAGAGTTCAGAAACAATTATTAGCACCCATGGTTTTGTTCCGTTCAGTAACCCAGTAAGTTCTGTAGCTGCTTCAGCTTTGGAGTCAACCTGAATTATTTCAGTGACAGCATTCAAATGTCAGCACTGACCAGGGTGAAATACTAAATTTTGGCAGAATGCTCAGTACACATGCCTCTACAAATATAACAGCACAAATAGCAGTTTTAAGAATTACACTATGTACATAAATAGCTAATGAAAAAGCAAATATGCTGAGTTCTTCAGGAATGGTAATTTTTAACACCATACAGAATTTAAGGAGTGTCTTTTCCTTCATTTTGCATAACATTTATGAGAGTATAATAATTAATTCAAACAATTCAAAGTTATAGACGTGCCTCTGCAAAACACTGGACTAAGCCAAAGCAATAATGAAAAAAATTTAAAAGCCCCAAGCTTTGTGCCACAATATGGAAATTCTCCCATATGGAATGTTTTCTATTTCCCTTCTGTGTAAGAAGTGGCTACTGATTCTTTGCAAGGTCGAAGCGACTGAGGGAGCGAGTCCCACGTTGAAGGTCATACATCAAATTGGACAGACGTGAGGACAGACAGATAGACAGACTGAAAGCATTTCCACCTGCGTGTCCATCCAGCGTTGGGCAGCAGAAGCAAACCAAAGCAGAATATGAAGCTTTGTGATAGGAAGGATTAAAATGACAGTTTCTGCCCTTCTGTGCTAAAAAAATCCCGGTAGCTTTTGATTATACACCACAGCCAGGTGCAGACTTGCATCAGAGCAGTAATTTAATAAAGCACTAAAAATTCAATGACAGAGTAGTTACCTTCTGACCATTACTCTCAATTACAGCTCTAACTCTCAATTTAAATGACAGCTACTAAGGTGTCATTTAAAACTAACAGCTTAGCCAGTGTTTCTCAATTATTCCGAGATTAATGTTCCCCAAAGGTGCCACTAATAAGAAAAAAAATAAAATTATCTTTGGGTATATTACCAGTACGGCTGAAAGCATGATCATATTGAAGAACTCTGAGAACAAAACCTTGGTGGTTTTTATTGTCAGTGAGATGGTCAGTATAACTTATCTCTTATTTTACTGTACTTGTGCACTTAAAATAGCTACAGGAAAAGGAGGCACACAAGGCAACGATAAACAAGTATCTATGTCACTTTTTTCAGGTGAAAAATCATTAAATCTTACTGTCTCCAGAAGGAAATGTGTGCATAGAGATTCTGTATGAATTCAAGAGTCAAAATTATAAATCACTATTTTTAATCCAGTAGCTAGCACTAATGATACCGATACATTATACCGTTTCCTGGCAGAGTACAGCTTATTTAACACTGATTAGGAAAAGAAAAAAAAAAAAAAGGACAAGAGAACGATTTTTAAAAGGTAAGCCTTTTTTTATAGATTACTTCAGTCTTTGATATGAAGATATTTCCAGAATATGTACTTATGAAGTGCTTAACTTAAATCTGTATTCATCTGTCATTTCACAGTAGAACTGATAGGGAAGTTAGAACTTAACAGATTTTAATAAAGTAAAATTCTCTTAGGTCATGCTTATGTTTTTCAGGTTAATTAACAAGTTTTAATAATATGTTGACAAATATAGGCACAGGATTTTACATTACCATCTGGTTAACAAAAGGAATGAAATCGATCTCAGTAAACTTTGTGCATACCTATTTTTAGAAAAGAAAGAGTTGTAAATTGTGGGAAAAATGGATTATCTGGCAATTTGTACACAGTAGTTTACATACAGAGCAGCACACATTAGAAAAAACTCATCTACATTTTTTTGCTTACCATAATAGATTTGTGCCAGTTTGTCTAGTGTTAAATTAGAGTAATATATTTTATCTCCCTGGGCCTTGAGGTACCTCTGGGGGAGCCCTTGACATCTACCGGCTCGGTGTTACCATGCCTAATTTCTGTCTGCTGAGCCTCAGAGCTTCAAAAAGCAGATAATTAACAGCAGTAGGATTTGGGATCACGATCCAAGAGACATCAGTCGTATTGCCTGTACAGCTTCACTTCCACTTCTGTTCGTACCTTGAGCAAACACCCTTTCTGAAGATAAGCAGCAATTATTTCAATTCTAAGTGTATTTAGGACTCACCCATGAAATATGAGGTCTAGGAAACAATTTCTGCTACCGGGTGAACACAGTGTCCTCCAATCTCTTGTAACCTTTATAGAAACATCATTAATAAGGGGTATAATTTGCCATCAAACCTGTCTTCCAACAGATCCTGTTTTCCTTGACCTCATGTGTCAATGTAGCCCATAAAACCACTTTCATTTGGTACGTTACCATGGGAAGGAGCACCAAGTAAAAGAAAACATGGTTTGTTGTCTACCTAGACTTGAGTAAGGCTTTCAAAACCTAATCCCATAAGATCCTTATGGAGAAGGTGATGAAGCCTGGACTGGATGAGCAGACAACGAGGTGGACTGAAAACTGTGTGATCACCCAGGCTCAGAGAGTGGTGATCAGTGGCACAAAGGCTAGGTGGAGGCCACTAACTACCTCCTTGCCTTCTCAGGTTCTCCCTGAGAGCTGAATGTTTTCTTAGGAAAGCTTATGATAATTCGGTCAGTTTGGGGAAGAAGGCACCCAGACTGCAAGGTTTTGTTTCCATTTTGTGTATGTATTTTTCCATATTTCCTTTCTGCAGTCCAAGAAAATATGTGAAATAGTAGTTTTCTCATCCTGTTTTATAAAAAATTGCTTACTAACATGCTTTGCATTTTTTTTTAAGTTTTCAGAAGAGTTAAAATCTAATTTAGTTAAAAAGTTCAAGTCTTTTGTGATGTTTTCTCTTACAAGTAATTGTTCTTCAAATATGAAAGATCAACAGGTTTTCTCTTCACTCTGGGGAGAGAAACCAGTAGAATTGACGTGCTGTCCACCATGCATTCTATCTGGTTGGGCTGGGCCTACAGGAATGGCTGCTCTGCTCAGGTATAGCAGGAAGAGCAATGAATCATGTCTGTGGGAAATGAAGCTCCAGGATACCATCTTTTATCTATCTCGGTATCTATGATACCCAGACTTTTTAAAACATAAGTCCCATAACACTTAGGGCTTGATTTAAGAACAGAATGGCATTGAACTTCCTTTTTACTTTGGGGTTTTTTTTTCCCTTTTTTTTTTTTTTTGATTGCTGTCTGTCTTCAGTCAAGATATATTTCACCATGGAAGAAAATCTGCTGAAACAGCTTATGGCTTTGAAGGGTATCCTTTGTCTGTTCTGCCAGTCAGGATAAAACCAGTGGTGAGACAAAGGGATAAGAAGAGCAAATTGAGAGTGCCTTTCTATTTACCTTCCTTGCAAATTTTTTTTTTTTTTCATGGCATTTTCCTTCTAATGAGCGCGAATTCACAAAGCACAGAGAGGTCACTTTGACTTTGCCCATGAGGGACACAATTCACTCCCAAGCATTTGGGACAAGGAGCAGATGGATTTTACAGAAGTTAGAAACACAACATTTGGTAGTTGATCCGTTTGCATTTGTCCCTTATCTGACGAATGAAAGGCCTATCAGTCTGAATGGCTGAACCTCCATAAGAACAGAAAGATACCAACTGCTCCTGTATAAATATCATTTATAGTATCATTTTAGTTGTTAATGCCTCTTTTTTCTTTTTATTTGAGGGCTTCTATTTTTATCCACACGTTTCAACAGTAAGTGTTTGCATGTCACTTGAGTTAAGAAATTTCAAAGTACTATACAGAGAGCTCTGAGCTACAGTTTTAATAACAAAAACTCCGCTTTTAAGTGACTTAATTATATTTTTGTATTATTTGTAAGCAAAGTACAAACAATTTCTCTTCAGTAAAAATGAACTCTTATTAAAAGACCTACATATGAATACATATCGAATTGAAAGCTTGTAAAAATAGAAGGCACTACAAAATTTTGGCTGTCATATATTATAATATATATGGAAAATATACCTATACATAAGGTATATATATATCTAAAAAGCATATGGAATATGAAATAAATGCGGAGCCATTTAAACCAATCATGAGAATGAGATGTTCTATATGCAAAATAAAGAGCTTTGCATTTACTTTGAATGATTCCATCTATACTGGAAAAGCACTGGTTTCCCAGTATTTTCTTCGGGGTGTCTGACTCGATTCGATTAGTCTGTTTTGTTCTGCATGTCATTAACAAAAAAAGACCTTCATTACACAGAAATGGAATGAAGATACTGCTTTTATGAAGCGTTGTCAGAGGTATTTTACACATACCATAATATCATCTTACCCAATGAAATGGTGCTTAACTGAAAACTATAAAATGAAACAGAAAGTTATCCAAGGTTCCCGTTCAAGACCATTGGAAAGTTTGTTAGATATGGGTCATTAATGTAAACTACCTCAGAGGCATTACAGGGACTTTGCAAGGTTGACCTTTCTCCCTCTCCAAACTGTATTTTATGTTTTAAAAATACTCCTCAATAAAACAGAACATTCCTTTTCACATTTGGACTGTCAAAATGTGAGCTGCTTAACCTTGATCATGTTCCTTTAATGGTGTCTCTAATACTTTATTGAAGCCTAAGTTAAGTGTATATACATGACGTACTAAATAATACATAACTTAGCTGATTCCTGTTTAAGTGGTACTAAACATTATTAGAATCAGTGATAGAATAAACTAAAATAGTTCTGAAAAAGTAATAATTGGGGCCTAGGAGGAAATTGCGTACTCTAGGAAAAACTGTTGAATAAATTGCATAACTTTTCTCTGCATAGTGCATGAGACTGAAATAAGATTTTTTTTTAAATTTTTTTTTACTCACTTTTTATTTCAGGTCTTTGTCTTTGATGTGTACTTTGATTCCTGTTCCCAAGTGCCGTTCAAAAAATAAAAAAAACAGGGTGCTGTTTGCAGTGGCATATTGGCCTAGGATTTCAGTTTGCAAATTATAAGCAAACATTGGGAAATTCTTTTTAGCCGTACTGGAGCTCCTCCCTCCTTTTTGAGTACTTTGAATGACATATGAAGGGAAAACAGAGATTTCATGATTCAATTTGATTTCAGACTGTTAGATTTTGACTTTTTTTCTGTGTCTTTTAGAACCTATAGTCGGAAGGGTGACACGTTGTGCCTAAGCCCATCTGTGAACATTTTCAGTGCGGTCGGGCAGCGTGAAGAGGCAAAAAGTGTGGCTGTGCTAGTGTGTGCAGCACTCTTCCACAAAGACATGGGTTTTGGATGGCTGCTGCCTTGGGTGTGTGAGCCTTATCCCAAGCTTTCCATCCCTCTCCTCCTCTTAGATATGGAACGTTGCCCTACGGAGATGCATAAAGATGTTCACGTGCCTGGTGTGGTAACTCTTGCTGTATTACCGTGAAGCCTGATATTTGTAACATGAAGGCTCTATTACTGTTGGCCTTTTCTCCATTTTTTATTAAAGTGCTAGAAAAGTGCACTTTTTTACCCCTCACATTTACTGTATTTAAGCTGCTTGTTTAAAGAGGTGGGGGTTGTGGTTGGTTGGTTTCTTTTTTTGACTCCTCCAGTCAGGCAATAAACTCAATAAAATCATCACCTCTGAGGATTTTGTTTGGCTCTGTTAAACTAGTGTTTCCACGAAGCCTGAATTAGACAAGCAAACAGGTAAGGAAGAAAGCTAAAATTGTGAGAAATATTTACAAAGACAATGTGTTAGATTACACGGATAGGCTATGCTTTGATTAAAAGAAAAGGGGGATCTTGAAGCAATCCTTTTGTATCTTGGCTTTACTACTGCCACCTTCGTTGCCTAAAACATCAGGCCCTCCGTTTCCCACTGTCTCTGTGACCATTGGTGATTCTTCTTCACAGCACAGACCCTTTTCTCTTCCTTTTGACCTGCTGCACTGCCCCTGAGGACATTTCTCTTCTCTGTGGTATTGGGTTGTTGGCTATGGATTAGGAGTGTGTGAAAAGAAGGTGAGGTTGCAATCCTAAATTTGCAAAGTGCAGGGGAGAAAATGGGATGCTGGGGGTGTGATTAAATGATGGAGAAGATAGGCATGTCCATAGGGTTGCATTTTCAGAAGTTACCACTTCTATATCTAAGCAAATAGTAAGACAAAAGAAAATATCTCCTCTTATAACGATAAGTGGATTGCCACGGAAATCAAAACTGGTTTTGCCAACATCCCTGCTTGTGTTGTATGACTGGATGACTTTGGAGAACTTTTTCACTAGAGTATTTTCTTATGGAGAATCTGGAGATGTCTTACGCAGAGATCCAGCTGCTTATAAGAAGCCTTTCCTTTCAGCTCTACAAAACGGATATCCAGAGATCACAAGTTATTTGTTGGAGACACAGAGCACATTCAGAGGGGGAAAAGCTTTGATTCTCTCATTGCCTAAATAATGTAGGTGCTTGGATTTGCCATTCTGTGCCATTTCCAGTAACAGCAGATTGAGTCGTAAGGCTTGGTGCGGGAATACAGGGATATGTCTCAGTTCTGACTTCCACGTTTGGCAGATTTCCCTATTAATAAAAATCTACAGGATATCACAGTTTTCACCAGCCTTTAAGAACAGTATGAATACAGGATTATTTTTCTGTTGTTGTTGAACTATGCTTTAGTTATGTTCTTATGAGCAAGGTAGGGATTACTTTTTCTTTTAGCAAATGTTAAACGTTCTATGCGTTTCATGGGTTTTGAAACAAAGGGATGTCTCTAATACATATTTTCTCTTCAGGTGGAAAATCTGCATTTGAAATTTCACCAACTGCTAAACCATCTGCTTTTTTAAAGGCTAGTGCACCTTTGGAGTTTGGTCCCTGCCATGTGCAGGATCCCACACGTGGTCGTAGACCCACACCTTTCCCAGTTCAGCCTTCAGCAAG
>JAOTQQ010000023.1:89519031-89534529 GCA_026546715.1 Gallinago undulata
CTGGCTACACCCTCCTTTCAGGGAGTTGGAGAGAGCCAGAAGGTCTCCCCTCAGTCTCCTCTTCCCCAGGCTGAACAACCCCAGCTCCCTCAGCTGCTCCTCATAAGACTTGTTCTCCAGACCAGCTTCCTTGCCAGCTTCCCAGTGCCACCCACCTGATCAAGCAGCTGCTGCAAATCAAGAAGCTCCCTGCATCTGCACCTGCAGCTGGTCAATGAGATGGAATACACTGACTGGAGAACACTGGGCAATTCTACGGGGTTTGATGCTGCCTCAAGTTCAGTCTGATGCCTAAAAAAATACTTCATTAACTAAGTTTAGTCCCCTAGCACTAAAGATATTGAAGTCTGGGGTTTCTCACATTTCTACAAGATGTTTCCAAGGCACTGTGTTTGCCTCCTTATGCCATGCAGATGGAAGGACAACTAACTCAAGCTGTAACCCAGAAATCTGGAGGGTAGAATTTCACTCAGATCACGGTCCTGTCCTGCAATAACAGCTAAAGATGATCAGCAGAACCATTTAAAATTGTTTCTTAATGTTCCTTATCACAGAAACACTCTCAGATTGCTTTTAATTTTGCCCTGAAATCACCCATGAGGTTTCAAACAAGACCTTTCTCAACTCACAGGAGAAACTTTTGAAGATTGTTTCTCTCAGCTTTTAGTTCTTGCCCTAGTCTGATTGTAGTGCCAGCCTCACCTATGAAAAATATGTAGTCTGCACTAACTCACCAAATGGAGTGCAAATCTGAAAACATGCTGTGAGCCAGCTGGAGACCAAAAGCAAAATCACTTGATGATGTAGAGATTGAAGTTTTTGTGGTTTTCTTTTTTTTTTTTTTCCCCTCAGCTTTCAGTGAAGCCCTAAGTTTACCTTTCTCAGGGTTGCCAGGACATAGTCACTTGAAAGCTAACTTGAAATGTGTGCAAAAGAAATGCTTTTCTTATAAATTGTAGGAGAAAGGGGTAGTAGTGCCACATCCTTCTTCCAAAATTCTGGTACAGCACAAACCTATTGAAAATTCTGGTACTGGGGAATGCCGATGGTGATGAAGAAAAAAGAGATGAAATGATTCTGTAGGCAAAGGGTTAGGTCATTGTGTCATGGTTCCTGTCCCTGCTCCCAAAATATGGTGTAGTGGCTGGCTGATAAACTAGTGTTAACAGAAGCAACAGCATATCATTGACCACTCCTGAAAAATTGTCACTGAGAACTAAAGCACTTCAAAACCTGGGCATGAGGTGGGCAAGGAGCTTGGGGATTGTATTCCTGGACTCAGCTGCCTTCCTTTAGCTTGGGTTTGTGTCTGGCACCCATTTCCTTTCTTCTTCTTGTCGGTGCTCATGAAACGCCCCTGCTGGATTTAAGGCAACCACAGGAAATAGCATTTATTAAAGGACTTATTACGTGAAAGTCATTTTTTCTGGGACTATGTATTTACCACAGTGCATTTAGAAGACTGAGATTTCACCGCCAGCGTTCTACTTACTTCTTCCACAGTTGGTATATGAAGGTGTTCCCCCTGATTCGTTACCAAATTTCATTTATTTCTTGGCATGCTCCCAGACAATCTCCTCTTCCCCTCTCCTACCCACATCAGCCACCTTTGACTGCAGCCAGCCAGGTGGTTCACTAACTGACTTTACAAATTATTAATTCAGCTTGCATTACAGTTTCAGCAGAACTCTCTCACTCTCTCACTCCCTACAGCTTTCTCTGAGCTCGAGTAATAAATGGGGTTACCTCATTTAAACAAATGTGAAGTGTGTCCTTAATGCAACCAATTTAATCAAACACATCACTGAGCTCTTCTAGTATATTATTTTCATTTAGCTGACACGAGACCTCCATTATACGTTTGATCAGTTTTAGTTCTTGAGAAACTTTAATCCTTGGCACAGGCTAAGCCTCCACATTCACAGTGAGAAAATAGAATAGTTCCTGTGTCCCTTTATGGAGAGAAGGGTGGACCTTTAACACATGAATGCTTTGTGCCTCCATTTACTGCGGCACACATAGCATCTTTTTTTAAACTTTCCTGTGGTTGCAATGAAAAAGCCAAATTTAGATATTGTCATTATTAAGTTATCCAAGGCAAATGTCTACAGAAACTTGCACCTGTAATTATCTGAATTTGTGACAACTTTTCTGCGTCTTGAATACTTCAGTGACATCTATTCTTCAAACACTTGGGTACATTTCTACAGTATGCTTAACTGACAGGTTATTTGACAGTATTTACAAGTGAAGATCCGAATTTCTACTGAAATTTGTTTGTGAAGGAGTAATACGGCCTACTATGCATAATCTGGGTATAAATAGTGAAACTTAACCAGCAGAATTTTGAGTTATTATGTGTTGTTTTGTTAAAGAGTTATGCTTCTTTGTAGTCAATCAAGAGGTTAGAGAATCACATGGGCTGATTTATTCACAAAACCTAGTATCAAACCAAGGTCAGATGTTAGGAACAAAATTCAGTTGAGGAAATGCATTTGTGTTTCAGGATAGTTCCAAGATCATTAGACTGTTCCTACAGAATGAAAAACATTTCGTTCTTGGATAGTGTGAACCTTCTGAAAATTGAAAAATGTATATGCTTCTACCCCTATTGACACAGTGTTTGGCTGATTGATTGGTTTATTTTGTTTCTAAATTTAATACATATCTTTAAATGTTCTTGGAGGTTTGATTTTGGCTTTCTGTCTACTTTTCATGTTGTGAAAAACATCGCTTCACATCTATGTATTGGTTTTCTGATTGCTGTCACTTGTCAGATGGTCACTTCACATCTATTTTCATCTTAAGTTCCAAAGGTCAAAGAATTTCATCCCAGCCTGACTGGCTCAGACTGCCATATCCTGCAGATATTCAGATTTGCTGAATCTTCACAAAGAAATATATCCAGAAGGTCTCTCCTCCAGTGTGTGGAGGAGCGAACACAAAGGAGAAGATGTAAAATTGCTACAAGAAATGTGAAGAAAAAGAATGTGAAGAAGAGGTGACACAGGAACAAGGAATGCGGATTATCCACATAGGGGCAGACAGCAAAAGCACAGAAATGTCAGTATTAATATTACTTTTTCTTAGAACACATATGCCATTGTTTCTTTACTCTCTTGTTGATATTTTGTATTGTCCTGGAATTTAATCTACTAAATATTTGGGGACAAAAAGACAAAATTCTGCTTTGATGTTACATCTGAAATGACCTGTATTTAAACAGGTAATTTGCTTCTGGGGGGAATGTTTTTATAGCCTATTTAGATGAACGGTCTTTTAGGATGTAAAAATAAGATCTTTGCTAAGATATTATACTGAAATAGATGAGACGGGGGAAGCTACAGGAGGCACAGAGCTCCTCACACACAATTGCTTGTCAAAGGGCAATTGTCTGTTTTAAGTGAAGCTCTTAACTGCTTACAGAGACTTTGGGCAAAGAGTAGAAGGGAATGTGTGTGTCTCCATTATTTCAATTTCAACTAAATTCAGCTATTAGAGACACCCTGTAAAAACTGAGTAGCAGTACTTCAGCCAAATGTGCAAAAGATGGCATTTTCGCATTTCAGGTCTATAGCCATTGCAGAAGGAGGCTTTCAGAGGCATTTCTAAACTTTCAAAGACAAAAAAAAAATCACACCCTGTGGCTACATGAAATCCAGACCATTTGCAGCGTCTCTCAGAAACTCACCGTTTTTCAATCACGTGGAAACAGGGAAAGCTGCAAAGACACATCCCCTATGGTTCTATGCTACTGCATCCTGATGCAGTTTCCAGCTCATTTTAGCCCAAACTTTAGGTTTTAGTTTAGTTTTTTCTTGTTGACTGATGCAGCAGCACCTATCATGTAGCAGCAGCTCCAAGGGGTTGGTGAGGTAAATCCACAGAGCAAATTTCCTGTATGTTCCCCAATGGATCTCTGGTTTCTTTCAGTAATTACTTTGCCTGTCAGTCACTGCACAATTAAACAGCTACCTGGCTGTGGCAGCTTGAACCTCTGAATCTGACAAGAGCTGGTTGGGGAAGGTTAGCTTGGAAAAAAATTTTAAAAGAAACCACTCCAAATGCCACATCCATCTTCATTAAAAATGCAGCAGGAGATCAGATATTGTGAGACTATCACAAAGCTATGCAGGTTATTTTAAATTATATTTAATTTTAAAAATAATAAATGCAAACCACGCTGTCTGGGGAAAGGATATTGTAATTCAGTAGAGCTTGTAAGTAGGAAGATAAACCTAGCATAAAAAATTAACATGTCAAAGACTCTTTAGATGATAAAATACAAACTGTAACTAGAAAGTTTAAACAATATCATACTTGCATGTTTTTAGTAACCAAAGTCTCAAAAAACCAGGGCTCTTCCCAAGTAATTTAGAGGAGAAAGGAAAAGGGAACATTCCTGGGAAATCTGTTTGGAAAACTGTTTGTGCTCATGGACATGCAATTATCCCCAGTAAAAATGGAGGAAAAGGGTCCCAGGCTGTCCTTTTTTTTAATGGCAGTACTTTCAAGAAGTGGTTTGATCCTTGACTCTCGTAGCTGAAAGATCCCTCAGGTAACGCTTAAGAAACAACTCAGACTAGAATATACCTGGTGTCAATCTCATTGAGCTCTCAATTTGCATTTCCTTGCTTTTATAGTTCTATTTTATAACTGGCTGCTAGTTTTAATGCAAAGAATTTACTCCTTTGCCTTGCTAGAGTACACTTATTTTCCTGGTGGATCAAGTAAGATCAGCTCAAGTGTATTTATAAAACTTTTTCTCCATCAGAGCCAGACGAGTCTGAAACGTTGATATGGTTCCTGTTTTTCTCAGAGCAGTATGTATTTTCTCAGTGTGGGCATTCTCACCCCCTCTCTCTTTTGCTTTGTCTTCTCCCCAGTAACAAACCTGTTAATGCTGGTATGAGCTGTCACTATGTGCACTTCAAAACAGACAATGAACTGACGCTGAAGCTGATGCTCACCATAATGAGATAATGGTCTTCTACTGCCACATCCTAGAAGGGATCGACAACTTTTTCCACAAAAAGATGATGTCAAATAACAACTTAGCACAAATGCACTAGGATCCAAAATATATCGTCCTGGGTCTATTGCTTTATTTGGTCTGGTATCACGATGATGTGACTAAAACTCTCTTGTGGCTCAGTTTTCATTTTGTTGTACTTTCTGGCATTATAGATCTTACTTACCTCAAATAGACAGGTTTGATTGGAGCAGCTTAAATTGGTCTCCAGTGACAGGCATATATGCATGACATCCTCATTACCTTACCAAGTCTATAGAAATGGCCAGATTCCAGTTTTTCCAAGCCCTATACCCTTTTTTAGAGACAAAAACATAACTTTGCACCAGCAAGGCACCAGCTACCAGTTCTCATGCGTTTGCAAATGGATGATCCTGTTATCCAGACCCATTAAAGCAATTGTTGTTACATTATGAATTGAGCAATCAGTAGGATTTTTTTTAATTATTATTTGTAGATTGCAGATTGAATTATAGTTCAAACAAAAAAGCTTGAAATCGAACTACAAGAAGGTGACATTGGGAAGTCTCAAAGTTTTATTATTCTTGCGTTAAAGCAAGGGGATATCTGCTAAAAAAGAAACTCTTAATGATAGATTTCGCTGCCACCCACATAAAAATAAACATTTTAAAAACTGCAATTTCTAGGCAGCATGAAGAACAGGCATAGCATGCAGTGCTGACCCAGCTCTATGGGAAATGTGATCTTCGTGCACAGATGCAGGAACACTTAAGAAGAAAGATAAGAGGTCGTCACAAAATGCAGATTACTTCAGAGATGCTAGTATAGAAATCTCAGAACTCAGCTGATTGGAAGTGTTTAGCAGATTCCTCTTTAAAATGCCATTACAGGTTCCACAATGTCAACATTATCTTCTAAGTCTTGCAAATCCCATAGTTTTCATTGAACTTCCCCGTATTTTTAATGTTGGAAATCTTACCATAAATGCATTTGTCAGTCCTAAACATCTCCATCTATCATATGCTAGAACATACATTTTTGTACTTTTCTTAGCAGAACACCTATAATACCTGATATGCTTGTAAAAACAGTCTGGTTTTATTTAATTCACATTTAATATCACACAGGGAAACAACAAGAACAAATGCTGAAAGCTTAACCTGTTAGTCATCAGGTCTGATTTTCACATGGCTGGAGAGGATCCCATTACTCTAGAAATGGAATTAATATTTCCAAAAATTTCCTGGTATTCTAGGTATCGAGTTCTAAGAACAGAGATTTTTTTATCCTATTTTTTTTCTGTTTCTGATAGGATTCTGGTTCTTTTAATGCTGTTTATTCTAATACTTTAAAAATATTACAGTATCACCATAGTAGTTGCAGTTAAGATTGTTTAATGCTTTGAGAGTGCATCAGCACCTACACTACACAGCTGAAGTTAAGAGCCCAGACTAGTAATGGACACAGGCAACAGTTTGTGTCCTGCTCTGTCTTCTGGCTATACTTGAAACCCAGGCTGCTAGATTAGGTGCCTAAATACTATGCAATATGAATACGTCCTCCTTACCGGCTTTAAAATCATGTTTCTTAGTAGAGCTTTAACATCATTTAATCATAGGGCTCGTGGTTTTGGTCACCAGCTTCCTTCTGTCTCAGCTGAGAGGTCTGAAATACTGAGCATCTTAAAATACACAGATTTCACTTGAGCAAAAGAGTAAGTGAAAGAGGATCAGCAATTAAATTCATTGTATTTAAAGATAATTTGTCAAAATACAGAAAGATCTAGTGGTTCGGGAATATTCTATTTAAACAAACTGCCTAAATTAGTCACACAGATATTTTTATTGAAGTGATATTTTATTGGTCATAGTTCTGAGCCTCTATGGTTTTGGTCAAACCTTTTTCCTCTTCCAAAAGTTAGAGCCTAAAGATACCGACTGAAAAACTACTGTTTAATGGGAGGACACTTCCATGCTGGTGAGTAAGTAGTACATTTACTGGTACGTTTTGCTTGGGGGTGTGACTGAAGTTGATTGTGCTTTTTTTCTTCACCTCAAAAGGACTTTACCTCCACAATACGGTGTCTCTTAGTTACAGAAAATTCTGCTGAGTTCAAGAAGCACCCAAACCTGGTATTAGGTTTATTCCCTTGAAAAGTTTCGTTATAGTGAGTCCTAATTGAATTACAGCTGTCTAAACATTTTGATAAAACTTGGAAGGGCAGAATGGGGCATTATTTAAAAGCACAGATAATGGTCAGGTGGAAAATAAGAAACTTGAAAAAACTACTAAGCTATTAAATATTATTTTTAATAGCTAAAAATCTATTAAATATTATTTGTTGCATAAAAAAAATTAAATTGAAAAATAAGTGATTACAAAGTGGCTACTGTCATTTATATAGAAGTAATTATATTTTTCTGAACAGTGCAGAAATACTTTTGGCAGATGGGTACCAGAAAAAAATTAATCAAAATTTTCTCTAGCAAGAATTACTTTCTTTTAACACAGTTCAAAACTGGAGTGTAAGTGCATGGTTCATGGTTATTATGACAGCTGTAAATTTGTTGACAACTTTTTCGGTGGCAACAGTGATGCGCTAATAACTCCCGTCATGGGTTATTTTCTTTGGTCATAATAACTTCAGAGTATAAATTAACATAGGCATCTTCACTCTGCCCCTGGTTCACCGAAGTATTTCTGAACATACCAAACTTGATGTGTGTTTGCCCACTTCTTTTTTTTTAATGCTAGTTTGTGATTTGTTGCTTTGCTGAATACGGTCCTTCAGTAGACTAAAATTATTCTTTTTTTAGCCCTTTGTTTTTTTGACTATTTCCAAGTCAAAGCACACTGTAGAAAATTATACTTCCCTCAGAGAAAAGGAATTCACTCTTATCAAAGTAATTTCAGTGGAAAAATCTGAGTGATCAAAACCAAACTCAGAACTTGTTTTTCTCTCTGTGAAGTTTTGCATTTAAATGTGGAGTTTTATATTTGTAGGGAACGTGTGGTATGTATGGAAGAGCCATTTCATACCTTTATAAAACTCATGTCCAGCATACGGATAAGGTACTTTACTGGCTGAATTAAGCAACACTCCTTCTCAGGAACTTGAAATACATTATAGACTTAGCACTGAAACCGTGCGAGCCTGAGCTCCGTAAACTAGACAGGGTTTGGCATGGAGATAGATGACTTTAGGCAAGACAGAAGAAGGTTTCCAAATGCCTCATGAAATTGCTTATTTTTCATTTGCATGCATTACGGACGAATCCGGTGTCATCACTGAAGGCAATGGCAAATCTTCCCACTTAATGGGAATTTCAGACATGAAGATGTGTCGCTATGGCAGTGATGGAAAAACGCATAATTTGAAAGGAATTTTAAAGAGAAGGAGGAACTTTGAAGAGTTCAGGCAGGATTAAGATATTATTCCTGTAAAAATAGAAATCTTGGGAAAAAGTGTGATGTAGATTGGTCATAGAAGGTTGAGTTAGGGACGTCAAACAAGGAAAGAAGAGGTGCTTAGTGACACACATAAGCAGTGCAAAGCTGATGTGTTAAAACTGTGTTATCCAAACTATTTCTGATCTTACTGTTATTCTTATCATGCACACAATAAGAGTACTTTTAGGTGAAGTGACTTAAACATGGTTCCAGAAAACTTTTTCAAGTTTTTTATGTACCTCAAGGACTAATTGAACTAAAAAACTGCCATGAAAAAAAGCAATCTAAAGAAAATTTACATGAGCTTTGCAATTCCAATGCTGTCCTGGTTTGAGGTAAAACAGACCCAATTTTCTGTTCAGTAATTTCACTTTGCAGCCAAGCCTCTTCTAACTAACTGAACTGGCTGAAATTAACAGCACATTGTGCAGACACTGCTCACTCTCAGAGTGATAAGACCTGCTTATTTGTAATTTATGCTAAAAAATGCTGTGCAGAGAGGCTCTTACTTATTGCTATAACAACCAAGGTCAGCTAATTTTGTTATTTGTCCCACTGGAGGGGCAGAAGTGGAAAAGTGTAGAGGGGTTGCACCCGCAAGGAGGAGCGGACAGGACAAGAGACCAAAAACTGATCACCAGGAGTATTCTATCCCATCTGCATCATGCCCAGTATAAAAGCTGAAGAATCTGTGGGTCAGTGCTCTTTCTTCAATGGCTGGCAGCTGAGGAGGACTCTGTCTGTTCGTCTGCCCTTGATCCCAACCCCCATGTCCCTGAATCCCGTTTCAGAATCCAGTTCCTGTCCCTCACTGAATCTCATCTGGGACTTTCCCTATGGGTGTCAGTGACCTGATCAACACCCTGGGAGCTTAATACAGTTTTGTATATATTGTATATATTTTTGGCTTTTAAAAATATTATTATTTTATTAACATTTTCATTAATATTTCCACTTAAATTTCTTCTTCTAAACTCATAAATCTCTTTCTCTCCCTCCTTCGTCTCCTTAGAGAAAGAAGTCAGGGAGAGCATCTGTCATTTGTTTTGGTGGCCAGTCTGATCCAAACCACCACAGAGGTATAGTCAGATCAAAGACAAGAGATTGGAACAGAACGGTATAGGAGTGATAGGATTACAAAGTAGAAAACTCAGAAATTAGGAAACTCTAGAACAGAGTCAGCTATTATAATTGATAACCTTAATAATTTGCTATAATAACCTTTATAAAATTATATACTGCATAATTACATTATCATAATCATTACTGGATTCTTACCTCGTTTAGGACAGGAGCTAGATTGCTCTCTGGGAATGGGTCAGGCACTTTCAACCTGAATGTTTTAGTCCTAGTATAGCTATATGCAACAAAGAACAAGAAGAAATCATGAAATAGCCTCAAGTACAATTTCTTTTTTTCCTAGTAGCTCTGCTTTCTATATACATTGTGTAGCTGCAAAGTCATACAACATAATATATACATAATATATACAATATATAATATATACAACACACCAGTATGCAATATAAAAAACTTATTTGTAGTCATATACATACACATACATTTAAATGACACTAAAAGCATATCTGGTTTCTTTTGGAAGTGGAGGGAGATGTTCCATCTTCCCCTATATGCCATTTTCAAGCAAAGATTTTTTTCTTTAAACAGCTTTTCTTTAAAATGTAATTACTCTTCTATGTGTGACAAATTTGAAGATAAAATTAAGTAATTTTGCAGTACTCTGTGCAAATAAGCAACTCAACGTTTTCTCCAAAGCTTGAAACTGTCAATTTTGTCCCACTCAGATAGCTCAAAACCTGAGACATTTCATTTTATCAAATCCTTCCTTCAGTCAAAGAAAAGAAATAACCTTGGCATTGAAAATATGCCTGAAGAAAGGTCAGTGAAGCAAGCAACAATTTTGAGTTTATAAAAGCCTCAAAATAGTGCTTAAGAAGAAAACATCCTTTAACCATTCTGACGACCATTGTAAGAGCGTTATTTTCAAGATGCTATTTTCAAGATGATGTATGACAATCATATTGCAGATCTGACTGGAAGCAAAGAGCATAAAATTGTGGCCCTTGTTGAAGCCAACAGAAAGCTTTTTTTTTTCCCATATTTCCCTTCAAAATTTTATTGATCTTGGGATAGTGCACTTGGAACAGGCAAGACTTTACTTTCTGTCTTACCTGGTTCTTGAAGTTCTGAATGCCAAGCCAGTGTTGGGGCAGCTGCTGAATAGACTTCAGCAGAGGGAAGTGGACAGAAGATGTCTTTCAGTTGCCGCTGCTTCTCCTACGGATTCAAGAGAAGAACAGGAATAACTTGAGCTAACAAGTATCCACAACAGAGAAGTAGGGTGAAGAAAAATGTGAGGATATTGACACACAAAACTTCTGAGGACTTAATAACCAGGGTCCAAAAGAATAGGTTTGACTGGGAAAGGGCAAAGTCCGTTCCCACTGGTGTTGTCTGAGAAGGAACACCATATCAACACACAGAAAATAACACCAGGGAAGTACATACAATGCGCTGTCACAAAGAAGCAGGCAAGAGCAGCATGGATTTGGAATAACACTACGCAGACATATTAAAAAAAAAACACCAAACCACTCTACAAATTGGCAAAAGTTCATCCTCAGGTGTACTTTGAAGACTATTCAAACAGAAGCTTTTGAGCTGTTGCATAAGAGAAGCAAAACCTCCCTCTTAATGAGTTTAGTCGAATACTCAGGGTTCCCCTGTGAGGTCCTATGACTGACAAAATATTGTTTAGGTCAGCAAAATGCTAGTCTGGTCTTTAGTTATGCAGATTAAGTAGATGCAATCAAAGAATAATCTTAAAATCAATCTTCTTGCGGTACGGACAGGAGGTGAGTTCATACAACGGCCTTCTTTTCTGTAAATACTGGCCAGAACAGTATACAGATACACAGATTGTAAAAAATTATATTAAAGATATATTGTTAAAGTCACTTCAGTTTGCAGATCCACAGATAGGATACTAACAAAAATATCCTATGTTCCAATACTTGAATATAAAAAGGAGCATAAAATAGTTAATTCTAGGATTCTCAACTGGTTGTCCATAAAATACAGTTGGAACACGTGCTGCCTCATTATAAAGCAAAGCAAAAAAAATAAAACTGTCTTTTAAAAGATATAGCTCCATCCAAGTGTGCATGAGCTTGCTGTAATGTCTAGACAACCCACATTTTTGCTGTTCAGTGTAATGAATAACCCACATCTTTTGCTGTTCAGTTTAATAAACCACTTTGTATAAGCTCTTCAGGCTGATGGTCTGCTGTTTATGACAGACTGAACTGTTTAACAGAACCAGTTTAGTTATAAATACTGTCAGGTGTATAGTTAGGGAACTCTCACCTTCCCCACATCACTGACTATCAAAGTGTTCATTCCACCCGCTGGAAAAGAATGGAAGGTGCAGATATTTCCTTTAAAATTTTCCAAGGATACATATTCACACAAAGGATACACTTCACAATTTTAGGAAACAGTATTCTAGGCTTTAAACTACATGGATGTCACATATATGCACAAATGCAAATATAAAAAATGCAAATATAAACCAAACCTGAATATCTGTTAACGAAAACCTTCCTAAAACTACAGGGGTCCTCTTAGTGAAGCACAACATAAACTATATTAAGCGTATCTATCATATTAATGACTGATGGGCAATATCAATACTTTTTGTATTACTTTCATTTAAAAGTTATTTTTTACATATTGTAGCATAAATTACTGTGTGGCTTACCATAATGTAAATAAACTGAAAGTACAATAATAATAAATAAAAAAAAAAACTTGAATAAAAATGAAAGTAGTAATGCATGGGGAGGTGGGGAGGAGATGGCAGGTAGGCAGATTCCTTCACAGCATGATAATATTTAAACTGGAAATAATCTAGTGATTTATCACCTGAGAAGTGCTGAAGAATTGTCAGTAACAAGTTTCTTTTAGCAAAAGACTGATTTCCAGTACACCTTATTCTGGATCAGAGTCGGTTAAGGAGAATTATTTTTTTAACTACATTTCGGGTGGGAAAAACAGTGAAATTCAAGTGATGCAAGGGTTTGTGTGTTTTGTTTGCAGATCTCATGATGGAGTTGCATCATACCATCTGCAACAGGGTCATCAGAAATATCGTACCTGCTTATATGGGAAAGGAATGGATGGATGCAGGGACCTCAACCAGCATCACTGGGACCTGAATGCACTCCTGATTCAGCCCTGTTTGGACACCTATTGAAGGTATAGCCTGTGAGAGGTTCCTGAAACCTTCCTTCCTTCAGCTGTCTCGAGGAGACAAACATGTTTCTTGGGGCCGTTGACCAATGCACAGTCTACTGGGCCAAGAAACGGGGCATTTTGTGCCACATTACATGCAATAGCGCAATAATTGGATCCAGTAAAGAAATACATCACTTTTCATCACGTGCCACCTAAACAAGCAAGTTAAGAGAGAAGAATGTCACTTAAGTAATTTATTTTATTTGTAAATATTCATTATATGAAGACCAGATTATAATAAAATGTAGGTACACCATTTTCTTCCATATTATATAAGATATAATTCTGCTCCAATATTGTTTATATTAGTTAATTTTGAACTTCCCCAATTTCTTTTTTAAATTTCAGAAGAAATTCTTCAGAATTGTACAAAGGCAGGGCCAGCCTGGTTTCTATTTAAAGTTTTTATGGAAATGGCATTTTCTCATGAACTATTCTAGCCATTTCAAATTCACATTTTGTAATTAAAATTCCCTGGGCATGAGTATTCTTTTTCCTGAAACAGCGTGAGGACCAAGGCAGGACTGGATCAAAATTACTAGGGGTTTTTATTACTTTAGAGCAACTTTAGACCTTTAGATACACTTTCTCCCTTCTGTCCAGCCCCCACTCCTCCTTAAAAAAAACAAAAAAACCCCAACTATGGATCACATAGTACTAAAGATTGCACTCCAAACACATAAGACACAAGCTAATGCCTACAAGGAACGTGTCCAGTGAAATTCTGTACAGCTACTCTGGAGGAGAACACATGTGCAGTCCAGAGGCAGACAGATGCCTTTTGGCACAAAACGTGTTCAACAGAGGCATAATCACTGGATAATTTAACAGCTGTTCTTAATCGAGTCTCAATTAATTATGGGAGGAATGCGATTCTTTACCGAGGAAAAGAATTTGGCCGTATAAGGGTGATTGTCACTGAAAGCATTAGACGTTATGATATCAGGGCAAAATCCAAGTTTTTGTTGAAAAATCTGGAGGAATGAGAGGTTCTTAAGTATAACTACTTCTGTATAATTTCTCAACATGGAAAAAATATGACATTTTCCTAATCTTAGTCTGGAAACTGTTAAATCCCTTTTCCTAAAACTTTCCATTTTGAGACAGATATCCAGCACGGGAAATTTCAGCCCGAGCAGCTAAGGATTAGCTCAGTAAAGTACAAACGAGAGCAGGATGCCAGGACGGGAAGAACTAAGCAACCCAAAGAGAAGTGGCATTGCATAAACAGATAATAACATGTCATACTTCAATTTTGCAGATGAAAGTGAGGAGTTCTGCTTGTGCAGCTCTCTGCAGCGCCTGCTTATGAGGAGAGAATTTTTCTTTTCTCCAGCATATGTTGTTGTTATTATTCCTTTCAACTTGCTAGAGAGCTCTCTCAGGTTGTGTTGCTTTGGATCATTATTGCCTCTCTACTGTTGAATTTCCCTGAAATAGGGAACAAGGGGTTTTGGTGAATTCTTCATTAAATTAAAGCACCAAAATATATAGCAGCATAGTAGAGTACAGACAAGGGGCAGATACTGAGGTGACTCAAGTGACAACTTGGAGGCTATGAACCTGACGGGATTATAAAGATTAAGTATTATGAATTCTTTTTCTCCATACATATTGCAGATCATGAAGAAGTATGAATAAGAGTCAGATGAAACTGGTTCCTGAAACGTGCAGGGAGTTGTGCCATACAAAGCTGGTTCTTCAGGACATCAGGTACCTTAGCTTGGAAGCATGCTGAAGATATTGTTACAAGACATAACAGTCTGTGACTACAGAAATAAAGAACTCTCAGAAAAAAAAATAAATTATATGTAGAGTGTCATACAGTGAAACTCTGAGAGAACTTCTATATTTGTAATAAAATGGTTCACATGTGTATGAGCACTCAGACTTGATCATGTCCAAAGAAGAGCAGGGAAGCTGCTGAAGGGTTTAGAGAACGAGTCTTATAAGAGGTGGCTGAGGTAACTGGAGTTCAGCCTGGAGAAAAGGAATCTCAAGGCTCTCTACAGCCACCTGAAAGGAGGTTGTAGTAAGGTTAGTTTTTTCTCCCAAGTAACAGGCAGTAGGACAAGAGGAGATGGCCTCAGGTTGTGCTAGGCTGGGTTTAGATTGGGTATTAGGAAAAATCTCTTCACCAGAAGGGTTATTGGACAGTGGGACAGGACACCCAGTGAAGTGGTTGAGTCACCATCCCTGATGGCATGTGTAGATGTGGTACTTAGGGACTTGGTTTATTGGTGGCTTTGTCAGTGTTCGGTTGATGGTTAGCCTCAATGATCTTAAAGATCTTTTCCAACCTAAACAACTATATGATTCTATGTAGAGTGTTAAATTATATTGTCTCTGCTGTCTCTTTATCGCCAGCTACCTAATGCTCTCCCAAGGTAATTGCACTTCAGGGGCTAACAGAGGCCACAGAGCCCCTCCAAGGGCAGTGAGGCTGTAGGAAGCTTCTGCTGGAATCCAAGACGGTTTCACAGTACAAGAATAATGACAGTGTGTGCAGGAAGCCACGGGATGGGATACTGCAGTGTTTGCTGGGCTGCAGGATGTCCAAGTGCCTGCTGAAGATGAGAATCTGCAGGGTGGAGCATGGAAGCCCAATGCCTTGAAGAAGTGTCTGAGCAGACTGCCACCCCACCACGTTAACTCAGGGGTCTCCGCTTTACGTATATAATTTATCATTATATGTGTTTGGTACAAATATTAGTTATGAAAAATTTTGGTCAAAATTT
>JAOTQQ010000023.1:89534629-89549780 GCA_026546715.1 Gallinago undulata
CTCCGCTTTACGTATATAATTTATCATTATATGTGTTTGGTACAAATATTAGTTATGAAAAATTTTGGTCAAAATTTGTCCAAAATAGACTCTATTAGGGTCATCTTTTGAAGTTTTCTTTGTGACTCGTCGTTCATTATCAAATATATATATATATATATTCTACATGTTATCTCTAACCTAGAAGTTGATGAGCGAGTCTTCATGTATCACTGTTGCTAGGGAGATAGATTGGTTCTCTGAAGCCAAAATAAACCACTATGGATTGACACAAAGCTCAAAATCTAGCACTTATATGGGCTAGTGATTGGAAGAAAAACGACGCTATGTGTTAAAAGTGCAGATGTGCAAACTTCAGCTGAAGCCATATCTGCATACAAAGCACTGCCAAAATAAAGAGTATAGTCTGCTGAAATTTCTGCTGACCTTACTGTGTGTGAAGATCTGCCAACTTTTGAGCTTCAGCTTTCCCTCTTCTTAAAGGGCAGCATCTGGACTAGCCATATTGTAGAGGAAGTTTACTTAGAAAGAAGAACAAATGTTCTCCTCCTCTAAATTTATCATTACTTTATGAACAGAGATTACTTTCTATTGTAACTCCTACTTCTTTGGTAGGATTTTGGAGGCTGCCGAAACTCAAAAAAGCTATTAAATGAATGAGACAAGAATTATGGAACCATTAAGATATCTATAGTTGGAATTGAAATTACATATATAGTTTGAATTGAAATTTTTTGTACAGAAAGTTTGATTACATGTAATATATAAAACCTTTACTTTTTTTTTTTTAGGGAAAAAGTTTGTAATTATGTGATTTAAAATGTACATTTTGTATTTTTAATGTAAAAAAACTATGTGTTTATGCTGCCGAAGCTATGTATGGGTTGAAAATTCTGGGACAATAAATTCCAAACACATTTCAAATAGAAACCAAATAAACACTTAGTTTAAACAAGTTCTTTATTAACCCAAAATGAGTAAAAAAAAATCATAAGCTTTTTTTTTAATAGAAACTCTGCCGTTTTCAAATTCTACATCAACAATTTTAACATCATTCATTACATTGTAAAAACCAAAAATATCTCATGACGCATTGACTGAAATGTGTATTTTAAAATTTTGAAAGTCTCCAGCAGAATTAGGTACTGCAATACTAAGCCAGCAATTAGAAATGCCACACTGACCTTACGTTTGTGTTATCTGAAAAAGGGAGGAACGTGACTAGATGATCTCAAAAGGTCCCTTCCAACCTAGGTGATTCTGTGATTCTGTGACACATGGAAAGCCTGGAACTGCTGCAGGCATTACAAAAAAAACTCTTCTCCCAGAGTGTGGTCCGGTGATAAACGAGGTCAGGCCAGCATGGCATCTGCCCATGGAATATCGTGTCGATGTGTTGTTCTGGGTCTTTTACAGCCACGGTGTTCTCAGTCATTTAGAAACGGAAGCGAGATTCCATGGGAAAATAAATGCTCACCTAAAAGCTAATTAAATGTAGAGCAAAGGAGGCAAAAAAAAAAAAAATAGGAATGTAGAAATATATTCTTTGACAATGCTCTGCATTTAAATTTCCTGCTCATCCCTGCTTTCTACAGATTTCTCTTACTTGTTCGGGGTTCTACTTGTTTTGTACCACTTTCGTGGGAAAACTGAATACTTCATGCAGAATATCCCAAATCTTACAAGACCAAGTGCTGTGATCTATGTTGCCATGTTTCATTGCTCTCTGCCTCCCTATTTGTATAGATGGTATGCCATTTTACGAATTACAAAGCATACATTGCCCACTGCACTGTGGTCCTACCATATCTGTGCCTTCAATATTCATGCAATAATTCAGGGGGAAGTCTTCCACTTCCACTTCTAGAACATCTGTAATCAATCATGGTACAAGAATAGGCATTGCTGAAAAAGAAATACAAAACTGTCCACGATGTAACTGTCAAAGCAGTATGTTTTAATCTGTTTAGGTGTTTGAGAACGGGGGCATCGCACAACTTCAGCCTATTGTCAGCAGATTATTCAAATAATAGGACCATACTCTGTCCTTGTCCTACATAAGCAATTCATTTCAGCAGTTCTGTATGCAGATTAAAATCAGTATATGGTTCAAAGAACCAATATTAATGCTGTGATCTTTTTTAAATATAAATCCAATTCTGTTCATTGTCATTCAGTAACCAGATTTGTAGACAATTTAAATTTTGCCTGAAGTCAGATAATCCTATCATTATTTCTTCCCCTCAGGCACAGGCAAACACCTAGACCTTTAGTATATGTGTGTATGAGACAGTGCTGTGTAAACAGCAAGGCAACAAAAATCATATACAAAAGAAAGACTGTTTTTTTAAAAAATAGGTTGAGATTCCTCAGTTACTTCAGCACTTAATTTTTTTTCTGGACGATTTTCCCCTCATTCTTCATGACATAAAATTCTACATGCTGAAACGTGATTTTGCAAAGCTGTCATGTTTTCACTCCATAGATAATTTTCTTCTGCTTGATTAGCATCATATATATTTATTTATCAAAATTGTTAGCCTTCTCCTCCTTGCGCCACTTAGGCATGGAGAGCAAACATGCCTGAGGTTCCCCTTTCCTGTCAATCCAAATATTTGCCAAGTGGCCTGTCGCCACAGCATTTTTCTTGGCTTTGGAGGTTATAAAGAAGAAGTGAGGCTGCTCTCCTCACTACTCAGTGTCCTGGAGCCACAACTCAAGGACCAACGAGTAGAGCATTAACTCTGTCATTAAACATGCAATTGTCCAGGTTAGATCAAAGAGGGGACTTGAGTCACTCCTCCTTACTCCGAGTAAACTGGCAAGGAATAAACTCACCTGTGAAAAGAAGTGATATGGCCATAAAAACTTTGGGGAAAGGGGATTATTTTCTTCTCTGGCTTCCTGCTCTGTGTGGTTTATGCTGCCTTTTACAGAACGGTGTGGCTTTATGAGCTAAGCTGTTGGTGGCATCATGATTGACTTGTGTATAGCCGTAGAGAAGACCCTGAGAGCAAAATCTGGCCTGCTCTTAGTACATTGCTGAGGATTATAGAGAAGATACAAAGAATCCCTTTTGAGTCTTGAAGGTTGAATTTAAAGGAATAACAGAATTAAAGACCAGCTTTTTACTTGCAGATTTGCTCACGTACCATGGATTCTCTTAACCATAAAAATCCTGAGACACCATGGAGCTACACCTACTGAATCATACTGAATCATTTTTCAGAGACAAATCACACTTTAAGAATTTTCTGTATAAGTGTATGGTTTTTCATGTTTCTAAAAACGATAATTTCATTTTCTGTGTATTTCAAGTTGGTCACTGTGCAAGCTCTTACCTTGCACTACTTGTGACTGGTCAACAATTTTACAATCAATTCAACAACTTAACAATTGGCTCTTGATCAAAGTGCCATCAAGCTGACATAAAACAATTATTTTCTTAATCCAAATGCTGTGTTGAAATGGTTGTGGGGGTTTATCTTCCAATTCATCATGTATCTTTGGTCCAGCAAGCACACTAGTAAAAAATTCAGGAACTTTCTGTGCTGTTAGAAATATTTTCCTGCCCTTCACTGAATAAGAACTGAGTGACAATACAAAAAGTTTACAAAACAAATATCTCTTCACTGAGAGGGATGCACTCAATTCCTTGGTTTCTGTAGAGTTCACGAATTCAATTTTTACCATTTTAATCAAGCACACATGACATAATCAATGGCAGGAGATCTGTGTCCTTGCAGACTTTCCTTGGTTGCTTTGGACATAAAAATTCTGTGAGATAATCTCTCTACAGCCTGCTGTCAAAGATGTGACCTTCTTTTTTTTTTCTGCTCTGATCATGTGTTCCCACTTCCTCTGATGGACTGGATGGTTTGGACAAGCTTGCCAATACAGCCAGAAAATTAATTTTGGGGTGGGTGTAGCTGTTCATCGGGTCAAGCAGCTGATGTTGTGGTATGGAGTGTACCATCCACGTGCGTCACGCTATCTGCACGTCTTTAAGCTGCATCCATCTGTGGAAAGAGAATAGTAAACTGTGGTCTTACAAGGAGAATGTATGTCCTTTTTTGTTAGGAAAGTTGATAATTGGTAGAATTTTAAACTACTGAGGAGAAACGTTATTATAAAATGAGACGTGACCCTATATTTAACATTAAACAACAGAAGAATCAGACTTTTCCATGTGAGCAGAGCTTGCAGCTTTACACAGCAATCTGAAGGAGCCAGGGGTTAAAATTATTTTGTGGCCAATCCTTAATTTCTCCTGACAAGTTCATCTAGGCATTCATACACCATCATATAAATAACTGAATAATTCTAATTTATCAAACTTCATTGAAGTCCATAATCAGTAAAAAATCAATGCCACTCCAATCACAGTGGGTATGAGGCTTGGGAATTATTATTTTTTTTAAAAAATTTAGATGCGGAGGGAGCGGAATTGCATTTTAAAATATTACAACAGTCTGTCAAATTAAAAAAAAAAATGAGGCATGAAATCATCCACAGCACAAAAAGAAATGGTAAAAAAAGTGCCCAGTAATCACATTGGTATTTAGCATTTCAAGACAGGAAAGATTTCTAATCTATCATACTGCTAAAATGAAATGGCAACATATTTCTTCATGTATACAGATAGGCAAATATTGAACTATTATTGTCAGTGAACAAAAAAAGTAATTTGGTATGTTACTGCTTTTTATTTAAAATGCTGAATACTGTATGTATTATATAAGAGAACACATATATTTTTAGGACAGCTAATAACTTAAAAATATATCTGAGAGTTCGGAAATTGTGATAAAGTACCGAATAAAAGAAAATGTTGACTATTAGTAAACCAGCAAATTTTAGCAAAGAGGGTTTATTTATCCATTTAAATAAATTATTAGATAACAGTGAGATGGCAGGCAAAGCAACAGGAAATAATTTTGAAAGTTACAAAACTGGCACTGACAGTGTCAGTGACATATTTGACACTGATATTCAACTTTGAAAATTTCACAAATACATTTCATAATCATTGTTGGCAAGTGCTTTTGAGAAGAAAACACAAAACCAGGGTAAGCCTTAAAAATAGTTTTTATTCACTGGCATAATGAAATTATTAAAAATTAGACTTTGTAAGAACACTGAAAACACACAAACTAGTAAATTCCCATTACTGTGCTGGAGGCATCAATAAGTGATATCAATACTAATGGCAAATGCTAAACACTCGCTGAAGTAGTAGGATGAGATTCCCAGATAGAACTAAACTTTCATAAATTTTCATGGTGTCACCAAGCAGTATTATCACTACAGTCTGTGCTAGAGATGGGATTTATTTCAGCAGAAAATGGAGATGACCTTGAAATCTTCCACGAAAGTATGAGATGGGTAAACCCTTTTTTTTTTTTTTTTTCTATCTACATATGTATCCTTATGAAAGGTGTCAAAAAACAGGAGACGTGGGAGGAGAGCAATGAGGCTTATTTGAAGGCCATAAGCACAGCCTGCACCATCATGGTTTTGAGATGGAAGCAGCTCTCCTACACTTCCCCTTGAAGAGTCTTTCTGAGTACACAGAAACAGACTTTTTTCATCGCAACTGAAAGGTATCGCTGGACTCTGCCTCAGAATCTGATTTCTCAAATGCCTTTGTTTTTAAAACCTGTTTTATAATTTGAAAAAAAAAATATGTTGGCAAGTAATTTTATAAAGGCAGAGATGATCGACAGGAGGGAAGGCAGAGAGCAATATATGTTGACACTTTTAAGTATTTCTCAGTCTGAATACCACGTCGACAGAGCAGAGACATCCTCAGATGTCCTCCCCAGATCTGTTTCTGAGGAACCTGGTGAATATTTGCATTCAGAAGGGACAGCTCTTTCAAATCCGTGACAAACTGCCCCAACTTCAGACCATTTCCTCTGCTCCTGTCATGATTCCCTTGGGAGAAGAGGCCAACCCCCACCTCTCTCCAACTTCCTTTCAGGGAGTTGTAGAGGGCAAGGAGGTCTCTCCTCAGCCTCCTCTTCTCCAAACTAACTATGCTCAATTCCCTCAGCATCTCTTCCTATGACTTGTTCTCCAGACCCCTCACCGGCTTGGTGGCTCTCCATTCTCTCAACATCTCTGATTTTCAAATCGGGTCCTCTGAAGCAGAAGTATTAGAAGAGGTGGGGAAATAATAGCCACTTTTTCTCAGCCCTGCTCGAATGGAAGTTCCTTATCTTGTAATTCCATTAACTTTGGTGCTTTTATATTTTTAGGTAGAAACTCTCAAGTTAAAGTCCTGCTGCTTTTCCAAAAGGCATTTCATAAAATGTTATTGGGTGAATCAAAATGAATCAAAATGAGCTGTAATGAGCTATTTGGTTCAGAAACACCACACCAAAGAGCTGTGCACCGGTTTGTGTCAGCATCTACCTTAGTTCTGTATCTCTATGATATGAAGTACAAAACTTGGCAAGTGTTTTTGGCTACTAGACATTTACTTGCATACACTATTGTGTTGATATTGACGTATAGTATCCTAGGGGAGCACAGACGTGAGAACTGTCAGGTAAGTGAGACTCCCAGGTGACTGTTTCACCAGTCCCAGTTACTAATTTACCTTTTCTTTTGTGAACTCCAGGGGGGAAATTGAAAAAAAACCACCAACCTACCAAATACCAACAACCAAGAAGCCAATAAATGGCAGTACTTTTACCTTAAAAGTATAACATTTATGGAACTCAAAACAGGTTATAGGGCAACTGCTTTGATAATTTTTGGCAGGGGAAAAAAAATAATCTATAATTTCACAGGTGCCACAAGGTAAGTGAGTTGACCCACAGTGTGGAACCAGATCTTTTGGGGGATCCAGTTTCTGAGCTCAGTGGGAGAGTGCAATTTGTGGCTGATGTGAATTACCCATCTCAGCTGGGAGCAGTGGGGAGGGAGAAGACAAGAGAAGCAGTGCCCCAGCATGGGCATACAACATCTTAAACATCTTAGTGGCCATTCCCCGCCCTGCTTTTTTTTTTCCATCGGTTGATGAAAGTGCATTTTTAGTCCAGAACCACAATACTGGTCATAGTATATACTGTGTGTATATATATATATATATACATACTATATACTGTAAGCTTGGAGTGGAGTCTGCAAAGTGCAGTGATTCCTCTCGTAGGTACCAGGGGCTGGAGGCAGGGCATGCCTTGGAGAGCAGATGGGCAGCCAGTAGAGATGACAGTTTGTCTTGATGGGGCAGCAGCTGTATCTGCTGAGCTAGCCAAAAACCCAGCTAAGAGGAAAGACTTACTAAAATACTGGAATTTCAAACTGCTTTTAGAAGCACCTCTGAGTGCTAACAAGTGTGGTTCTAACAAGTCCTATGAGGAGACACTGAGGGAACTGGGCATGGTTAGTTTGGAGAAGAGGAGGCTGAGGAGAGACCTCCTTGCCCTCTACAACTCCCTGAAAGGAGGTTGGAGAGAGGTGGGGGTTGGCCTCTTCTCCCAAGGGAATAAAGACAGGAGCAGAGGAAATGGTCTGAAGCTGCAACAAGGGAGATTTAAATTAGATATTGGGAAGAATGACTTTCCTGAGAGGGTGGTCAGGCACTGGACCAGCCTGCCCAGGGAGGTGGTGGAGTCACCATCCCTGGAGGGGTTTAAGAAACGTGTAGACGTGGCTCTTCAGGGCATGTTCTAGTGCCCAAGATTATTGGTTTGTGGCGGGGTGTTGTATGGGGGGTTGTGGGTGGGGGGTTTAGTTGGTGGGTGCTTTTTTTGTGTGTTTTTTCTGTTTTTTTTGTGGGGGTTTTTTTGGTTTGTTTTGAGTTGTGGGTGTGGTTTTGTGTTTGTTTGGGTGGGGTTTTTTTTGTTTGTTTTTTTTTAATGTGGTTGGACTCAATGATCTCAAAGGTCCCTTCCAACCACTAAGATTCTGTGATTCTGTGATTCTGTGAGGTTACAGTTAGGGGTAAATTGTACAGTGAGTGTCTTTGCTGCCCCTGCGGATGCACTTGGGTGAAAATCTGGTGGGAAGGGTCTTCCTGTGTTGCTAATTTGGATGTGGTTGGTGCTGGTGACCACTGCTGTCTGTTTAATTCTCCCAGTACGTAATGCAAATCGATTACTTCAGTGCTTCCATCTTAATGATTCCCTTTGTAGTAGCAGATATATTTAAAAGTGACATCAAAGCTGTCAGAAATACCAGGCTTCACAGGGTTATCATTAGACTGCTTTAATGAAAGTAATACACTATTAAACTGTAAGATGTTTTCATTCTGAATGTGCCTGGCGGCTAGCGATAGGAACATCTGATAAATAAAAAAATAGATCAATAAAAAATTACCTACAAACAAAAAAAAAATCCAACAGAAAAAGAATAATAGCCATTAAGCATCCATTAACATTGGGAAATCAAATCGTATGCAATCTTTCAATGAAATAACTGCCTGTTTAGCAACTGTATCTGGAGACAAACACTGAAATGGTTGGAGTTAAGTAAGGACCTGTAAATCCAATGGAAACGTGAGGTTCTATAAACATATCATTGTTGTGTATGTTGCGATGTAACTGGAGAAACACTTTTCAGCAAGAAGTAACTGAGGGAGAACAGCTCGTTTGTTTGTGGGGTTCTAGGGTTTTTTTATAAGCAGGATAACTGATTTTTTTTCCCAAAGTGCAGTTTTAGACTAGCGAAAAATACTAGGCCTAGACCAAAAAGACCGTGAAAACTCAGAACAGTTTTTAAAATCTCCCTTTTCAAACTTGAAAATCATAGTGGAGCTCTTTTTTTTTCTTAATTTTTTTTTTCCAAATACAAAAGGTTCTACTTTTTAAAAGAAAGTTTTATTTGACTAGACAGGCAAACTACCAATTTAGACCCCCAGACCCAAACCGGCATTGTTTAACTAAATCATCCTGAGGTTGTTAAAGGGGAATTGTAAATGAGAATATTGACATTCACATCACAAAGCTCCCAGTGCGAGTGGACTGTAATGGGAGAGATGCCTTTACTGTAAATGTCTACACGTTGGGTTGCTGCCTTGGGCTCTCGTTGGAGTAACTGTCATCGCGCGTGAATCCCAGCCGAAATTAGATTTAAAAACGGATCAAATGGGGAGCTTCTCTGAATGGCCTTCTCTCTCCACTGATTAAAAGGAGGAGAGGGAAGGCTGCTAGGAAGAGGTGAGCTGAACCCCAACTGAGCTGCTTACAGTGGCAGCACTACTCACTTAGCAGGTCGTTCATAGCATGAATGTGTCACAGATCTGGTCTGATAATAAAACAGTAACCTGCCTTTTTTTTTCTTTTTTTTTTCTTTTTTTTTTTTTTTTATTAAATTGATTTATTCTAGGCTGACCCTTTGTGTATATAGAGACAGAGCACTTCAACTTGGTACCTGCATCCCTAAAACCGGGTTGACTGTGTTGTCAAACCAGAATCTAAGGCATTCGCTGCCTTTCAAGGAGGACCCTCTGCACTGGAAATGCAAGAGCTGAGGGGAAATAATGTCCTGTCTGCAGATGCAGGGGCAGTCCCTTACCTTGTAACCCTGTCCTGTTGCTGTTCTTTCACAGCTTTAGGCAGATAAATCAAATTTGACCAATTGCTTGCCATTAACATAGGCTCTCTACAGCCAATTGAGGCTTCTACCTTAATTGCTCTGAATCGCCCAACTTAACTTGTAAATCTAGCTCACCACGTTGAAATATCCACATTTTAACACGTAGCATACACTGTCCTGTAGATTAGAATCAGGGCTTTTATTTTCATTCAACCAATTAGAAATGGGGATCAAAGTGAGGAACTACCATCAACTCTTGTTGTCTGACCGAAAGATCACTGGAGTTCCCGCAGAGCATCCATATTTAAAATTCTGTCCTAATGTTTTTTCTTGACTTTAGCATTGTTAGAGGGTGTTAAAATCCACACTGCTGTGGAAAGGAAACGATGTAATTCTCAGTCATTTATTTGGATGACAGCACGTGTAATAAAGACATCACCTCTGTGATAATATGCTTCGAATGAAGGGTTATTTTTCCTCTCCAGATTATTATTATACAAAATTGATTCTAAGCAAACACAATTTTTAGAGACTAACCAGAGGAAGGAATTCTCATTCTTCATATAGCACAAAACTGTATGGCAACAGACATTTTAATAAGGAAAAAAATCTAACGAAGAAGGTAATATCCACTTTTTTCAAGACAGCTTTTACTGCATCGTGATGCATATAACATCTGAAATGAAAGAGGAATCAACCTCTATTGTCATGTTTGATGAGAGCTGCTTCCTTTGATAAGTCTGTCTTAGCTTGATTTTTCAAAAGCTAGAAGTTGAAGTGTTAACACCATTTTTCTGAATCTTTGAAAAACAAGCAGATGAACCAAGACAAAGAAAGAGGTTTTTTTCTGTAGGTTTCCAAAATGTAAAGCTTTAACAGAAGCTTTGGTCATTAAAACTATTAAACAGGAACGAAATAGGAATCATGGGTAAGAACTACTACAAAGAAAG
This sequence comes from Gallinago undulata, assembly GCA_026546715.1. Classification (NCBI taxonomy): domain Eukaryota; kingdom Metazoa; phylum Chordata; class Aves; order Charadriiformes; family Scolopacidae; genus Gallinago; species Gallinago undulata. The sequence continues at coordinate 89,545,126 of JAOTQQ010000023.1, forward strand.
TGTGTGTATAAGATAATTCCCAAAATACTTCCAATTCATTAAATAATCTAGTCATTCAGGAATCAGTAATTAAAGTGGTTTTATACTTTGGTTATTCGTCATAAACTCCATTAATGGTTTAAAAAATATTATTCTATCAAAAAGAAAATTCTAATGATGACAGGAATTTGTAAGAAAAAAACCCCACGTAATTGGAACCTGACTTTTATTTTATCTTCTTCCAACTTCATTCCTCATACTTTATTTTACTTTCTCACTAGGTAACCTGAAACGAAAGGTGAATTGCAGAAACCCCAATTCCAGCAGTACAAATACCCATTCTGAATAAGTTTGTTTCTGTACAACATTTTTGTTAAAAGGTAATTTGCCCCCAGTGAAATGCCATACATATTAAGGAGTTAAGGAGTGTTGGGATGTGGATTTCCATGCTCTCAGTTCAGCTATCTGAGTAGGAGATCCCAGTAGCACAGGAAGAAATAATTGGTGTCAGCACAAAGTAATATTTTTTAGTTTATGCTTGTGTAATGAGCAGGCCCTTCAAAAAATGTCCCTTGTTCTGCACCAAGTTTTCACCAAAAAAGTGAAATAGGCCTCAGCTCAATAGCAATATAGGTGCATCTTTCTAGATCTTGAACTTTTTTCATCTTTCTCCAGTGTCCATTTCCACTATAAAGAACTGTGAAAAAAAAATAGTTCTTACTTTAGTGTACATGCAGTGATTTTAGTTACTCCTGTGCCCATGCAAAATTTAAGTGCAGTTGCACACGATGCAAATGTTCATTTGGGGGGAATGTGCTGCAAAAATCATAATTTCACCATTAGCATTGCATTCACAAGAATACAGATAGAATCTTCACTTTTCCTTTACAAATGGAGCCAGAGGAGGAGGAAGTTTCTTGATTTTCTGATACAATTTAGGCTTGCCTAGATTCAGCGCTCCAGGGGAGCCCAGGCAACATGAATGAAGAAGCACAACAAGGTCTGTGCAGTCCATGCCTGTTGTTCATGCTGTGCACATCCCTGAGATTATTAGGGATATCTCTAAAAGATATCTCAAGAGTAATTAAAAGATATCTCAAGAGTGATTATTACTAAATACAAAAAGTAAAAGAATTAAATGTTGTTTTATTTTGGTCAGAAGCAGATGTTTAGAAAAAAGCTCTCTTTTGACCTTAGAGATTTATCTTTTTGACTTTTTGCAGGTACCTATTATTTTTATATTTTTTTTGGCAGACTATTATATCTTTATCCTTAATCAGAGAAGACACATCTACAGAAACTAAAAGTGAAGATATTTTTGTTTTTTATTTTCCCCTAGATTCTTAGCCTTATAGAGAGTCTGTTTTATTGATTGTTACAAAGTGTTTGCTCTTTCAAAACATACATTTTTATTTTAACGTATGCTATGCATAAATTACTAGTAAGTTGACTTCAAAAATAGCTATGTCTTAATCAATGGCTGTAAATCTATGCTAAGATCGCTATAGCACTTTAAACTTATTCACAAAAATTTCTTTTTTTCAAATTATGGAATAGCCTCCAAGCACTTTCTGAACACTGAGAGTAATTTTTTTTTGCTTGGAAAGTCAGTGCTCTATTGTCATTGATTCTTGCTACTGTGTTGATGTCATCAAGTTATATACCATTCTAGTGTTAATATATTTTTTGTACATCGAGTCCTTGAAATTTTATTATGTTTTTTTGGTTTGTTTTTTTTTTTCCAGAGTTACTGAAAGGTAGAAAATTGACTCAGGAGGAATTGCTTTATTCTGAAGGTTCCCTAGCTAAGGTAGCATTTTCCCTCTAGTGTTAAAACGTTTCCCCAGTCTGTCAAAAGAATGATAAAAAATAGGCTGTCAGACATTACTTGATTTCCACCTAATGATGTAGTACAGCAGTAAGATGCTCCAGGGCTCCCATTGCTGGTCTCCGTGGGCGCTCGTAGGTAGGCTGGGAGGTCAGGGACTGAAGGCCAAGTGCTTTCATCCATACAAGAAGTGCAAATTAGACACCACCACTGCTCACACAAATTGGAATTCAGTTTTTACGGCGCTAGAATATAAAACTTCCTCGGCCGACAGCTCATATGCTGGCAAAAGCTTTTAAAAAATTCCAGTGTTGGTGTTCTCCCAGCAAGGGTTACAGCGGGGTCACAGCCGTGGGAAGCCGTACCGTAACCATACGATGGTAATTCGCTAAGAGTTGGGTAAATTACAGCTCTGGCTTCCTCGTTGTGTTCACTAACGAGCTGTAATAGCACGCTTTTCTAACGCACGCCTCGGGTACATTGCAAGAAATTCTGCCCCTTCAAACGGGAGCCCTGTTGCCTCAGTGGGCAAATAAAATGTTCTTGATCTCCTAATCTCCCCGTATTTTAAAGAATCTTAGTAAGCAACTTTCTGTACAGCGATTTAGGACTGGGCAGGGGGCGTTTGCCCTTCAAATGCCATTAGGAGTTCAGTAGTGTGACGAGTGTAGTTCTCATTTATTTTGAAACGAGAAAACACTGCCAAGGGAATTAAGAAACTCTGAAAAGTGCTCATTTTTTTCTCTAATTTTGTGTTAGCGACACATACAGGGGTTCAGGAGGGTGTCTGTTTCAGTCTTGAGGACATTGTAGATTATATTGTCTTTATCTAGCAGACCAGGATACATAGTCCTGTCAGAATACAACCTTAGCAGAGCTTATTTTCTTTTTTAATTTTTTGGGTTTAATTAAAAAATGCAAACACTACTGATACTAGGTTGCTAATTGGCATGCTGGTTTTATTAAGATGTGAAATGCTCTCATGGAAGAAAAAATGTGGAATATATAAAGGATCTGCCTGTCATTCACAGGCAGATTGATGGCTGTGCAGAGGGCTCGACAACCTAAGTTGGACTGAGGGAATTCTTCAAGTGTGAGGGACTTCAGTTCCAAGATGTCTTTGTGCATCTAGCCTTCAATGTCTTCAAAAGTCAAAAGAAGTTTTTCCACTTCCTAAGGTAGTGGGTAAGGAAAATAAAGTCCGCTACAGAATTTTTTATTATTTTTTTTTTTATGAGGATGTAGTAACAGATCATCACCAGTATATTCTTGGGACAAACTCCTTTATCTAAAACTCAGCGAAGAGGAAGTCATGCTAAAAACTTATACTAAACAATGATTTCTTGTATGAAAGTAGTTTACAATCAAGTTCTGTCAGATTTGTATTCTATGAATATTTGCTTAAGTATACTCCAGATACAATCACAGGTAAAGAAATATCTGTGAATCTGTGAATCCAATATAGCAGAGCATAAAATAGCAGCAACACAGCTGAGCTGCTCCCAGAGCAAAGCTGAAGCAGGCCTGTGTTAGGGGATGGGACATACATTTAAATTTCAAACACAGAAATCTGTGTTAAGGTCCCTTCTCCTGAATGACGTAGAGGACAGGGGTTCTTCCAACGATAGCTGAATGGTACTGAGTACCTTGACAAGACATCAGTCAAGGTCCTGTCCTGCTAAAGGTCTGTTGGAGACCCCATCTCTGATCTTTGTATAATAGCACAAAGCTCTGGCGTTCAATTATCATTCATCTGTGGTTATAGATAGGCTTGTACTGTGATGAAGCAGACCAATATTTCACCGTGGTTAGGCTTCATTTGCTTTGAGCTGTTTTGACAAGTTAAGCAGCAATCCATAACTAACTGCGTTTTTTCAAGATCATAACTTACTGAAAAGCCATGATTTTGTAAAGGACACAAAAGGGGTAAAATAAATCTCTTGCTACGAGGTGGTGAATGGATGAGAGGACACCGTGCTTAACATCCTGGTGGGCTAATGTTCCAACCCACTGTTCTGCCAGGTTCTGCATTTGAAGTGTATCAGCTGTATTCAAGTTACAGATTACATTAATTTAATTATAATTATCTTAGTACAACAGGAGAAAAAAAAAATCTAAAATAACATTCCTGTCTTTATGAGAATGTTGTGTTTGTAAAGATTAAACATTCATAGACTGCTTAGGGATTTGTGGCAACTGATGGAAGTATTTGACAGTTACCAAGTGCATCCCACCTATTACTCTTTTCTTTTTCACTAGTGCTTTCAAAAGACAAAAAAAAAAATCATCTTTGCTCTTCTAAAATAATGATTTATGATTTCTCATTATTTTCCCTATAAAAAGCTGCTAAACTATTTTCTTTTTTCATATCAATTGATCGTCCAATTTCTATATATTAGAGAAATAACTTAAATGAGGCAAGTCTAGATAGATCAGAAAAAAAAAGCAGTTCTACCACGGCCAACAGAGTTCAGCAGAGTATTTTTCAGAAAGAGATAAATTAAGAGTGACTTTAAAACCAAAATGCACCTCTGGAAACACAAGTGTAAGTTTGGAAAGAAAGGTAGGAGAAACTGGGAATAGCTTTGCTGGTTAGTAAATGGCAAATAGACTCTTCTTAGAATAAAGAAATGATGACTGTAACTGTAATTTGAGGCTATTTATGCAAGACAAAGTTAAATTGAAGTTTATATTATAATCTGGTACATTTTAAGCAATACCTTATTTAACATATTGAGCTTAAGAAAACGTTTCTGGGCCATCACTATTCAACCTGTTAAGGGATGAGTAAAGGGTGGGTGTCAAGAGGATGAGGCCAGTCTGTTTTCAGTGGTGCCCAGGGACAGGA
>JAOTQQ010000023.1:89552488-89570721 GCA_026546715.1 Gallinago undulata
GGCAGAGCCCTGGAAGAGGCTGCCCAGGGAGGTGGTGGAGTCTCCTTCTCTGGAGACATTCAAGACCAGCCTGGACACATTTCTGTGGGACCTGGTCTGGGTGGACCTGCTTTGGACTAGATGATCTCCGGAGGTCTCTTCCAACACCATGTGATTCTGTGATTTATTTGAAAGGCCTTGCTGCTGCTGCTTGTTACTTAAAGGTCCTGTGCAGCACTGACAGTGCCTACTTCTGCAAATAATATCTCTGTTTGCAAGACAAAACAAATATTTGTCAATCGGTGGAACTGATAGCTGGCCAAGAGCTTTCAGATGACTGTTTCCTGGCTTGAACTCTTGGCCACTTTACCAGCAGCTAGTGGCTACAGTTCATGCACATGGTGTTCCGAGCCCAGTTAGGAATGCACTGGCATTAATTCACCCACTGTTGGTGCCGAATGATGAAAGGGATTGAATTTTCTCATTTGCAAGTTTTTCTAACCCTCATCCTACAGAATACCATGCATCCTTACATGTAAACCCACAGAAAGACACACTAACTTCAAAAGTAAGATACATTTTCCTAGATTAAATTTATACTTTTTTTTTCTAAAATACTCCTTATTTTTTGTGATTGATTAAGGAAAAAATCCAAGATCTAGAAGGTGACACTTACCATAAATGTTTAGACTTGTTTAGACGCGGAAAAATAGAACAAACCACCCAAAGTATATGTCTTTCAGTGTTGCATATTAATTTTGTGTGCTGTCCCATAAGAAGCTACTTCAGTAGCTTCAACAGCCTGTTATATCCAAAGATCTCAAAGTGGTGAACAAACATATAAATAAATCCCCACAACATTCTACTAGATGCTTACAGGTAGGGAAACTGAGATACAGAAGTTAAAAAACCTGCCTAGCATTATACAGTAAGTTAAATGCAGAAACAGAAATCATCACTTTTAGCCCTACAGTTAATACAAAGATGTCCTCTGCTCTGCCATTGCAGATGTACATTTTTTAGTGCTGTTTTGGTGGGATTTTTTTTAATTAAATTTGACGTTAGCACCAGTTTTGTAGCTGTTGAACATGGTCATTTGGGGAATAAAATTCAGCTGTTTAAGATTTGAGGTATATTTTTCTGAAAATTAATGCAGGAGCAGCAACTTTCAACAATAAAAATAAAAACAAAAGCTTATTTATCCTTGAGGCCATTTCGAAACTGGGTCAGAATTGAGTCTGATTCTTAGCCAAAGGAATTCTTGGAGGAAAGAGAGGCTCCAGTACACATTAACATCCCTTTATTGATTTATATCTCAAATTTATGGAAGTGTGATTTCAATTTTCACTTCTTTTAAATGCAGATCAAGCAATTTTGCCAACACCTACTCTTCTGTCAAACACTTCACTCTCAGAGCTGTGTCTATTGCCCGTGCTTCTGCACCTCTATCTGTCTCTGACCATCCAGTGGAGCCTGGATTTCGTCCAATACAGCACTGGAAACTGTGTTGTGGTAGTGATGTGTCCAGCAAAGACACGTCTGATGGGGCACGTGGGCAAGACCAGGACCAAGTAAGGGCGACAGGAATCTGACATTTTAACAACCTTCTCATTTCCTGTTCATAATAGTTTCTGTCTTGGTATCAGGAGAGCAGTCAGGCATAAAAAGGTATAACGTTGAGCCAAAACAATTAAATGGAAATGGACGTGTAACCATGAGTTGCAAGGAGAAGAAAGTGCAAAGAGAGAACTGACTCTTCTCTGGAACTTCTTTTTTAATGAATGCTGCCAACAGTGAAAATGACCAGCCTCCCTTTCTTTTTCCAAGTGAGAATTGTTTACAATGCCAGGGAGCTGAGAAGAGAGTACAAATGGAGGTTGTTGCATTACTGACAATATTTGGAATATTACTTCTGTAAGAGGAAAGGCTTTCAAAGACCTTGAGGCCTGGCATGAAGGGGAGAGAGAAAGGCAGGGTAATTTGTCCTATTGACAAGCAACTGGGAAATGGCACGAGCAGGATCAAAGGGGGGCATTTTCTTTCTCTGTGAGCAGGACAGAAAAAAAGCAATTTTTTCCTTGAGACTGAATAGCTGTAAAGAGAGGACACAAAAGAACATCTGCTCTTAGAAGGCACTTGACAAAATAGCACTGCACTCGTGTGAAGAAATACCTGGGTAGCCAACAGGTAGCTCAGTGTGGGAAAGGCACTGGAATTTCATGGAATGGTTAAGGTTGGAAGATGCCTCTGGTGGTTGCCTTGTCCAACCCCCCTGCTCAAGCAGGGCTGCCTAAAGCCAGTTGTCCAGTACCATTTGGGAATATTCAATTAACAAAAGTAACAAATTAACACACTGGGTCCAATAACTGTGTCTCCGTTTCTAATAACAGCAGTTTAGCAACAGGCAGGCAAAATTCCTAAACAAGAATTATCCTGAGTACTTGCATACAACCAGCCATTGAAAAAGCATTCAAAAGAGTGTGTGAAAAAAAGCTTAGTGACATGGTTTAGTGATGGGTTTTTTTCAGAGTTAGGTTGATGATCAGACTATATGGTCTTAAAGGTCTCTTCCAATCTAGACAATTCTATGGTTCCGTAAGAGATGCATTGAAAAAGCAGAAATATTCCTGCATCTCTTGATCGTTTGTGTCCTGAATTATTATTATTTTTTAATTCATTTATTCGCTTATAGCAGAGGAAATTTCCAATTGAAGGAAATGCAGTTTTCATTTGTGGCCACAGATGGTAAGAAGTGAGTTTAGAGATGCATCTGGCAATAATATTTGAGCTGATGGATGCAAATGCTGTGGAGTGGTCTATCTCATTTCCATCCACCTCATTCTACGTTCCACGCCTTTTGACTACCATTTGCTGATATTTGGGAAGTATGTTTACTTTCTAGCTGAGCGATGCCAAGGAAATGTAAAGTAGCAAAATAATGCTGTAAAATGTCTTAGTGGTCATACACAGGGGACTTTGTAGAAGTCTCACATGCCTATTACTAAGTGGTTTCATCTTTTTCCAAGATTCTCATCTTTTGGGGTTCGGGGATGTTAAGAGAGAAGAGACGGAGGAGGAAAGGAGCACAATGCTTGTCTCCATGTCTGCTTTCAGATGAATAGCCAGCTTTTGTACTAAACCAGCTTCTGGGTTTTGTGGCAGGTCACCTCACTGGCCAGGCAGGTACTTGGCCATTTGGCTGGCTCCATTAGAACCCCACTTATATGAAACAGACACACATGAATGAAACCATAAGTGCATGGTTGGACTTTCCCTTAAGAGGCCCATGGTGGGCAATCTTCAACAGGCACTTGTGAATACCAGGTGAAAGGAATGGCTTAGTACTGGGAATATCTTTTCCTGAGTGTCCACCAAGAGGCAACACTGAGAGGACTTTGATTTACATGATGACAAACGCCGTCACTCCAAATGTTCACCCCTTCCTTCTACTTCTCCCAGTTTTAGACATTGAGCATGGTGTCATATGGTATGGAATGTCGTTTTGGTCAGTTGGGGGTCAGCTGTCCTAGCTACATCCCCTCCCAACCTCTTGTACACCCCCAGCCTACTTGCTGGGGGGTGATGTGACAAGCAGAAAAGGCCTTCATTCTGTGTAAGCTCTGTTCAGCAATAATGAAAACGTATTATCAACACTTTTCAGCACAAATCCATAACATAGAAGGCTTTTCTGAACCTTTCTAACATTGATATTTTGGGGTAAAGGCCTTTCACCAGATCATCAGAAGAGTCAATCCTATATGGTTTAGCCAAATTGACAAATAGCTTAACCTGATACATTTTGTACTTGGCGAATGTATTTTTTTGAACATCTCCTGGATGTTTTCCCTCACTCAGTCCTCACTATTCACTTCTCTTCTTGCACTAGGAGTGGGGACAATATGGTCAACAACAAGATACCACGATGGGGATAGAGAAAGCTGTGGCTTTCTAAATACTGTGGGACTAAATTTCTTGGAGATAAAAGTGCTAAATCCTCTGTGAACTGTTGCAAGTATATAAAGAAGTCCTCTGATGAAATTCCAGTCCATTTTCAACACATTCTTGTCAGGATCATGAAGCCTACAGTTCACAGATCTAGAAATGGATTACATTGATATTAATACCTTGCCTACTGTTTGATTTTTCTTGTATTTCCTGTGTGTTGGTGTCCTATGGGTTGAAAAAATGCCCATCCCCTATGAAAATAACAGGTTTATCTCTAGTTTGCTCTCTGGAACAGATGCGTACAAAAAATCTATTCCCTTCCTTTTGAAACAAACATAACTTAAATTAAAAAGCAGTCTATTATGCTGAAAAAAAAACCAAACAAAAGCTCATTTTACCTAGAGAAGGTTCTTATGAAGGAATTTCAAAAGTTAAAATAGTGAAGAAACAAACTAATAAAATGTCATGGTACGTTTATACATTTTTATTTCAAGGGAGATTTATTTATCAATTTGTTTGCTAATCCTATCAGCAAAGCAGCGCAGCCCATAAGCAAGAAACTATTGGCTTTAGAATATGATTAATTCAGCCCATACCAATGAGGACTCTTGCCTTACAATTTTATAGTCTGTGTTCATCTACTTTTAATGATAAGCTCTGAAAGTAATCTTGTAATGTCTAATTTGGGAATAACGGGACACGAGCTACAATAACTCAGCAAAATATGTACCGGTGGGATTCTAAGTTGGCCCAGCAAAACTATTTATTTGTATGAAACAGCATATAATCCTGCAGCAAACATCTGAAATGGAATACAGGAGAAAAGAAATCCTGTTTTATGTCAGCTGTCACAATGCATAGTTGAGCAACTGTATTTCTGAGGCTGTAAATCTCTTTGGCTAGCACATGACAGTTTTGTGAAGAGTAGTTAAAGACTAAGTCCATCTGTAAGAAGGGAGTTAGGTCAAAAGAGTCAGTTTTTTGCACTTCAGTCTTTTTTTCAGCTAACACAGCTCAGACAACCGCATCAGGCAGTAAACAGAAACTCTCTGACTTCCAGTTATCGATGTAATTTTAATCCAACAGGAGGAGCAAATCAGTCTTAAATTGTACCTACAATTATTTATAAGATCTAGCAAATGAATGATAAGCCATATATTTATAAAAAAACAATTTAACCAAACTCTTGACATTCAAAAATGTGTCTGAGTAAGACAGTACTCCAACATAGAGCCTACTGAAATTGGAACCAAACAAAAGCTGAAGTTCTTGTATTAGCTGTAGATAAACAGGCAGCCGGGTGGTATTGAAGCAAGGAAGAAAAATGTGGACTTTGCAAAATTATTGTGATTTTACAGATCCATATCTCAACCTGCTGCTCTTTAAGGACAGTGATGCTAAAGACCAGCTGCCTTTTGTCTACTTTCAATTATCTATTACAAGTGAAGCTTGCAAACATGGTCTCTGACTTGTATTAAGACCTTAAGAGAAAGTCATAAATAGTTGCATTCTTGCAATTGATTAAACGTGAAATACCAGTTTCTGTTGCTGTTTCTTTCTCTGAAGGACAATAGCTGTCCCTCGTTAATCTTTAATTAAAATAATAATCCTTCATTAAAAGGGTAATATTCCTTAATTCAGTTGAAGGACAATGTCTTTTTACAAGAAAGGTTTTGTACCTGGTTAATCAAAATGCTCTAAGTAGATACACTCCACAGTTTAACTATCATGGATTTTCTACTTTTCTTAATGTTGATGTTGGCTTGTTTTAAGCAGCAGGGGAAATGAGGACCTCAGTGAAATTTTTAAAATTCTGAGCAGTTTTATGGTTGCACAGAAAAAATCTGATTAACTCATCTCATGATCGTGATAGCGCTAACTTAGACCCTGTATGTTTGTCCAACTTTGGCTCCTGATTATGCACAAAAAAATATTCCTTATTCCATAAACACAGCTGTTCAAGTGTATCTTGTACATTGTATATAACTTTTAATATTTTTTTTTTCATGTTAGTACATGCCTGTGAGCTTTGCCTTCTCATCTGAAATCAGCTTCTGTGACTCATATGTCAAAACTCTACTAAATACTACAGGTCTCTTGTCCTGAACAACTGTAGAGTGGAAGGGTGCTACAGGGCACAGACGTTCTGAATAGTTCTGCTTTCTACTGACCTGATTTTCTGTGATTTTTTTTTCAGTTGTTTACACCCCCCCCCTCCTCTCCTTCCCAGTATTTCTGTCCTCATTATGCAAAGTCTTTGCTTTTTCCCGTGACTAGAATGACTATCTGACTCTACAACCTGCCTGGAGGTTTGTGACTACTTGTTCCTGTCTCTCCTCACTTAGCCAGCAATTTTCTGGCTTTTTTGGTTAAGGGATGAAAAATTTATTCTCTGTCCATACCTTTCATAACTGCAATTTTCTTCCTTAGTCTTCTTTTGGGGAGTCCTTAGAGATAGTCCAAGTAACTTCAATCACACATTCAATAAACTGAGCACTAGATGTTCTTTGCAAAAAAATAGGATTACAGAATTTCATTGAGCTTCCCTTCTGTTTGTAAGGAAGTCCTTTTTAATTCTATTTTTTTCTTGTGTTTTTCACTGCAAGTATATACCCAGAATAGATGTTAGTGAATGGTTTCAGTGAGACCAGCAATGGAGTCGTTGCTGAAGGGACTATTTCTGAATTTCACAGCCAGCAGCTCATCCTTAAGACTTTAAAAGGAACAAAATAAAGGCATGGAGAACTCACTTCTCTCTATCATTTCTTTATATAAGAAAAGGTCATGTTGATGTTCCGCTTTCATCTGTATCCTGTATGTATGTGAATGAATGCTTAATAAATTAGTACATTTTTCTATTTGAATCACAGAGCTTCATAGCATTTAAAGATTATTACCAACAACAGTTTTTCTGAAAGTAAAATTTAACATTTTACTATGTTAAATATTCACTATTTCTTCCAAGGGCTTTCTTTGTGTGGGCACCCAGACGCTGGTGGTCTAGATGAAAAGGGTATTGAATTGAGCAAGCATAGTCCATCTTCCTGAAATCCCCTTCTCCAACTTTGGTTTATATTACTCGAAAGTTCAGTGCTAAATCTTTAATTATTCCTCTCTGGCTAATTAGTAGGGTAGCTGCCTATGTGATATTTTTCACAATTCGGAAGTCAAGAAATTCTCATTATCAACTCCCTTTAGACTTCAGTAAAAGGGCACCTAAGCAGAGTTTTAGGATGCAACTCTGTTAATTACAGAAGCACTTCTGTAAGTTTGACCCTCTTCTCTGGGTTGTTACTGTAGATTTTTGCTTGAAAATACAGCAAAGTATACTCCAAATGCTCAATAGCTTACTAGTAGCTTCCTCGGGACACAGCGAAATGTAAAAAAATAGGGGAAAAAGGCCATGTGACTGACAGAAAAACTGAACTGTAACAATAAACCCACATGATTTGAGTAGGCTGTAACTTCCTTCTGGAGCACATAATTGTGGTGGATTTTTGTCATCGCTGAGTGCAAGAGAGAAGGTATATTAGAAAAGCACTGCATTACCACAGAATTGTGGCTCGCAGGAAAAAAGCAGCAGTTTTCACACCAAACATGGCACCCCTTTGACAAGTAAGTTGTAGGAATATAACCAGCGCTCGAAACGCCTGCTTGCAGCTAGTGGTAATCACCATAGCAACGAGAGCATTGGAAAAAAAAAATTAATTTAAAAACGAGTAAACCACTAGCTGTTCAAACTAACTTGGGAGGATTTTTTTTTTTTTGAGAGAGAAATGCATCTTCCATCAATTCTCAACATCAGTCACCCATGAGAACAGGTAGTGGTAGGTCTTGCTATGTATTTTCTTAATAAGGTGTTTAGAGAAACTGGTCACAAACTGGGAAATGGGATTTCCTAGTGCTGCCCTGTATTCCACCCGCCTTAGGTGAAGGCTGACGGGTTGACAGCTGCCTGTTCTTTGGTTCAACTTGGCTCTCAGCGTCAGTAGCTGCTGTGCTTTGTAGGTTTTGCTATTCGTTGCATTTTTCAATTGCTCAAATAATTGCGCTGTGTTGAGTCGTCAAAATAATTCGACGAATAATTCAAATTCATTGTTTTAGCTGGAATACGCGACCTGTCATTCTACGGATATTCAATTTTTGGTAAATGCCAAGAGCCAAAATCAAATGAAGTCATTAACTCAACCTTAAGAAACAACACCAGAGGCTTGAGCAGTATCTTTTATTGCTAATAGCTTTAAAAATTGAGAAATGTACTATCTCTGGCATCAAAACTGAGGGTTTTTTCCTTATAACGAGGACTTATCTAAACCCTCGTTCCTCTTTTCTGCGCAAACAGCTGCCCAAGGTGAACGCATTAGTGATGTGTAGCACTGAAATGAGTGATAATACTGCAATCAACGGGCAGATTATTCAACCAAGGACATATTCCTGGTTGAAAATGAAGGGAAAGCATGTTGAACTTTGAGAGCTTGTATTTCATGGGAGCTCTGCCGAAAGCTGCCACTAGTGCGTTGCCTGAGGATATTCTGGCACCCTAAAATTCTGCCTAATAGGGATAAACCTCTTCAGAGCAGGAGAGAAGATCTTTCTAAGGGCTAACACAAGGGGGTGGAATGAGCTCACAGAGGAGCCCATGATGATACAAAATAAATTAGAAAATAGATTACGGTATCTTTCATCCCGTTGCCTTTAGTGTTCGCAGAGATTGACAATCAATTAAAAATGATCATAATTATTGAAAAATATATATAAACAGCCCCATGTTGAATATTTTTCCTCAGCCCATATTAAATTTGTGATATCACTTATGACCCCATCTTGCAAAGAACATTACCACCACATTTAAGATAACTGGCTCATATGGGATGTGAAAATCAGTTGCATTGGCAAAAGATCTTCTACGTTTCTCTAGTACGTTATCATATGTTTTCTTTAATGCACCTGTTTGGGAATGATCCTCTGTGGGTGAATGGCAATTCTGGACTAAGAACATCTCCAGTAAGATGTTTTTCTCAAAAATCACATGCCTGGAAATCATCATGCTCTGCCTCTTGCGTGGGCACAGTCAAGAGTGGGACAAAATGTTGCTCCTGCTCCTCCTCCCTCTCCATCCTTCCATGCTCTTCCATGTCCCGCTTCAGCAGCGCAATGAAGCAGAGCCCATTTTGGGAGGGCCAAGGACAGCACCATAGAAGTGAGTTTTACAGGCCGTTTTGTTCTTTTGGTGTGTTTGACCCATCCGAAGGCTGCTTTTCAAGAAAAATCACCGAAATCACCAATGTTCTGTGCGGGTAAGGTGGTACCTCACAGCTGCAGCTCTGGGTTATTCACTGCTTGTAAGGTTTAAAGAAAACAAAAAAGCAAAGTATGACACAGAGCAACGTAGTATGTGAAACACTGACATATTTTAAGGTCGCTGAAGGGTCAAGTCAGCCTGGTCTAATTCACATATTTTCTCATAGAAGTAGTAAATTATGTTTAAGGCTTATTTTTTATTATTTTTTTTCCTTTAAAATAAAAACAGTTCTTTTGAAAAATGCACTAAGATATCTGTTTTCTGTGTGTGACTGTCTGGATAAATGAGCTCATTTTAGCATCAGAATAATTTATGTTTTGGCATTTAAAATGCAGTGGTTTAAAAAATATGAAAGCTGAAAGCGGGAGAGAAATAGGGGCTTTTTAAAAAGGTTTACAGTAATTAGTGGTCTCAGTTAATTAGTGAACAGTATCTCAGTGGAATTACAAAGAATTACATACTTATTATTATTTATTGATTTGGGCAACTTCTGCACAACCAAAAGGAAATACAAGAAAGGCAAACAAGCTTAGGTTTTGGTGTCTTAGTCATGTATGGCTAAAGGAAATAAATTGCATTTTTAATTTTCATCAAAATGAAAGATTTTGCAACAAACCTGACCTGTGATATTGCTATGTAATACTTCTTTTTTTTTTTGGTTTTCATTCCTATAAGAACACTTTAAAGTGCATATTTAACTCAAAAATGTTTCTTATTGGTGCATTTGTCAGCTGCAATTTAATTGGTATGCAAGAAATCATTACATTTCTTGTCATAACGGTTATTGTGCATGTCCCCTAAGACTTTTAGAAAGAATCCCTTCAATTAAAATTGGCAGATTTCCAAAGAAATTTTCAAATGAATGTCTTGTCTAAAAGGTGTGGGTTTCTATTCAGTCGTCATTTTGATGAGCGCAGAATTCACACAATGTTCTTCCACTACAAACAGAAAAGTATATCATTGGAAGCATCCTTTTTTTTTTTTCCATATATTATAAGACTCCCCAAATGTTTTCTCTCTTTGCACTAATATGAGTACTGGTAGAAAAGGGTAAATGTGCCTCGTAAGTAATTTATCATTTTTTTCCACCCATCCGGAATCGTGGAAGCCTTGTTGCTTTTCAGGCCAAAAATCACTCCGAAATTTTTGTGATACTTCAGGATAAATTGGTACTGAGCTTTCAGGCGTATTGTGGTAGTTTCTGTTAGTTCTGTTGACAGCATGGGACTAAACAGGAAGCCACACACCTCTTCTGAGACACTGTGTTTTAATAAAACAGCGATGTTAACCGACAGATGTGGAAGCCGCAGCTCTCTCTGACAGCATGTTGCATTTTGGAGCTCTAGTCTCATTAAGGCAGCGACTCTGGGAAGCAGTAGGAGTATTTAGTGACAATAATGACACTGGGGCTGGTAGGTGATCGCGGCACAAGCCCCATCTCTTTCCATGGCTGACTGTGTCCGCATTGAATAACAGCATCATTACTTCACACTTCAACTGCCAAGTGAAAAATAGTCTTCTAATTGGCACAGAACCACTATACCCATGATACTCTCCTGTCAAGGAACTGGGAGAAGGCAATGAGACTGGGGTTTGGGTTTTTTTTTTTCCATCTTTCACAGAAATTACGTTGAATGGCAAAGCATATTTGTAGGACATCATTCATATGAGGTAAGACACTGTAAGAGTGTGACCATGACAAACGTTGCACTGCGTGCACCATCCACCCTGGCTAAGTGTGAGGGTTCCTAGCCCTTCACACACTGATTTTTCCATTTTTAAGTGTTAGGTTTCTAGCAGAGCGCGGGAGAGCCTTGTTCCTTTGACAAAGTCCTTTATGCCAAATAAGGGGCTTGTCACTTCAGCAGAAGTTTCGTAATAATTCTGCCAAATCTCAAGCACAGTGCTGTGAATTCCTCTGCCTTCTAAATGTCACACCACTGTAACAAACAGCTACACGTGTACAATAAGAAGTTCAGCCAAACTAATGGAAAATTTTAAAAATCCAACTAGTCTACTTGCACACTGGTATGACGAGGCCCTGGGCAACCTGGTCTAGTTGGAGGTGTCCCTGTGACTGCAGGGGGGTCAGACTAGATGACCTTTGAAGGTCCCTTCCGGCCCAGATGATTCTATGATTCTATTCTATGACCTAGTTGTGTCTTTTAAAAAATTAGAAAAATGCTATGACGTAGATTACGCGAATTTTCCTGGTTTATACCAGGCGATGTGAAATAAACCGTTTGTATTGTTGTTGAGACCTCGGCTATGTTGCAAATGAAAAAATTTTTTAAAAAAAAAAAAAAAGTAGATATGGATCAGGGAATTTGAGGTTGCTTTGACTGGCTTGCTCAGAAATCTGACAAAGCCAAACCAATTTTGAAACCAAACTTTACCAAGCTGCCATTAGATTTAGCAATATATTTTGTGTTAACGGTTACTACTCTTTCGTTTACCAGTACTTCTCTCCTCCTGTGTAAAACTGGGAGCTGTTAACACCTGTACCCTGCATTCCCTGTGAGCACACAGCCCCAGGCTGCTGATGCTGGGCATTTAACAGCGATAACCGTGGCCCCGGGTGGTTTTCAGCCTCCAGGCTTATTCGTGGAGCCCGCTCCTTTTATTGTTCTTTTTTTTTTTTTGTTATCTTGCAAAACCCATTTCTTGGGTCACTGTCTGGGCATTTTGCAATGTGCAGCTGCATTTGATAAGTTAGTAAACAAATTGCTCCCACTCCTCAGGACAGCACCCGTGCGCTGTATTTAGCCATGCCAGCACAGCGCTGCAAAACCCTTAGAAACTGCACTTTATTTTAGTACACTTATATTTCATTTCACAGAATCACAGAATCATAGCATCGTCTAGGTTGGAAGGGACCTTCAAGATCATCTCGTCCAACCATCAACCTCACCCTGACAAAAATCACTAAACCCTATTCCTAAGGACCACGTCAACCGGTCTCTTGAACACCTCCAGGGCTGGGGCCTCAACCGCTTCCCTGGGCAGCCCATTCCCATGCCCGATAACCCTCTCCATGAAGAAATGTTTCCTAATACCCAATCTAAACCTCCCCTGGTGCACCTTGAGGCCATTGTCCTTTGTCCTGTCTCCTGTGACTTGGGAGACAAGACCAACCCCCGCTTCTCTACACCCCCCTTCAGGTAGTTATAAACCATGATAAGCTCTCCTCTTCCTCAGACTAAAAAAAGCATTAAAGTTTTCATTTTTTTTTTCTAGCAATTGGGTTCATGAGTTAAATGCTTAGGCTGGGGAGCCTCCATCATTGTGGTGTATGAACCTGGACTTTGGTGCCATAGAAGTCTCTAAGGAGAGGAGAAGAAAACCCTTTCAAACTTAAAAATCAATATCTTGGCTCATGACGAGCAAATATTTCCATGTCTGTCTTCTTACAATTTGATGCTTATGATCCACACTCTGCAGTGAGACTTCCATGCACTTACCTGGGGGTAAAACATGATTTATAATCTTTAAGTTATAAATGAAATTGTTTTAGGGACAAGAATAACAATCTTTCTTTCTATTGGAGGAAATGGCTGAGTTGTTTTTGAAATAAGACAGTTTGAGGAATTGTCTTTCTGCATGTCACATGGACATGTATTTCTTTTTTGCAAAATTCAAAAATGTCTTTTACATGCCAATAAATGATGCAAACCTGCTCTTTTCAGTAGCCTGTCCTACCCAAAAGATACCCTGGAGCTGACAAATTATAGTTGTTTATAGATGTAATATTTTTTTTCAGGAGACTGAAACAAAAGATATTTTTATACTCTATCCTCCTATAGGAGAGGCACATTAGATGTGAAAGGCTAGACTTCAGCCTGTAACCTTCATGTCTGCTATAAACCACTTAGAGATCTTTGGGGGATGCATATGGATACATCACTGACAGCAATGGTTGGACTGATCTGAACTCCTACCAAAGCTATATGAAGCATTTGTTCAGTTTAAACCGTATAAACCTTTCCCTCTGCACAGTTTGTAACACTATTCTAAAATTTTTGCCTTGGAAATCATAGCAGTATATGGATATGTAACTGTCCCAGTAATGAAACCCATCTAACAAATACATATATTCTGACCTTGCTCCCCAAGAGAAGTTTGCAAAAGCCTTTGCAATAAAGAGAAATATCACCTGTTGGGAATATAAATATTTTTCCTTCTTCCTCTATATGTTAGAAAATCTGACACCAACAGGCAGAATGCTGTATATATACAGCAGTTATCCTACGCTCACTTTTAATGAGACCTTTTCCACAAACTTTTGATCCTTTGGCCATTGCACGTTTTCTTCTCTGTCAGTTATGTGTTGCTGGTTTTCCCCTTTTTCTCCTCAGCAATATCACAACTGCTTCAGAACTTCCTTGCCAGTTGGATAGGGCTTTCTTGTTTGTTTGTTTGTTTGTTTGTTTGTTTTTCCATTGTGGCTACAGAATCTTTTGTGTTTCTTCAATAATTTTTAAGAAAGACTCATGTTTGAAAGCAAAGTCTAAACCAAATGTACTAAGTACATTTTTATATACTATCTTATGCCCTCTCTTGGCGGTAAAAGTCAATTCTAGATTGCCTTAGTAAGAACTATAAAAATGTAAATTACTAAGATCTGATTTGGTCTTATTGCCTTAGCTAACAGTTAAATCTAGAATATATAGCTGCTGAAGCTTATTAACACAGGGTAATTTACATATTCAGAAGGATCCTTTTGTACTCTCTTTCTCTCAGTTAATGTAAGATGAATGAGAAAAAGCTCCGGAGGACATTTAAATAAGGTTCTGAATTTGAAATTTTTGCCTTCATTTAGTTTTTTAGAATTCCTTTGGAATGGTATCAGCTCATGATGTCTCATTCCTCCTTTTTTTTTTATTTTTTGTAGAGGGTTACCAAGAATGAAGCATATTATTTTCTTTTATCTGGGTTGTAATTTTAGGAAAAAATCACTATATAAAGGAATTTGGAGCTATTTTTTTGTCTGTTGATCTTTAAAGATTTGATTAAAGTGTAATAACATTTGCAAATCGTATCGCTATGATGTCACAAGGGAAAGGTATATATATATACAAAAAGTAACATTCTGTATTTTGGGGGTTTTATTTGCAGGGAAAAATGATTACAGCTTATGCTGCAATTTGGCAAAGGAGAGAGAAGAAAAAATCATGGGGTTTTTCTATTACCTGTTTGATATTATATCTTGATCCAGGCAGTCACATAAGTGTATGTTCTCTGTACATGAGTAGCCACTAGGAAAAGGAATTTGCAAGTATACAAAAAGAGATATATTATTTATTACACTTATTGTATATAGTAGTTGTATTAGTAGTGATATTTTCTTCCTAAGTGGGCTGTTTTTTTTAATTTAAGAAAGCTGCTTAAATCCTGTATATTTTTTAGACAGGGTTGTAGAAAAGGTTGTCTTGTCAGTAGTACTCTGATAGATTTCAGAGTGGAGAAGATAGTCTCTGCAAAAAACTCAAGATGTTAGACAAATTTCATGGTCCAATAAACATAAATTTGACAGATGGAACTTGTTGGCATGGGATCTTCTAAATCTTATGATTCAAAATAGATCAGACATTTGTGTAGATCCTATCTCCAGTCCAGCTACCTAGAGTGGAACTGGCAAATACAGTGAAATCCCATAAACTCTTTACCAGCTGTAGTCAATGGTATCATTTTGATATTGTTGGATATTGTGTATAGGCAGAATTATACTTTGTAAACACTGGGGAATAAGTTAGTCTAAACTCATTGACATAATGCATCATTTTTCATAGTATTAATAATGAAGAGGATTCTGGTTAATATACCCTGGACATTTTCCAGAAAACAAAGGTAATCTTTTCCAAATTGTCACTAAGACTGCAAAAATTACTTGTACTTTGAAAATAAAGTATCTACTTTGAAAATATTTCAAAATTGACATAAAATAATATGCAACCATTATAAACCCAACCTAAAACATCAGATTGTTCTTCCTCTTAATTCACAGTCATACTGTTTAGAAATGTTTTTTTGTGTCTACTATGTCATAAACCTAGTTGTTGGCTGTTCAGAAAATTGATATAGCCGGAGAAAAAATAGTGATGTTAGAAAGTGTTTGTATTATATATTGCACCCCCACTCCATGGGTATGCAATTTTTCTACAGCTCCATTAGCTGATATCAGATAACGTATAGTTTGTGCTGTAAATTACACCAAAGGGATTTTTTTGTAACGCCTTCAAATTTTTGTTTAGAGAGAAACAAGCAATCAGAGACTGTCAGAATCACAAAAATCCTCAGCAACCCACAAGTCACTCAGAAAACTGCATATTACCAGCAATAAGATGGCCATAGAAACTTTGACATCACCATGTTGGTTCACACAAAGATCTAGCATATGTGTGTCTTATATTAAAAAAAAAAAAAAACAAAAACCAACTCGTACTTGACACAAGTGTTTGGTTAGAGGAGAATTTTTTGCTACTAGAGTATATGGTATCTTGGTTGTATCTCCTTCTGACAGTTTAATTATAAACTTAAGACTTAGTGCTTTTATCTTTTCTATTCTGTCATAAATGCAAGTATTAGTTTAGTCAAGATTTCTAAAGGTATTCGGATACTTCAAGATGCAGACAGAACTGTAGTAGGATTTACAAAAGCTCGTAGAAACTAATCAGGAATTTAATAGCCAGGTGATTTTGAAAATCTCACTGAGTGGATATTCACAATTTCAGCAGCCCCAAAATGCAAAATCTGAGCTTTATAGGCTCTAGAAGAAAAATAAGGATATTTATTTAATCTTTTAAATTCAGTAAAATTGAATACCCCTTGAAAAATCATTTATTTTGTTGTTTATGTCTCTGATTCATATTGCTTTGCTGTTTATGTAGCAGTACAGTGAGGATCTCCACATGCATTAATGCAATTCAGTGCAATTTATTTTTCATAGTGTCTTTTATATCACACGCTCTGAAACCATCAATTTTCTGAATGATAGACCGTATGACATTGGACAATGCATGGTAAAGAAAACATCTGGTTTTCTTTTGGGAATAGATAATTTTGTGACACTTAGGGAGGAAAAGGTAGTATACTGTATTTCTAGTGTAACAGAACAGTCTTTTGATGTTCCCAATACTAAGTGGAAAAAAAAAGTAATAAAGAAATATGTAGTGAGATTAAATATGAAAACCATGTAATGGATTTGGTTATATGGGTGCATATAACCATACAACCAAAATCAAGGGAGATTTTGCTGACCATTAAATTAAAATCGCCTTGTTCTAAAAACGTAGTTTAAAAGTAGGAAAATAAGCTTGGTGATTGGTGAAGGGGTTTGCCTTTTTGTGGGCAGTTATGCAAAATTTCCTGGCAACATTAAAAGTAGATCTGGTGGATGTATTTTCAACAAAATTACCTCAACTGGAAAATAATTCTTTAGGATTACATTATTAATGGGAAAATATCTTTCTGTGAAGAGGTTGCTATGGATAAGGGGGAACTGTTGGTGAATACAAAAGAGGGAAATGCCTCAAGATTTCAAATAAGGTCCTGGAAAGCAGTGATGGAGTTTCAAATCCTCTAGTACAGTCAGCGTAGTGTGTTCTACATTGATTATCTGATTATGGAGCTATTGAATGTCAGAGGAGGATTTTCTCTCAGTCTCTTCTCTTGACTAATTCCATTCTACATTGGATATCCACTGTGCCTTTGGATCAGATTACTGTAATCGATACAGATTTGAAAGAATCTAGCAGAGAAAGATCTTGAACTAGAAAATATGACACACACTAATAGTGCTTTTAACCATTTATTAGTAGGAGATTTCCTTTCAGCTTTTTAGTAAAAAATAGACAGCTGGTGGGGTTTGGTTTTCTTTTTTTTTTTTTTTTTCCTTTTGTGGTTTTGATCGTAGTGGTGAGAGATTTTAATAACAATTTATTTCAATAAAGTACAAACGTTATTTTCTGAAAGCTCACATTAACAGACCCTTAATTCCCAAAAAGTGTTCACCTGGTCTCAAAAAACAATGGCTATGAGGAGGCATTTCATTTATTATTAAATATGGGTATTCTGTAGTCTCTGATATTTCATGAAATGTGAAATTGCGCTTTCAAGATTTCAAGAGCTGAAACATGTAGAGCCCAATAGGAATAATTTCACTTCTCTTTGTTGCTTTGTTTCTATCTCAGATGACAATATTTGAGAGTTTTTTTCTGCTCCTAAAACCAGAGAGGAAAGGAGAGAAATGGGAACATACTTCAGATAAATGGAGAAAAAATACAAATGAAATTTTGCGTGGCTCCATCCAAGACATGTTTATCTCTTCAGGTACTCAAGAAAAGGAAAGCTTCATTTCTGCTGGGCACGTATGTCTATTCTGGCACTGGGTGAGCTCTAAGCTCCCTTCCAATCCCAACCAGTCTATGAGTCTGGGACATGCTTTCCAGCCCTGTCACCACCTTGGTTGTCCTCCTCTGGAGGCATTCAGGGAGCTTCCCGTCCTTCTCCAATGGTGGGCCCCAGCCCTGCACCCAGTGCTCCAGGTGAGGCCACAACAGTGCCGAGCCCAGTGGGACAATCCCTGCTCTTGGCCACCCTTGTCCGACGGTGTTTGATTCCCACCCAGGATGGGGATTGCCCTCCTGGGACCAGGGCACACCACTGGCTCCTCCTCAGCTGCTGCCCCCAGCACCTCCAGTCTTCTTTTCTGCAGGGCTGCTCTCCAGCCACCCCTCTCCCCAGACACACTCCTGCCCAGAGTTACTCCATCCCAGTGCAGAATCCTCCAATTTTACTGGTTCAACTTCACGCCACTGGGGATTGCCCGCTGCTCCAACCTATCTGGAGCCTCCTGCAAGGCCTCCTGTCCCTCAAGAGTGTCAACAGCACCTCCCAGGTTGGCATCATCAGCTCCTTAATGGGGTATTCAGCCCCAAAAGCCAGGGGAGCAACTCTTCCCAACTTTTTTCTCATTCCACTGACAATTTTAAGCTCAACCATTTCATCA
>JAOTQQ010000023.1:89573936-89593483 GCA_026546715.1 Gallinago undulata
CGAGTTCCAACCCCCCTGCCCTGGGCAGGGACACCTCCCACCAGACCAGGTTGCTCAAAGCCCCATCCAGCCTGGCCCTGAACACCTCCAGGGGTGGGGTGTCCACACCTTCTCTGGGCAACCTGTTCTAGTTTCTCACCACCCTCACAGTGTGAGTGTGGCCATCCAGCCAGTTCCTTATCCACCAAGTGGTCCATCCATCAAATTCATGAGTTTCCTGTTCTGGAACCAGTATGTCGTGTGTGACAGTGTCAACGGCTTTGCACAAATCCAGGTAGACGACACCTGTTGCCCTGGCCTTGTCCACCAAGTGTGTGGCAGTATCATAAAGGCCTCCAAATTTTTCAGGCATGATTTGACCTTGGTGAGGACATGTTGGCTGTCTCCAATCACCTCGTCATTTTTCATGTGCCTTAGCAGAGATTCCAGGAGGATCTGCTCCATGATGTTGCCAGGCATAGAGGTAAGGCTGACTGGCCTAGAGTTCCCTGGGTCTTCTTTTGTCCCTTTTTTGAATGTGGTACTCATTGCCACCCAATTCACATTTAGACAACTATCCTCACAACTGGGAGGGGTGAAATGTATTTTTTTAATTGCAAGCCTGACCTTTGCAGAGATGATGACATTTTTTCAAGGGGAAGATGCCTTTTTCTTAACACGTGAGTATTCTTCAAGCCGCGATTACGGTGTACTTAATATTGTCCATAGTTTGTAGGGGAGAGAGAGAAAGGCAAAGGAAGGGGGATGCAAGTATGCTTTTAAACATGCACACGAATTTCAACACCATCTGCCCAGCTGCATCTCTAGCTGGGTTGAGGAATTGCAATTTGAGAGGGTCTCTGAAGTCATTAAGATAAATCCCCTCCTGTCACATTTTCTTTTGCATTAGCACAATAGCACGTTGCTTACAAATAAGCAATAGGACATCCACACGCAGAAACTCTCTGTTGATCAGAGATGTATGTTATACATTCTTCTCATCACGTATATATTGACTACTGGAGATTCGCTGGGCTGTAGAACTTTATTAAGGCTTTGTTTTTCAAATAAAATTATTATTCATTCATATTCATTTAGTCCTTATATAGAAGCACTCCCATGCTTTCCTGTTTTGCAGTTTCTGGCTGCTAATTAAAAAAATTAGGTGTATAATGTAGTAAAAAAGCTGAATACTCAAGTAAAACAAGTAAAATCCCTTTTTCGCATAGAGAGATGTATTAATTTTGTTACTCTTCCGTAATTACTCTTCTGTAAGAAATGAGGTAAAATATATTACTTCAGGCACCAAAAATAGACATCCCACAACCACAGAAAAAGCAATCTAAGGAAAAAAAAATTCTTTTTTTGAAAGGACTTGATAAGGACTGGAGAGAGTCTTTTACCCATTTATATTGCATATTATTTTCATCCTACAGTTAATGGGATGAAGGAAAAGTGAGTTACGTAAACCTCCCAGTAATTAAGCTGTCTTGAACTGGTGAGCTAGTACATCAAAAGATAAAATGGCCACAAACTATAATGCAGTCCACTCCAAACTACTTTCATTATTCTTGTAATGCACAGCAAGATTGTTGTTAAATTAAAACAGGTTTGCTTGAATAAATTTAATCAGTGTGCACACAGTACGTTATTGCTCACTTTCAGAGCTTTCATGTCTAACTCTGTAGCCATTTAATTTTTTGTTGTTATGTTTTTTTTCCTTTAAATCTCTGCTGTCCAAAAACATTTCCAGCTTTTGATGTTGCATTTTTGAAGAATGGCCACTAGAGTGCTGCAGCTATCAATTGAAGCTCCAGTTGTGTACATTTACCATCAGCATTTCAGTTTCAGATGTATTTTTAATATATATCTCACGTGCTTTTTTTAAAAAGTAGATTTTTTTTTGCTAACTGTATGCCTAAAATCCTTTAGGATGGCTATAAGTAAATTCAGGTCTGATTTTTTTGTCTGTATAGAGAAGAAGTGTATGACTGCTTACTAGGTTGTCTACAACTGGATAACGGCTTAGAGGATGGATAGTTACTTTAGATGTCATTGTCTTCTAAAGGACTACTGGCTAAAAACTCTTAAAAACCCATTTTCTTGTTCAAACTGTCTATAGCTTTATTGATATAACTGTAATGTGTGTGCTTGTATAACTAACTAGCTATCCTCATGACTAGTGTCCATTTCTGAATTAATACCAACAGAAGACAAAACTTGTTTCTGAAACCTCTTTGAGTGTTAATATGAAACTCCTCATAAAAACCTCAGTCCTTACTTAAAGTTTTGGCCAAATCTGTCAAGCAGAACCAGTCCAACAAGGAGTCACAGTCTTCCATGCCAAAAGGAAGACTCACCTTCCCTGAAATAAGCCCCGAACCCAGTAAGAGCCACTCACCCCAGACACAGGACTACTTTTTTTCTCCCTGCCAGTGATTAGTCTCTATTACAGCAGCAGTTGTAAGAGTGGTGGCCTGACCAGGAGAGATGGTACGAGACCCTTTGCTAGAGCCTATTAAGTGTTGAGGAGAAGCCAAGTGCCATCTCAGGTTTCTGTGGTTTCAAGGCTGACCTTGGCCCTCTCTAGTTCAGCAAAAGTCATCTCCTGGTCAGACTCCTTCACAGCCACAAGTCAGAGGATGGGACCGAAGCAAAAAAAACCTGGGAAAAGCAGTTTGAGGTACTACTGTTCTGACTGTCTGCTTTAACTCGGTCTAGAAGAGCTAGAAAAATATCACTGTAAAGCTACATGAAGACAAGGCTAACTCAAAGGTTAGGAAAGGAAAGATTAAAGTTGGGAAGTCTTGTCAGAGAGAAACTGATACCAGGTTGAAGATGAAAACCGAGCACTTCTGGTCTGCTCTGAGGAATCTTTCAGGACACAGCTCAGGAAAGGGGGACTGCCGGGAGAAATAGGTTAAGAAACGCAATAACAGTTAAAGAACTGGACAAGCTGGCATTGCAAAGCCCCGTTACAAGAGAAAACCTAAAAATATCCTTGTAAGACCCTGAAAGATGAGGAAGACTGAGGTCACTGTAACTATGGCGACCAGCAAAATGGACAGAAGAAAAGAACAGGCAAAGAAAACTGAAACCAGAATGATTTGACACACACACATGCTCTTTCTGATCACTCAGGGGAAAAGGAGAGTGGAAAGAAGGAGAAAAAGCATTTCAGTGATAAGCAGAGAAGGGCAGGGTTTCTTTTACCTTCCTCCTTTGGCTTGTATTAAATTCCTTTCCATTTCTCACCCTCTGTCCTAAATTGGCAGTGTCAAACTCTGCTGTAAAGCTAACGAATGATGTGGTTTTAACATGTCTGATGTTTAATATATCTTTTTAAATGTCATCTTGTGTCAGGAATTTCTAATCATATTGCTAAGTCTCTTATCAACTTTACAATCTTTTTCCACTTTTATACTGATCTTGCATGGTAAACTCAAAGACCAAGCATGGAAATTTCTGAAAATCCACAGATGTCAGGCTATTTCAAAGACAAGGATTAATAAGGATTTACCTAATCACCAGTGTGGAATTAATCCATGGAAACCTATGAGAACAGGTTGGCTCAGAAAGTATAACCAGTATGCCAAATACTTCTTTCATTCAAGTGCATGCCAGCTCGTTGACTGATGTCATACTGTTAATTGATCCATTCAAGACATTTGTATTTCAAGTGATTTGATATTTTTGTGCGGAAAATTATCATCTGTGTTTGTGGTGAGGTAGGGAAAAGTGAAATAGAAATGCTCTATGTCCTAAGGAGGGAAAAGGGGGAAATCTATGACCCAGCTCTCGGCATAGAGACAGGGAGCTCTTTAAAGCCACACGAAGACCCGTGAAGTCAAAGATGTCTTGTCTGGGCAAAAAACCCTTGGTCTGTGGAGTTCTTTGAAGGCACAGAGCTCAAAAGATCCCAGCAACCTTGTGGCCACACTGGCTCAGGTTCTGTGCAGCGTGGCACACCAAAATACACAGTGTCAACTCTTTCTAGTTGGCTAGGAAAGCTTCTTAGCAGATGCACTGTCAGGCTGTTCACAAAATTAGAGTAGTTCACAGCTTTTCGGGAGTAAGGTAGCTGTTCAACCACGGTGGAGTTTTTAACCTTTGAAAGGTCTACATTGGTGTCCATAGGTACTCAATTACTTAGTTTCACACAAGTTTTCTGGGACTTGGAAAAGTTTGACTCTCAGTAATTAATGAAAAATTTTTTTCTGTTGTAAGACTTCATAAAATAACATTATATGGCTTTTCTCAGCTACAGCTCTAAGTTCCAGTTTGATCTCTCTCAAGACAATCAGTATTGAGATAAATCAAAATTTAAAGCCAAACATTTCCAATGCTTGTGCTAAGCTTCTGCTCAGAGGAAAGCAGTGTGCTTACCTCACTCTGCTGGATCTGTTGCTAGAAGTGGGGCTAACTTTGATTTCTACTTCACTTTTTTTGCAGATAATTGAGTGTCCAGAATGCGAAGGAATAGTGATGTGACAAGTTAGAATTAGGACTAGGGCTGCAGGGGTCTTCTCACAGGTGATTGTATGATTTCACAGAAAGAGTGGTCGGGCGTTGGAATAGGCTGCCCAGGGAGGTGGTTGAGTCACCATCCCTGGACGTGTTTAAGAGTTGTTTAGATGTGGTGTTGGGGTAGATGGTTGGACTCGATGATTCCAAGGGTCTTTTCCAACCAAAATGATTCTATGATTGGAATCAGTGTACTGATAAGATAATTTTTTTAAAAAATTCATAAGACTTTGACTTCCATGACAAAGAGTGGCAAGCTCTGGTCTATATGCATTTAGGACTCTACGTATATCCCTCTGAAGACCATAAGCATTACATCTGTTGATTTCATGAAACACCATAAGGGATGTTTGTTCAGAATAAAAAAGTAATGTTTCCTTTTAATCTAGGGCTAGTTGAAAGTCCACATGCTCCATGAACTCCTCTCTAATTCCCCCAAGTGGCTTAAATTTTCTGATATTTTACACATAGCTGAATTTCACTCCGGTGCAGTAGTAGGCAACTTCTGTAGGAGCTCTAAGGAAACTGTATTGCTTTAATTGACATGTTTCTTCAGCAGAATGTTTAGTCAGAGATGAGTAGTGATAAAATAGATTTTCCTCTTTCCCCTTACTTTTTTGTTTTCAGACTCTTGAGTCTGTAATATGGGCATCATTCCTTAAAAAAAAATAATTTTTAGATTTCCTTGCGTATGTTGTACTGAATAAATCTGCAAGGTTTAGCCACTGAGCAAAATCTAAGTCCCTCATATTTGCAAAAAGCCCAACAAATATTTTTCATATCTATTCAAAATAGTGATGCAAAGACTGTTGTTACTCCTCCTTTTGACCGTATCACCTCTTACAGCATATTACTTGAGTCACTCTTTCTGCTTTATAATGTAAAACATAATAGGCTTTTTCATTGTCAGGGTCTTCCATGATCTCTTCTATCCTATCTATCATTTCACATTTACCATGAAGATGTCAGTCCTGTCCCTGAGTCTCTCACCCATCTCATTTTTCAACTTATTTTCTTTCAAAATATCTTCCTTCCTCCTTTCCCGGTGCCTCAAATGAACTCCCTGACAATGCCTACAATAAAAGTTTGCTGATCTCCTTTAAAAGTCCCTTAAGCTTCTCTTTTTTGGCATAATGTAGGATTTTCACAATGGCTAGGTACCACTACTACTACGTAAAGTTCTGAAGTATCTTAGCTTCCTCAGATTTTCATTCTGTCTGTCCCTGCACACTGCTTCTTATGTTCAAATTTGTAATTCCTGATCTGTGGGGCAAGGATCATCCATCCCTTTGTCCAGTGTCTGCACTAGGCTTAGAACAGTGCACTCCTGGATGCAATGCTGAACTATGAAAATTAATAAAAATTAAAAAAAACACAGCCAAACAAACACCAAAACAAACAAACAAAAAACCCCAACAAAGAATGGTCAGAAGAGTCTCTTTGAAGAAAGAGCTGGTTATGTTTTCCGGTTACACTCAGGAAGGAAAAGTGTCATTATGTCCCAAATTCATTCACTTTAGCTTGTATGAATACACACACCTGTTGAACAGACATTCCAGAATGCCCAACTAAATAACTACTTCAGTAAAAATAAAGCCTCCAAGAGAATTACATTTTTAAAAATTTTGTATTACTAGGTTTCGGAGTTGTGGGGTCTAGAAATTGTGCCAGAGGTATGACAGTTCATTACTACAAGAACATAAATATTAATTTTATTTTTTTTTAAAGCTCCAGAGAAAACGAGGGCTCTATAGTGCAGTCAATTAAATCTCTATTTGTGATACAGTAATCCAAGAGGAGACCCACTGGGTCTGCTGATGACTGCATAGCATGGGAAAGATTTCAGTTCTCAGTAGTATTTGCTGAACCAGAATACATTATTTTTCTAAAAAGTAGAAATAAAACGAAGTATATTCTCTTTGTGTTGCACAGATGCCCCCACATAATACAAAATAGGAATTTTTAAAGAGGAATAATATGTAAATAAGACATCAAAATGCTAATCAGGACATCATGAACAAAAGCCAAGGACAGGTAGTAAAGGAAAAATTAAATGGGAAATCAGCTAGAAGAATTCAGTAACCATTGAACGTTTGCAGATAAAAGTCAATCTTTTTTTAAAGTACTTTTTTCAAAAAGGATAAAAATAGATTAAAGTATATTTATATCCAGTGGGAAAAAAAAGAAGTAAAATCACGTTGTTTTATAAACAAAGGTAGTATTTCTGTCTGAATGTGTAAATTATTTTACAATTACTCTAATTCTGTTCTTGCAACCAAAATTATGAAAGTGACTCACTATTATGTTCTACATTGTGTAACATTTTATTAATGAGGTTTTAGTTTTAGTCCCAAGCCATTAAAAACAGAGCCAACGTTTTACAGATGCGATGTTTGATCATGTAAATACTTTTGTCATGCACGGCTCCCTGAATTCCAGAAAAATGTTCAGAACCAGATTAAAATACATTTTTTTTAAAACTGTAGACAAACACAATAAAAAAAAAAGCCTAATTAAAAGATAGGTAGGCCACAAACTTTGTTTTGTGGTGACAGCAATCAACACAGAAATACAGTTTAACTCATCTTCCTAACATAGGTCTAATTTTAGTAGCTCATACTCTTAAAACTTCATTAAATCACTCTTGCCTCATAACATTTTAGATTTATGTTTTCCTGTGAAGCTTGGTAAAAAACAATGGAGAAATTTATTTCACAGTTATAATGTTGAATTTGAATAAAATAAGGGTTTGAATACACAATTGTAACCTAGGGAATGAAATGTTTGCTGTGTCTCTCAGACATTAATTTCTTATTTAGGGTTTGCAGTGAGGAGAATGAAGGAGAGTTTCTTGAATGAATGCAAATCAGTCTTGGTCCTTTCTGTGGCCATCCTGTCTTTCAGAATTATTTCTAAACTGCAGGAAAGGACTTAACTTCAGCAGGAGGCTATGATATACAAACCTGTGCTGCCCTTGGACTGGTCATCTTGACCCCTGGCAGGTGTCTGGCCCCAACACCACAGAGGTAAGACCCAGAGAAACTGTGTCTAGAGCCAGTGGTCTCCACAAGCCTGCCGTATGCCAGATCTCAGACAGGACAAACCTCCATTGCTCTTTCCCTCTCCAACGTGCTTCTGGAAATGTGTTTGGCTGCTGGCTGGACCGGCAAAACAACATGGAGCTGTGCTGAGGCTTGGAAAGGCACTCCCACCTTTTACCTGCAGACAACCTAAATTATTCTATGATTGCATTAATATGATGGAGGCTCCAAGTCACTGAGTTAGAAAGAACAACTTTTTGTATTTAAGAAATCAGTGCAGCAGAACTTGAGTAAATATGATATATCCATAATTACTTTCCTCAATGACGATAACAGCTGCAAAAAAAGCAAAGAAACTGCTTACATATAAACTCCAGTTTGGGCAAGACTCTTTGGAAAAGCAGAGAGCCAGGACTTAGTTCAGTGTAGCTTTGATCACATGTGTAACTTTTAATGTTAACTTCATGCATAGATGTTTTGTGGTTCTGGGATCTAGCTGGGAAAAAAAAAAAAAACAAACCAACAATAAATAGCTGAAATATTTTTCTTGGACATTATTCTTTTCTATTTGGAGATATGTTAAGCAGCCTTTTGTTCTGGAGTAAAATGTCTTTGACAAAGTCTGTCAAACTAAGAAAAGAGAAACAAGAGGTTTCAACCACTTCACATAGAAGTGACTGCACTGCACAATTTATTTGAAGGTTACCACTGAGTCACCTTCACAGAGGATTTGACTGTTCACAAAAACATCCTCTGTCTTTTTTTTTTTTTTTATTATTATTATTATTATTATGGACATCTGACGGCTTCTTGAGTATCACCAGATGATTCCTTTTCATCAGCTTGTTGGGAGACGTGACTCTCCTCCCAACAGTGATGCTTCCAGCTGGCAGGAAAGCAGCTTGATAGCACTGCTGCCTACTTGGTAGTCCAGCTAGAGGGATGCCTTGGGAACAAAGAAGGGCAGAAAGATGCCAGAAGGGAAAGTAGCTGCCCATAACAACAAGGCATCTCAAAGACTCAAAAAATTGTGGTGAGAAGCAGACCCCACAGGGAATGAGAAGGTCTGTGTGCTGTCCCTGAGCTCACACGAGAGGAGGGATGATTATGGCACTCAGCCTGGTAATTCCGTTGCCACACACTTCACTAATGTGCAAATGCAGCGAAGGGTGGCCAAATACGCTCAGAAAAAATACCAGTGAGGAGGTAAAAACAAGTCTGAACTAGCTGCCAGCCCCAGAGAAATTAGCTGGGCTGGGCTGGGCTGGGCTGGCTTAATTGGGGCTGACCTGCAGCTGGGCTGGTCTCACTTAAATGGGGGTGGGTGGGCTGGCATCACCTGGATTGGGCTGGTTTACCTTGGTTTGGTGCAGGGCTGGGCTAGGTTGGCTTACTAGAGCTGGGCTGGCTTACCTGGGGCTGGGCTGGGCTGGGCTTTGCTGCCTTACCTGGTGCTGGTCTGGTCTGGTTGAGCTGGGGTTATACTGGGCTAGCTGACCTGAGGCTTAACTGGGGCTGGGCTGGCTTGCCTAGGCTGACATGGGGCAAACCTGGGCTTGGCTAGCTTACCTGGGACTGGGTTGGGCCAGACTGGCTTAGATGGGACCGGACTTAGGTGGACTTGTCTTACCTGGGGTTGGGCTGAGGATGGGGTGGGCTGGGCTGTCTTACCTTAGGCTGGGATGGGTTAGGCTGTCTTACCTCGGACTGGGCTAGTAAATCAGCCCAGTCCCAGGTAAAGCAGCCCAGCCCAAGGGAAGCAAACCCATTTTGGACCAGCCCAGCACAACATGAATCACGCCAGCCCAGCTCCATGTAAGGCAGACCCACCCAACCCAAACCAGCCCAGCCCAAGGTAAGCTAGCCCAGCCCAATACAGCCCAAGATTAAGCCAACCCAGAGCAGCTCAGCCCACCCCGAGACGAACCATCCCAGTCCAGACCTAGGTAAGTGATGCCAGCCCAGCCCACCATAGCCCAACCCAAAGTAAGCCACCCCAGCCCAACCCAGTCCGAGGTTTCAATTGGCTGGAATTGTCTATTAGATTGCTATTAGCTGGAAAATATTTAGATGCTTGAAAAGCCGTTACTGGTTTGGGAATATTTAATTAGTTTCATTTCATGGTGCTGCCTTCCTGAATTTTTGTCAAAATAAATACTAATTTATAAAATTTAAATGTCTAAAAAATACCTATTCTGTTTCATATTGTAGACTTTATCACTAGTTTAGTTCTACGTTTGAATACTCTTTAAACACCTGCATCATAAATATTTAAATCAAAGTAATAATTGGAAGAAATGCAGTAGGAACATTGCATCTTCTTTAATGAGCAGTGTTTCTCTTTTATACTGGATCATAATGTCTCAATGACAACAAAACAGACACGGTGATTTTTTTTTTATTAGAATCTATGAACTAGAAACTCCTCTACTTCTATGTTCTGTGCAAAGTAACTCAAATTAAGCCTTGTGGACACAGGCTACAGGATCTGTTCTGGGCTGCAATGAGCTGTTTGGGTATTTTAACTCTTCTAACGGTTAAAACTTTTCTTCTCATTTCTAGAACAAAGGGAATATATCATTAATACTCTTTTCTTGAGTAACTGCTGTCTGGTACCTAGATTGATGTTGTATTTTACTTTTGATGACTAATTTTTTACCCTTCCGTTTAACCACATATGTTACTTATTAAGAGTGATCAGCTTAGTAAATTCTTTCAGCTGTCATCAGGTTCAACAAGCCAGGCTTTTGTCCATTTTTCTCCAGGTGGATTCTCTATTCCTATTCCAGTAGTTTTTCCATTTCTTAATTTAACTTTCTTAAACTATATAGAAAAGATAAAACTGCGGTGTAGCGGGACATCTACTGAAACATTTTACTAAGTTTTAAGGTTTTGCTTTATTTGATCAGGAGTCTCTTGGTATTTAAAGAAATAAGATGGTGAATACAAAATAATATTGTTTCTGTATATTTCTACACTGTATCTCAATGTGGCTGATTTCAGTTTCACCTTAATCACATTTTATGGAACTGTGGCTGTTTCACTTAGCTGTCTTTTCTAAAATGATCTATAGAGTGTGCCATGCACACACACACACACACAAAAGAATCATTTTTTTGGTAAAAAAAAAAATTCTAAAGAATTTTTTTACATATTTTTAAAGTGTTTAATCCCTACCAAATCATAGTGAAGTAACATACAGAATTGTGAAACATTGTTTAGTTTGTCCTCCTATGAGAGAGGATTAACCCCACCTGGCTCATTCTGGTAGATGTTGGTTTAACCTTCTTTTGAAGAACTTAAATGAGATTGCCAAAGCCTCCCTGGGCACTCCCTTTCACCATTTTCACTCTTGTGTCAGGAAAAGTTTGTTTACCTGTTCTTTAGCCTTGTGTAACAGCAAAATTCCCACCCAGCTGGTCGCTCCCACATTGGGATGGAGGGAGGAAACAGAATGAGAAAAGTCATGGGTTGAGGTAAGACAGGGAGATCTTTGACCAACTACTGTCATGGGCAAAACAGACCTGACTTGGACAAAATTAATGTATTTTGTTGTTAATTAAAATACATTCGGACAGTGAGAAATAAAAAGACAAACACTATAACAGCACCTTTACTCACCCTTTTCTAAGGCTCAGCTTCACTCCTTCACTTCAGGTTCTCACACAACCCCCACGGTGCCAAGAGGCACAGGGGGATGGGGGCCTACAGTACATAGTGGTTTCTCTTTGCCACTTCTTCCTCCTCACACTTTTCCCCCTACGCAGGCATGGGCTTTCCACAAGCTGCAGTTTCTTCAGGAGATAACATCTATTCCAGTGTGGGCTCTTCCCTGGGCTGCAGGAGAATCTCTGCTCTGGTGCATGAAGGACCTTCTCCAACTCTGTGTTTCCCTCTGCTGTGTCTCCCTCTTGTTGTTCCTTCCTTTTCTGCCTGTGGGTCTTTTTTTTCCTTTCTTAAACACCTTTTCCCTGGGGTGCCACCACCTTGGCTGCTGGACTCAGCCATGCCCTGTGGTGGGTCAGCTGGAGATGGCTGGAATTGTCTGTGTCGGGCATGGTTCCTCCTCACAGGAGCTGCCCTGTAGCCCCAGTTAGCAAAACCTGGACACCTACAACCAATACAGTTCCTTTTTCCAATTTCAAATTAAAACCTTTGTGATGAAAATTTTGAGTCCATTAGTTCTGGTACTTCTCTCCATGAGCAAGGTTGGTAAGTTACTCCCTCCCCTAGTCTTGTTTCCTAGACTTAAAGATTCCCCTCGCTCTGTTTTCCCTAGAAATAATGTTTTATAAATCACAGTGCTCTCTAGATTCTTCAAATAATCCATGTACAGCACACCACAGTCCACCTGAGGCCTAAACTGAACAAGCAAACTTTTACAGACTACAGCAAAAGCATTTTTGGCAGCAAGCCCACCGTCAACCCTCCCACCTACCCCCGATTACCCCTTCTAGGAAAGCATGATATCGGCTTCAGCTTCGGGTACAATATGACTCCCAAAATTGGTCTGAAGAAAGAAAACTGTTTTCTCAGATTTTATCTGTGCAATTGATTATTCCTATATAATTAAGATGCTGGGCTGACTCTCATACTTGGGGCTCCGACAAGGGAAGAAGGCACTGGGGCTGACCTATGTCTGTGCCCTCGAAACTTCAGAATTGCCTCTGTAGGTCAGCACATTAATACTACATGAATTCTACTTGATTTTCACCTAAAAATATCTACTGTTTAAAACCTAACGTTCTGGGAGACATTTATATTTTCTGATGTTTGAATACATGCAATGAAAAAGTTCAATTTTGGCATTAATGTGAAGGAAAGATTTTCTGAAGGAAAGGAGCATGTTTGGAAGTAAATGACTCAATCATTTAAAATGATAATAAAATAAATACCTTCAGTGTTTTGAATGAAATAATGGTGATTGAAAAACTAACAGCATGTTGAACTAGTTTGTCAAAAATATTACCCAACTCAATGAAGAAATGTACTTGATTAACCCCACGAAGGAAAACATTGTGATGTGTATCCTGTTACTCACTGAAGACATTTGTCTTGTGTTGCCTAGACAGACTGTCACCATGTTCTCATCCATCTTGGTTACTCACAGCATACAACAAAACTATTGATTTGTATTCATTCTTATACAAATCATGAAGAGATTTCAGCACTGATGGACAGTTCTGTTGTATTCCTGTGCATAACAATTGCTAAGGGAGGTAAAATTACTTATCAGGCAGCAGCAGTAAATTTTACTGTGTCTGGTGTTTGCTATGCATTAAAATAAGAAAATATCAAGTTATGGTATACTGATTCCTTAATGAGATTATTCCCTTTAATATACGTTTGTGATTAGTGTTCACATTACCTCATTTGAGAGGAACATGCATGGAGAAACTTCTAACACTGTTGTGTATGTCATTCCTAATTTAGCTCGGCTGATATATTGAGGTTTTTTTAGGTTTTTTATTAGTCTCTAAAGCACAAGTTTAAGCAACTTGGAGAACAGAAGAGTCAGGCTGTGCATCTGACTACTTATTTTAACTTTGAAAAGGTATTTTAAAATTTACAATGTTTAAATAGATCTGTGTGTTTTTTGCTGTCATGTCCAGTCTGGGTGCATACCTAAGCCACACTGAGCAAACAATTTACAAATTCAAACATTAAGGAACCCAGAGGGTGAGCCACTATTACGTCTTCGAAGTTCAGACTCAATGTCCATGTGCCCCAGGTACAGCGTTTCTCAAATACAGAAACATACAGACCAGAAACGAATTCATGCTGATTAACAATACCCTTTGATCCTCGTCCTGTTGAAGTGCTGCAAAAAAATGTGCCAAGAAGAGTTACAGAATCACAGAATAACATGGGGTTGGAAGGGACCTCTGGAGATCACCCAGTCCAACCCCTGTGCCAAAGCAGGTCCACACAGAGCAGGTGCCACAGGAACATGTCCAGGCTGGTCTTGAATGTCTCCAGAGAAGGAGACTCCACCACCTCCCTGGGCAGCCTCTTCCAGGGCTCTGCCACCCTCAAAGTGAAAAATTTCCTCCCCATGTTTAGGTGGAACATGTCCAGGTGGGTTTGGAACGTCTCCAGAGATGGAGACTCCAGCACCCTCCATATTCAGTCATGTTCTTGGACCTTTATTTGCAGCACTTTGACAGCTACACAGCAGTTTTAAAGGCAGAGCTTCCCTCTTCTGCCTCAAATAGGCAAAGAAAGCATTACGTGCAGTGCTGCTTGAACATAACACAAATCCTTAAAGTTGCCCAATTGTAACTTCATTAATGCTTGAAAATACTAAATGTTTGATGGGTTGTGTTTATATGAAGGGAATAAGAGGTCACAGTAGAGTGAAGGAGATAAATAAGCTGCATAGACTGCACAGATACATCCCTCCCAGAACATAGAATGGTTATGGTTGAAAGGGACCTTAAAGATCATCGAGTTCCAACCCAACATGGAAGCCTCCAAGGCTGTTCGCTGGCCCTGGGGGCAGCTGGCATTGCTCAGCCTGTGCTCACGCCACTGAGGATACTTTCTTCAGATGCTGGTCTCAAGTTAGTGAGCAACTAGGAGCCTGCTGGGCTGGGAGAGGGCTATCTGCTCTGCCCCAAACCCTTCACACACCCCAACAGGGCCAACAGCTGCCTGGCAGTGCAGCGTGCCGGTAACATAAAGATTTCCAAACGCAAAGTTTACCTTGTCATAAAATAGTTATGATACTAGCAGGCTTTTTCAGCACACAGAGATGATATTCAGGGTACGTAAGCAGTGACTCAGGACATTTACACTGATCAGTCTCTGCCAAGTCAAAAAAATGAGAGCGTTTTCATTGCTCTTTCAGATCAATATGTATTTCGTTTCTGGGAAACGTTGGCCTACATCTCAGCAGAAGTTATCTGAGGCATGTGTAATCCCAGCAAGGAAGCCGTAAGAATTTTCAGGAATAAATCACAGAATCACAGAATCCCATGGGGTTGCAAGGGACCTCTGGAGATCATCTAGTCCAACCCCCTACCAGAGCAGGTCCACCCAGAGCAGGTTGCACAGGAACGTGCCCAGGCAAGGTTTGAATGTCTCCAGAGAAGAGACATTCAAACCCACCTGGACAAGTTACTGTGCAACCTGCTATAGGTAGACCCACTCTGGCAGGATTCTATGATTCTTGAAGATGCAAGATCTGAACACGCATGAAAGGAGCAGTTTGCTTTCCATATGCAGAAAAATGACCTGTAATGCCAAAGTGATAAAAACTATTCAGACAGCAGACGAGGCATTACTGAATTACAAGTGTTTCCCAGACACCCTAACAAGATCTGTCTAACTATTAACAGTTCATATCCCTTATTTGTCCCTGTCTCAGTACACACTTACTTGAGACAAGAAATTGAACTTCTCCAACTGCTTGGCATTCCAGCATTCACATTTGGAATTACAATGTGAGTGGGCATGCACTGTCTTGACACTGAAGGGGATTTGGTCTTCCTTTCATCCCAGCCTTCCCTGGAGCTCAAAATGAGTTCAAACTGTTTCCCCCAAAGGCAGTTTTAACAGGATCATTTTTAGATACTCTCTTCTTCCCGTCACACCCACAGCCAAGCCAGCCTTTTCATTCC
Organism: Gallinago undulata; assembly: GCA_026546715.1. Lineage (NCBI taxonomy): Eukaryota > Metazoa > Chordata > Aves > Charadriiformes > Scolopacidae > Gallinago > Gallinago undulata. The sequence goes on from JAOTQQ010000023.1 coordinate 89,589,103, forward strand.
AACAAAGCCCTACGAGTTCATTTGCATGTAAGAGAGCATTACATTATTCTACAATTCAAATATTTCAGAATAGAAAGCAGACATAAGTCATATTAAATATAGCAGGCAGCTGTAATACACATGGGACGTATGTCTATCACTTTTTTTTTGTTATTCCAATCAAAATGAAAACATCCTTCTCTTTTGTTATCTTCTAATTTAATCAATCCTATAACTTTTTTGTATTTTTATTTTTTAATTTAATTCTCTTTCTGAGGAAGTGGCATTAATCAAACATAGTGCAGCACAGCATAGTATCATCTTCCCAACATAGTTTTAGATGAACCCTCTTTGTAATATTTCAGATTTGCCTATCAATTAGTATAAACTGATCAGCTTGAATTAGGAGGGTTTGCACCAGCTTTTTTTTTCTCTATTTTTTGCATACATTACATAGATAAATAGAATAACTTAAGAGGCAAAAAACATGATGTTGATACCAGCCCGTTAAAAATAAAATGACAGTTAGTAATTCACAATATTAACACCAGTGGTGGATGACCTAGCTTTAGATATCCTAAACCCAAACTGGCTGATTTTCTGGCTGTAGCCATCTGCAATTGCTGGACTCTGTAAAGGAAAAGATGAATAAAAATATTACACTTTTTTTTTTTTTTACCCTGAGAATCAAACTATCTCTTTGAATGTTCCACCTGATCTTCAAAACAGTCTATGACAACCGGTTGATAAAAATTGCTCCTTGTATATTTTTGACTTTTTTTTTTAAAATGAAATGAATATTTTAGTTTGCAGTAGCCTTTTTATATAGTTTCTCCTTACAAAAAAAAAAAAAAAAGAGAGAGAAGGTTAATAGTGGAAATAACTTAGATCTCTAGAATAGATACATTCTAAAATATAAATCAGTGAAATCCTACAATACCAGCTCCACTAATTTGTCCCACTGCTCCATGGGTAGACTTCAATTTGCCAGGGGTCAGCACAAAGTAGACCTCTGTATCCTGCAATTAGAAATTAAAGGCGGGACAGGTTAAAATACAGAATTTTTTTCAGGTCACAACATATTTGGAACAAATGTAATAAATGCAAATGGTTTGAATACCTGAAAGCTCCCAAACGTTGACCTTAATGGGGCTAGATCAATAGCAGTCAAGGAGAGGCCACAGTTCTTTCCACCACTGGACCAGATGTTTCATGTCCTGCCAAGCTGGCTACTGTTAATCACTACTGAGTTTGGCCTTAGTGTAGCTAGCTCAATGAAACACTATAGACAAAAATAATGACATTACAAACCATATAAGCAGAATTTCTTTGTAAATACGCACAGGTAGTTTACAAACTTTTGAATGAACGACTGAGCACATAGGATCTCAGCAGCATGTGCTAATACAGGTAAGTAAAAGTTAGTAACTGACAGATTTTGTCATGTGCAATTGTAATAATTCCCCCTTTTTGGTATGCAACATCAATTCAGATTTGACACTTGCCACTGACCTTGATCACTACGACTGAAGATATAGGATTAACTGTTCTGAGTAGGGAGAAAAGATCTGATATAAATCAGTCACTATAAAAAGGTTTAAGAAAACTAAGTAGCTCTTTTGTAAAAGGTGGCACAAACAGAAATTTTATTCTCTTCAAGAAATACTACAAAATCATAAGTACAGTTTGAATTTCATCTTGGGAAAACTCAGTGGAATATGAAATGGTTTATGAAAACCAAATTGGGAAAGATCTGTGTTCATCCCTGTCAGTTGTCCAAAGTAATGAGCTGTAATTCGTGCTTTCCTGCCTATTATATTTTTTTCTCTACGTCTGTGTCGTGTCCCTCCTAATCTCCAGAACATTCTAGATATCCCTCCCAGATCTCTATAATCATTCTTATACCCTCTTTTCTGTACGACTGCCTTCGCCCTGGGAAGCAAAGGGTAGAGATTTTGCTCCCAATGACCTTTACTGCAGTGGATGTCAAAGTGGTTTCATGCTTAGATTGTCTGTGGCTTTGGTACGCTGCCAGTCAAAAAGCAATAATGGAAACACCAACAGGAAAACAGCCATTCTCTGTAGTTTATTACCCAGTCAAATCTGAAGATCATTTCCTCGCATCAGCCATTGGTATTTTCCTGGCTCCAGAACCATGCCCCAGTCAGAGTTCCTGCAAATGATGTAGGTATACCAGAGACCCCAAAGAAAGACTCCAATAAAATTTCGTGTTTCTCAGTTAACCAAAACAAAAGATCACATATATATGATAAAAATGAGATCTTACTATTAGTCTTATAATACTGGGCCATCTTGGGACTGGAAGACTGTCCTGGTTTGAGATAAAACAGAACCAATTTTCTGTTCAGTAATTTCACTTTTCAATTAAGCCTCTTCTAACTAACTGCATTCTCTGAAATTACTGATATGTTTTTCATACAGTGTCCACTTCCAGAGTTATAAGAGCTGATGTTATAGAATCACACCACCATACCATCCCTCTGCATACAAGGGACGGTATGCAGAGAGGCTCCAGCTTATAATTATTGGTATAACAAACAAGGTCAGCTAACGTTGTTATTTGCTCCATTGGAGGGTCAAAAATGGCTTCAGAATACAAAATTATAACAATATTATGACAGGCCAAGGAATAGAAAGTAAACAAAATAAGAAAAAATTCTCTACTTTTACAGTAAAAGGTTTGATATGGGCTTCGAGGTCTCAGAAGTAAAGGACACTCTTTATTTTGCTTGGAAAAAATCCAGGTATAAAAGACTTAAGTGGATATAGGATCAATACCACTGAAATCTCTCAAGTGATCTCTCTCTAAAACTCTAAGGGAATGGGAAAAGAGAATGATAAAAGACCTGTGAATTTCAAGAGCAGGTCCGCAGAATAATTCTTCCTTGAGCTGCTAGATCTATCAGTATTGTTCTTTCGTTTCGTGGGTGGAAATCTCTATTTGTGGAGGAAGAAGAGGAAGGTGTGCTGAAATTCCCAAGGCAAGATATGCTCAGGACAAGTATGTTTGTAAAATGGCCTGAGGCTGAATCATCAGTGGTCAGCCTCAGTTCTTGCTAAAGTTACCTGAATTGTAGAGTGCCATGACCTGAAAAGATTTTTTCTGTAAATATGAATCACATATGACGTGACGAAGCCTCACTGAATTTAGACACAGAGGTTGGGATCCACCTAACCTAAGGTAGTATCTGAAAATTTGTCACCTAAATATGTTTTAATAACCTGAAGGTCCCTTTGCAGCTGTGATAAATTGATAGTGCAGTGCAGATAAATAGATATCTAAGGTAAAGGAGATGAACCCCTTTCTAGAGGTGCTTATTCTCTCCATTAATTATAAAGGAGTGTAGCACTAATTAGCTTACAGTCAGGTAGCTGGCTTTGAGATCTATAGTTTCTGTTGAAATGAATCCCAGAATGTTAAAACACAATCTAGTTCTACAAAATATATTTTCTATATTGTCTATATTGTCTAATCTGTGTTTTGACAGCAGAGTCTTCAGGTCTTATCAGTACACCTAAATGTTTTATACAATCCATGAGTAAGGACTTCAGGAGTGGACTCAAGTCAACTAATATCATGATTGGAAAGCAAAGCAATATTAAAGGCTGTAGGTTATACTTAAAATCCTACCCCCTTCTCAAGTGCCCTTATAGGATTGAGCGAAACAGAAGTGTTAATTGCACAGATTTTTCACAAATATTTTCCTGGTGCTTGGCACCTGAAAACGAGCCCAGAGATCAGACCTCCTAAAAGGCGAATGGAAGACATGATAGTGTTGCCTTTTTCTCCCGTAGTTGAGTGGCTAATACATTGAATCAGGACAGGTCTTTATTCTGTTCTTTATTTGAGGAACATGCATCTTGCACCTTGCATAGTCAGTAGACTGTAAAGTCTTATAAAGAAAAGCTTTGTTAAAAATTCCAGAACGGTAAAGTATCTTCAGTATTTCCCAGGCCAAGGGAAAACTAAGCTCTAGCCTGGGGGTTTAAGGTATTCACTTGAAAGAACAGACCTGGGTTGAAGCCCATCTTTTAACGATAGTCTCTGTACCAGATGATAAGCATTTGCTGATGTGAGAGTTGGAACTGCATCATCATGAGGCTACAGTCACACACAGATGTTCTCTTTTGGGCTGCTACATATGTAATTGCTCCAAACAGTGAAAAAGCTTCCACAGCAGGGATTCTAAGAAAGCCTTACCATGGAAGGAAATGAAGAGACTAAGATAGACTTGGTGTTTGCAAGTCTAGACTCGTTTTTGGATGGCTTTCCCACAACTCAGTAAATACAGGGAAGAGGTGGTGAAGAATTACTTTACTGAAAGAGTGGTCAGGCACTGGAAGAGCCTGCCCAGGGAGGTGGTGGAGTCACCATCCCTGG
>JAOTQQ010000023.1:89608175-89622252 GCA_026546715.1 Gallinago undulata
CCCTGGGGGAAGAGGGAAATTCCAGAATGTGGGGAGCGGGAAGGGAGAGGGCAGCGGCGGGCTGGGAGAGGCTTCAGCACCGCGGACAACGACCGGCTGCTGGGGGGGGGGCCGCTCGGGCAGGGCGGTCGGTTCAGCACCACGGACAGCGACCGGCTGCTGGAGGCCCTTTGGTCCGGGCGGTTCAGCACCCTGGACAGCACCCACCCCCCCGCGATAGATGCAGGCACACGGAGACACAGACAGACACACAGACAGACAGACAGACCACACACACACACGCAGACAGGCAGGCAGAGACACGCTGGCACAGGCACGCACCCGCACACGCACACACAAACCCACGCTCACACTCCCCCTGGCAGGAACAGACAGACAGACAGACACGCACACGGATGCGCACGCACAGAGGCACACGCACGGACATACGTAAACACAGGCACACATATAGACAGACACGCAGACACACACGAGACACAGACAGGCAAACACACACACAGGCACACGCATGCACAAGCGTGCACACACAGACACTGGCACACGCAGATGTGCATAGACACGCACACGCAGAGGCACACGCACACCCAGACACACACATGTGTGCAGATGTGCACAGACACAAGCACACAGAGACACACACACGCAGAGACACACACGTATGCAGATGCACAGACACGCACACACACAGACACACGCACACAGAGACATACATGTGTGCAGATGTGCACAGCCACATCCCCACACAGACACACACGTGTGCAGATGCGCACAGACATGTACACACAGAGACGTTCACACAGGCACACACATGTGTTGCAAATGCGCAGACACACGCACACAGAGACATGCACACACATGCGTGCAGATGGGCACAGACACACCCACACACAGACACACACGTGTGCAGATGCGCACAGACACGCACACACAGAGACGCTCACACCAACACACACACGTGTGCAGATGCACGGACACGCACACACAGAGACACACGCACACACAGACACACGCACATGTATGCAGATGTGCACAGACATGCACATAGATATACACACGTGTGTGCAGAGGTGCACAGACACATGCACACAGAGACACACGCACACAGAGACGGGCACAGACATGTACACACAGAGACACACAGACACACAGGCGTGTGCGAATGTGCAGACACACAGAGAGTCACACGTGTGCAGATGTGCACAGACATATGCACACAGAGACACACGTGCCCAGAGACATACACACACGTGTGCACACATACATACATACATACACACACGCAGACACACACACGAGCCCTAACGCCCGCCGCCCGGCCACGCCCACCCGACGACAACCAATGGCGCGGCGACACTCCCGACAGGCCCCTCCCTTTACCGGATCTCATCCACCAATGGGAGTGTGGGGGGGGCGGGAGAGCGCGCGCTCGCCCCTCCCCTCCTCTCCCCTCCCCTCCCCGCCTCCCTGCTTCGGGCCGCCGCCGGTGGGAGCGGGTCGCTGACTGGCGCGAGGCGGCGCGAGGCGGGCGGGGGGAGAGGCGGGGGGGAGAGGCGGCGCGAGGCGGGCGGGGGGAGAGGCGGCGCGAGGCGGCGCGAGGCGGGCGGCGCGAGGCAAGGCAAGGCAAGGCGGGCGGGCGGCGGCACGCGCTGACTCGCGCTGACTGAGTGGGCGCGCGCCCCCGCCCCCGTGAGGGGAAGGCGGAGGCGGTGCCGGTGCCAGTCCCTGCCAGGGCCGGACCGGAGCGGGCCGGGCCCCCGCCGCGGGAGTGGCGGCCGGCCGGCGTACGGCAAGGCGAGGCGGGGCACCGAGCACCGCACCGCACCTGCCGGCCGCGGAGCGCTGAGGGGGGTCGGGGAAGGCGGCCGGGGGAAGGCGGCCGGAGGAGCCAGCCCGGCGGCCGCGCAGCCCGCCCCGGCGTGCCCAAGGCGCGGCGGGCCCCCGACGGAGGCGATGGAGCAGGAGAAGTACCTGCCCGAGCTGATGGCGGAGAAGGACAGCCTGGATCCCTCCTTTGTTCACGCCATGCGGCTCCTGGCCGACGGTAAGCCTCCCGTACCCTCCCCGTCGCCGCCGCCACCCCCGGGCGGGGGGTGATTGTGGGCTCGGCGGGGTGGGAACCGTGGGGGGATCTCCGGTGGGGCCGGGGCGGCGCGGAGCGAGGGGCCGGGCAGCCGGGCTTGTGTGCCCTGGAGCCCCCACGGGAGGAGCCCGGTGGGGCTGGGAGGAGGAGGGGGGGGGGATGCCCTTCGGGGGCCGCTCCTCGGCCCATGCGTCGCCTCTGCCGCCGGTGGCCGGGCTCGGCGAGAAGGGCTTCCGCGGCTGCCCCCGGGGTTTTATTCTCTGCTTTCTTCCTTAAAGTCGTTCCCTCTCGTCTCCCACGCTGAAGTGGTAAGGTTTGTAGGGAAAGGCTGTGATTTCGGCTGGCTGCGCAATGTCAGGCGTTGATGGGGTCTGCCTTATCGGCTTCCTCGCATTGTTTCATCCAGGACACGGGTTGTTTGTTTGTTGTTTTTTTTTTTTTTTTTCCTTCTTGTTTTTCGGTGGTGGTCCAGAATATACTGCCTGCGGCGTCGGTATTCCTTGTCATTCCCTCGCCTTTCCTCTCTGGAGTTGAACTAGTTCAACCAGAGATTCTTCAAAAAGTTTTTATAATTTGCTCTCTCTTAATAACTGCTCAATGCAGTCATTGAGCGCGGGCCTTGTGGTACGGCATCTCAACTTTTGCAGGAGTGTAACCCAGTAAGTTTCCCCTCGTATTTCTGTTTCTTCTGAGGTATATCGTATTTATTTAAAAAAAACCCTCTTAAACTTGGAACCTGATGTCCGAAAATGTAGTAAAGAATGATGCATAAATCAAAACAACCTATCAAGCCCCTAAATAAGACTAAGGCAAAGAAATGTATGGTTAGGCCCTTGAGAGAGAATCACAAATTCAAATAAGCTCCTATTCAGAGGTGGTGAATAATTTCCAAAGTTCTGTGATGCCTTAAGGGAAATCATAACTAATTAAAACTGGAAATGGTAGCAGTAAGTGTCTGTCAGCAGTCTTTATATAGTATTTCCTTAATATATACATTCTCTTGATTCCAATGAAGATTTCAAGTCCATGTTTTGTTGGAGTTCTGCTGTTTGTTGTCTGGGAAATTGACTAGGAGCACTGACACGTTCAGTACATTTCTGTCATAGCTACCTGCTGAAAAGGCAGCCACGCTACTTTTTGCGGTGTCGTTTCTCCTAATAAACATTCGATAAACAACGTCCGTCTTTCTTAGAGGGATGTATTTTATTTATTTTTTTTTCCTCACCTTGCAGTTCGATCTTTTCCCAGAGGGGGGAGGCATCTACTGAGCGTCTGTGCCTGTGCACGGGAAAGAAAGAAAATGCGTGAAGGACAAAATTGAAAGCGTGCAAAGTAAACTTAAAAAACCCCAAAACAACAAACCAAAAAAAAGGAGAATAAAATAGGTGCTTCTGGGCATCAAGTCCACGCTGAAATTGCATTTTGAGCAACTGTGAGGCTGGATAAATGATTAGTTTTCTCGGTCTTTCTTAGTATAACTAGGACTATGCGTATTTCAGTGGATTTTTTAAAAGACGAAGGTGAGTTGTCTGTAGGGAATGCTAATGTCAGATTCACACCAGATACCTGGCATTATCCTTCAAAACACCATCTGTCAAGCTTTCTAGAGATCCGTTTTAGAGTCTAACATATGATGACTGTTAAAACGCTTTCATCAAGATAGCAGTATAACTACTTAAGGAAGCAAGAATTAATGCCCTGGTTGCTGCTGTGTATAAATAGGAAGGAAATGTATAGAACTGGCAGATATTTTTTTTGGGGTGCCAGAAGAACATGGGACAGTGGTGCAAGGGTCTCTGTAATACTGTATTTCTGGGATACGTCCGCAACAAAGCATACTTCCAGACTGGGTTTCTGTTCTTTAAAATAAAATGTAAATCAGCTGCAAACATAACAATAGCAGCCACGTGTTATTTTTTGGTATACTAAGCTTTTTTTTTTTTTTGATTGCCAGTAGAGTTTATGTAAAATGCCAAAGTGTAGATTTGAAGGGGTTTGTGTCAGAGTTGAGAGGTTTGAGTGTTTGCTCTGACTTGAAAGTGCTGTGATATTTCATGTCAGTTGCGAGAACCTGAGGTTGAGAAGAGACATGCTGCTGTCTGAAACTGCAGGACACGCAAGTGATAAGCATTCCAGAACTACTTTTTCAATTTATGAGGCTGGATTTACTTGTGAAGATAAGACCCCGTGTTTTTCCCCATTAATGTTTTGTTGTTGTTGTTGTCATTTGCTTGATTATTTTGTTTGTTTGTGTACTTATTTTAAAAACAACAGATTGCTGATGTTTTTAATATGTAGATCTGTGTCCTACAGCTTGACCTGTGTCAGATGCATGCCTGAATCAGTAGCTGTTCAGCCCTCGCTGCTGAGGGATGAGTGGAAGTTACTTACTTTAGTCAACTGGGTAAGAGCCTCCGTGGTGCAATGTGTGGTAAAACCCACAGAAAAGGGACATTTCCTGTGGCAGAGAATTTACACACTTACCAAACAACACAAAAGTGAGGAAAAGGGTGCTAGTGCTTCTTAGATACAAAGTGTGAAGGCGTAAACCAAGTAATTTCTCTAAAAATCAACAAGGGAATCTGTGATGGGTTCTGAAAATGAACCCAGTCTCTAAATAACTAATCTAGTGCCTTAATCAGAAAATACTTTATTTCCCCCTGGGTCATTACCTGTTTTATGTAGAAGTAGCTCCTACATGATTATTACACTATTAGAAATGGAAAAGCCATTTGTGAGTCATCTGTTAGAAGAACTTGTGAAGTGTGAGTGGTTGGTGATATTTACCTCAGTCTGATTTATCCAAACTTTTGCAAGATTAAACATAGTTATTCTGACAATATAATCTAGTCAGCAACGAAAGCAGAAGACCTCTTTTAATTGTAGTAGGTGGCCAAACTTGAAATAAATGGCAAATCTCTGTCTGTTGGAGAGGGCTTTTCTGTATTAACTGAAGTATTTTGTGTACCAGGATGTTATAACAGCTGTAAGAATCGCTGTTTCATGTATGGTTCTAAGATATTTTAGTGTAAACTGGTTGCAGGTAGTTATTTTCTTAAGTAAGATTGTACTGCTTCTAGTAAGGAGATATCCTGATCAATGTATGAGGTCAGATAATGCTTGGTCAGGTGAAGAATGAAAAGCATATTCTTGAGCAGTACCTTTTCTACTTTAATTTTGCTTCTGCCACGGCACACTCAAGCTCCAGTGAGAGCCGAGAGCCTCTCTCTTCTAGTGCTACCTTCCATGGTAGCTAATGAGCTGCTTATGTGTGCTGGTTTTGCATGCATGTAAGTATTTATTGCTTTGTGTAAGATAGCTATGATTATGAATATAAAATTAAATGTGTGACTTCATCTGTGAAGGTGAATGACATAGAAAGCTACAACTGGCTGGAACCTTTTGATAGTTCAAAACTTGTTCTATATCAGTGTTATTTTTAATAAGCTAAGGTGTCAGCTAATTGTCTATAAACTTTTTGGGGCAATCAGATTTTGTATGTGTTTATATGTTTGTGACTTCAGGATATCTTGCACAGTATATTATTAAAGCCAGCTATGTGTGTTGTAATATAATCATAAAGGAAAAAGACCTGTTGGAAAGAGCTGGCCAAAGTAAGAGCATCTCTCCCCGTGGAAATATCAGCATTACTTGGGTAATGAGGTAGCTAATTTCTCTCTATGTAATGACAGTACAATTGACCTCAGACTTTCAGCTGGCATTCTGAAGGCAATGAAGATAGGGCCTTTAACTTTAATCTTGAGTTAAGTCTCTAGATGATTCCACGTGGCATAGCATGAGTTTGTTAAACCCCCAGTCGTGTCAATTAGGTTCGTACAGCTTAGCATCATAAAGCTTCTTGTAGGACAGGGCGTGATTATTCAAAAAGTATATGATTACTTAGCCTTTACGCTCAGTCAACGTTAGTATGGTCTTTCAGACAAGCCTGCAATAATTGTTCTAGCTAGTCTGAAAACTGTTGATGTAATGCAAATTCATTTTGTTATGTGTTCAGGATTTCAACTAATTTATTGGCTTATGCAGGTTTTGGATTTCTTTGGGCTTCTGGAGATGCATTTGCTTTTCATATATAAGGGCAGATTTAGTTCATAACTATATGTTTCTGTTAAAAACCTAGGGCAATAATAAGGTCACTACATGAAAATTCTTATTTTTGGCAATACAGAATATGACAATCATATCCTTAGCCCAAGATGTGAAAGGCCAGTGGTCAAGCCTGTGACCTGCTCAGGCCTCTGATACTTTTCATTTTTTATCAGATTTTCCATTGAAAACTGCTTGTGAAAATATACTTCCAAATTTATTACTGTACTCTGTCTAAACAAGCCTTTGGGTTAAAATAAGATTAACATAAAGTGTTAATGTACATTTATACATTAATATCAATCTGTGGGCAGTCACTTTTCTGCTTATTGTTTCTTTTTTTTCCTGGTGTTTACATCAGATGAGAAGAAAAACACAGGTTCACAAAATACTTTGTATTAATCATGGTTTACTTTGCTGTCCTGGGAAATGCAATGTAAATAACGGGAAGATTGACTCAGGAAACATAGCATATTTGGAGTATGTATTTTAGGTATCTTGCTTTCATTAGAAACTAGATTTATATGGCTATCGTTTGGATCATTTTAAATAAAAAAGGAGTATTATCAGTGCAAACTCGAGGTGAATATGAGGTTCTTAGGATTTGTACAAAGCAGTAATGTGCTAGGCATTACAGCTCACTAAAGTTAATGTGAATCTTTCTATTGCCATTAATGGGCTATCAGGCAGTCCTTATACAAATATACTACATTGACTGCTGCAGCTAATATCTTTGTGATCACAAAAATCAGTAGAATATACTGCAGGTTTTAGAACTGACTGAGTTTTGCTTTCTTAATGTTCTTGATTGTTTGTTTTTTTTTTTTTAAAGGTGAATAGGTTTGTTTTTTATCATGGTATGACGACATGGTATGCGTTCATAATCTTAGGAAGTGCTTTTGCCTTGCAGAATGTAATACAGATGAATCCAAGGTAATAACCAGATTTAAGGAAGACAAAATACTGTAAAAATGTTAGAATGAATATGACAAAGCAACCTTTGTAAGTGTTTATATTGGCTCTGAGTTGTTAGTCATAGAAGTTGAGTTTGCTTAAGAGGAGAGAGGAAAAAAAAAAGATGGGATTAAAAAAAAAAATCTCTCCCTTTCAGACGTCTGAAGCAGTTTAGGACTGTTTGATCTGTGATCTTAGAAAATATGTACTTTGAAACACAGTAAATTCTCTCGCAGAGAGGGAACAATATAAATGCAATAACTGAAGGTTAGATTCTGATACCCTTGTGTTACAAATAAATAAATAAATGGGGCTTCACTCTTTTTAAATGGTGCTATTTGACTCGGTGAAGCTGCTTAAGACTCAATTCAGTGCAAGTTAAGAGAATTTAGTGTCAATTGTTTAAGGGAATGTCAAAGGTGTTTGCTCTGAGGCTTATCTGGATTGCCATAGCCTCACCAGCAGAGTGCACTGGTTTTTGGCAATATGAATGTTTTCCTTGGAAGGAAAAGAGCATTTTGTATTCATTCTGGGAAGTCTTTTAGTAAATTTCTTTCATACTTAGTCTCCTTGGTGTATTAATTCAGGGAACACCTCCTGTAATTGTCTATCTCTCTCCCTTTATTCCTCCAAGTAGATATTTTTAAACTCAAGGATTTGGGAAATTGATCATGTTTGCAGTCAGTACCAAGAGAAGGCATAATAGCTGGATAGCTGAGTAGAAAATCCCAGTCAACTATTAACTTCCCAGGTACAGAACACCTGTATAATGTGTAGAATGGAAGAGTGGCCATTCCCAACCAGGAGGTGGCATAATTGGGCTCCACATGCCAAAAACAGAGCTTCATAGCCTTTTCCCAGAAGGTGCTAGGATAGTTTGGCCCAACAGGTACATCAAATTTTTATGCATTGGATGCATGTTTTTCCCCTGTAAGCAATATGCAGACAATATACGCTGACAACCAGATTTGCTGGGCTATTTAATAGTCTATAATATCCGATATGATCAGTAGTGACCAGTGCATAAGACTCCTAAGAAAGGCTGAACATGTACCTACAGCCCACCAAAACAACGCCGTGAGAATGAAACTGTTCCTCCATGACAACTGAGGACACAGGTTTCATGCTCAAAGTAGGAGGTGTGTTGGGTCTTAGCTTAGAACACATAAATGTAGCTGTTTTTTTGGTAGTTCCTCTCCAAGCTGTATTAAAATAGGAATATGTCACACCTTTCTGTGCCTTGCAGCTGTACCGTGGGCTAAACGTACTGCCTAGATGAGACAGTGTTTTCTTGACCTGCAGGGTCACTGCAGTTACCCAACATTTCAGTTTAAGGTACAAGTGCCTTATCAAAACCAAGCAGTTTTTAACTGTTTCAATTTAAATCTCCCTCCTCCAACAAACTGCTGAATTTGAAGGAGTATTCAGTGTCCTCACAGATGACCTCAGAATATACTTTTTTTGAAAAAAAAAAAAAAAACACCCAAAAAACTTTGAGAAGAAATAAATAATAAGGAAAGTGTTTTCCTCAAGGATTTGAGGTCTTGATGTGAAAAATAAAAAAGTGCTGGTTTGCATGCTGATGCTTCCTAAGCGACGTGAGTGTATGCATTCATCTATTGTTCACGTTACATTTTTTCAGTCCTTGGATGGATATTGTAGCATGGGGTTAGGAACATTTAAAACGAAGCGTGTAAAGTAGGGAACTTTAATGATTGCTACAGTGTAGTCCTTGGCTGTATAAACACATAAGGACTTAGGCAGTCTGACCAGAGAAATGGAAAACCTTTACAACTGGGTAAAGGTTTGAGGTGTACAGTACATGGAGTTTCTTCCTTTAATCTTTGAGATCTCCAAGTGAAAAGGTCTTTATAAGGAATGTGTGTTATTCTTATTACTTTTAAAAGAATAATTTTACATTAAAATTTGCTGGCAGAAATAATCCTGGTTGCTACAGTCCTCTGTAAATCCTGTCATATTTTAATTAGAATCCTGCTGGAAACGAGTACAACTATTTCCTTAACCTATAAAGGACTGAAACTAATAAAAACTATGAAGAATTATCTAAGACTTTCAGTGGATTAAAAATCTTCAGTTGTGTTGTCCACCCCCCCCTCAGTTCCTGGAATAATTTATGACTCTCTCTGATTTTGCAAGTTTTGCTGTTAAAATTGAGCGGTTTTAGTTTGAATACTGAAAAAACTTATCAAGGGAAACTCATAATGATGCTACTGTGGTAATATTGAGGATCACCCACATTTAAATAAGATGATGCAAACTTTTGATGCTCTTATATGGCTGCATGTTATAGAACCAAAGACATCTTTAACGCTTCAAACGCTCTGCTGGCAATGGGCATTCCTGTCTGTTCTTCTTGGGTTAGCATGATCCAAAGCCTAAAAGACATGGCACAGGTCACTCCTGCCTTTGAATTTCTCTGCACCTGCCGAAGTGTTCATCAGATCCTCTAGCACCTATTTCTTGTTGTAAAGGTTACGTGAAAAGAAGTAAACCTCAAAACCTTTTGGTTTGTAAACTACTTTGAATTCTGGGAATTGACATTACATTCTGGAACAGTTATACCTCATGCTAGACTATAAAATATTTGTTAAAATCTGCATTCCTCCTTTTAGGTCTGCTTTGGATCTGAAAGGAAAAGAATTCTACGTTTATAGTAGAAGCAGTTTAGATTTGCTAACTGAAGGCAGGTATGTCTTCAGGAAAACAAAGGGAGGGATCAAAGCCCATGGCTTTTAATCAGTCAGCTTCTGAAAAGCAGCACTGTGAATTAGAAGGAAAACTGTTTTCTTAGGAGGTGTGAGCGTTGGAGAAAGAAAACAAATCCCCTCTTGGTATATTCCCCTAGTTTAATGCCCCCTAGAATCCAAATGTGCATTTCAAAGCTCTTTTTCAAATGCTTGAAGTTAAAGAACTTGCCATGAAGTCAGGGACCATGTATGTGTTTTGTAAATGTTTTTTTTTTGGTGTTGAAACATTTAGAGTTGTCTTCTTACCTATCATTATGTAAATTTTTATGTTATGTATTTCTGATAATATCAACTTATATTGCTGATTTTTCTGAATACTTCTAAGCAAATTTGTGTCTTGCTTTTTGTCTTTTTTTTTTTGAGATTGCAGTAAGAACTTCATGGTGTCATCTGTGGGTTGTGCCATGTATCCTTTGGCGTCAGCTGGGAAACGAGCGAGACTTTATTTTTATAAATATTTAGGACTATGCTGATTTGCTGCAGCTATGAAGCTGACTCTCTGACTTTCCAATTTGCAACTTAAACTGATTTTTCCCCAGTTCTGCTGAAATGAGCAGCACCAAACTCTTAAGTGATTTACTGACTTCTCTGTAGACGTTTGAAGGGTAAATTAAGGAATGATAAAGTGAGGTAGAATTCAGAGAGACCTTTCTCCCTCCTTGTCTTCAGTTAGCTGTTTAGCAGGAAAATTGAGAGTTAATTTTGGTAAATGATACTTATTATCCTGGTGTATCCATGGGACTACAGAGCTATGTAATAGATTTAGCTTTTGGACAGATATAATTATTTCACTAATATTTGTATGCAGACTAGTGGGGTTCACTTTAGTCCATTGTAAAATTTGAAATAACTTTGTCTTCGTATTCATAGATATTTGTAGATATATGAATTATATATCCATTTGTTGTTATGTTCAAAAGCCATTGGCAGGTAATCCGCCATTCTCATTTTTCACATCACGTGGAGTCTTTTTCCTGATCCTACACATTCGTATTTAACAAGAAGATAGTCCTGTCTCTGTAAATATTGCACAATGTCCTGTAAGTTATTCTAATTCAGTTTTGTTTGTCAGGGGTCTTCCAGATGCTGTGTTGTTGCTGTTACTGGAGCGGTTGCTTTGTTCATTGCTTGCTGCAAGTGGTTTACTGTAAACATCAACAGATCAGGTTGTACAGAATCCCGTAAGAAATAGTTTAGTGACCAGTGGAAAAGCAAAGGAGTCCATAGGTCAGCAGGGAATGTGGGGAAACAGATGCTCATGTTACTTATTTTGTTACTCTTCTTTATCTGGAAGACTAAACTGTGAGGTTGTGTGGATATACAATAGTTTGAGTTGTGCATGACAAAAAGGTGTTCACTCAGTATCAGCTTGTTGGAATACACAAACCATCTGTTCCAGCGTGAAAATACTCTTGCTGCCCTGAAGTGTATCAATAATCTGAAATTATATATCTGGTGAAAGGGAGAAGACTAAAGTTTGTTTTCCACTACTACAAAGACTTTGAGATAATGTTTGTTGTATTTTTTTTTTTAATAAAAAATGTTTGTACTGTCAACTATCCAAGTGCATCTTGTGGTGGGAGTGGACAATGTCTTCATCAGAAAGCAGAAGGGGATCAGCTTAGTTTAGACAGAAAGCATGAGCATTGTTTTTAGACAGAAAGCATGAGCTGCATCCATCAAAATACTAAGAAGTCCTCAGTTGGAGATAGAAAAATAATTAGACACTAATACAAACTTTTGCCTACAATTTTCCAGATCTTGACAGTTCACTTCTGTCCCTTCTCACAGCCTTTGAAAGATTTTTGTAAATAATGAAAAAGTAGGGTGGCGAGAGGGAAGAATAGGGAAAGAGGAACAGAAAATGCAGGAAGGGTGGAAAAAGGAGAGAAGAAAATAAGGGGGCATTGTAAGGGAAGTGGAGAAGGGCATAGCAGCGCAGGAAGGATATAGAGAAGAAAATTAAAACAACAAAGGGAAGAAATAAATTCTTGTTTAACAGGTATAAAAATGTTTGGTTACTTTAGCTGTAAGAAATTGATGAAAGCTAGAAATATTGAATGCAACAGTCTATTTTGCAGAGGTGCTCCTCATTTTATATTAAAGAGGAACTGAGATCTTCCTTGTAGTGGCATTTACAGTCATTTTAGAATACTATGGTTAGCTAGTTAATAGCTTATTTACGCCTTTTATTTTAAAAGGTAGTACTGTAACATTGAACAAATAGAAGCTTTAGATACGGAGTTGCCTTCTTTCTTTGCATAATAGAGCCTTCAGATTTTGGATTGGATTGTGGTAGTGTTATGAGCTGTGAACTTGGACTTCTATTTATTTATATCCACAGTTTTCTCATTACAGATGAGAAGGATTCTCCAGATTCTGCCTCTTCTTGTTTCTCTGCATTGCCTGCCCCTGGTAACTGACGCCTCCCCCAGCCTTCCTCTGAGCAGCTGACAGTGAACTTCCCAGCCTTGGCCACTTTCATTCTGTTTTATACCCTTCTCCTATTCTCAGAAGCTCTGTGAAGAGGAGGAGGTGTTTTCTTTTTTTCCATGGAGACTTGAGCTGGGAGTAAAGCTGGCAGCTTTATTGGAGAAGGGTGTCAGGAACGTTGAGCACAAGGTGTTATGGTGAGGAAAAAGGCAGGTGACTGGATAGTGTGTCTTTAGGAGAGAGGAGGATTAGTTGGGAGGGAGCCTCAGAAAGACAGAGCAGAGCACGTGGAAAATGTTGGAATAAAAATTAAACTGGATACTTTTTTCCCCTCTTTAAAGGCATAATGTTTATCAAAGTAATATACTTAACTTGCTATGTGCTCTACTTAGCCATATGAGCAGATAAATAGTTACTGGGTGTATATATTTCTTTTCCTACCAAAGAAAGTGATGCATATAATATAATAGTGGTAGCATAGGGCTCTATCTTAAAGAAAAAAACCTGCACTTCCATCATTTGATTATTCATGTTTTAGTCCATACCCCAGTGGATGCATAATTCAGTGTAACATTGCTAATGCTGCTTTGAAAAGAAAATGATATTCGCATGATCATGCGTGCTTCAAGGATGAGTGTTTCAAAAATAATGACTTCTGCATGTCTTGCATCCAGAGAGATAAACTTACTCAGGTGTTGGCATTTCCAAGCATAATCAAGTATGATTATTCAAGAAGATAATACATGTCAAATACAAATGAGATCAGATGTTGCTTGTCTCAGAACAGAAGACACAGATAAGAAAACCCAAAACTTTTTGGTAAAACTAATAGGAAGAGAACTTAACCTTTTCTAAAAGGTGCCACTAAATTATACTTTGCTAGTCCACAATACAGTTTGTCAGGTAAAATAAATTGAGCCACACTTGAATGTTGAGGGTTTTTCGCTTTGAGGGTTTTTTATTAGTTTCCTGAGTTTGAGTAAATGTGAATATCTTGCGGATATTATTGTGGTATTCATGTCATCTGAGACAAATTCTTATTTTGAATGAATTTTGACTACAGCTACTTTAAATATTCCCAGCCCTTTGTAACTTTAAAAGTACAAAACTTTCAATATTAAGTGTTTATTTACAAAATCTCCACTTTTGAATGTGTTCATAAAGATTCTATGTTGTTTTAGCAAACAATTGTATACTTTCACGTGGGCATCAGGCATAATGCCAAGTGCAGGATACTGCACCTGGGTCAGGGCAATACTGTTACAAACTGGGGGGGTGGATGGGTTGAGGGCAGCCCTGAAGAGAAGAACTTTGAGATACTGGTGGAAGAAAAACTAGATGTGACCTGGCAGCGTGTACTGACAGCCCAGTACAGCCAACAGTATCCCAGGCCGCATTGAAAGAACTGTGGCCAGCAGGTTGAGGGAGGTGATTCTTCTCCTCTCTTCCATTCCAGTGAGACCCCACCTGGAGTCCTGAGTCCAACTCTGGAGTCCTCAGCACGGGGAAGACATGGACATGTTGGAGAGGGTCCAGTGGAGGGTCACAAAAGTGATCAGAGATCTGGAGCACATCTCCTGAGCAGAAAGGTTGAGAAGCCGGGGGCAATCGTTTAAAACTGAAAGAGGGTATGTTCAGATTGGACAGAAAGATGTCTAGATGACTAGATGATCTTTGAAAGTCCCCTTCCAGCCCAAGTCATTCTACAATTTTTACACCATTTGCTTTGAGTCAATTT
>JAOTQQ010000023.1:89622362-89651695 GCA_026546715.1 Gallinago undulata
GAGCAGAAAGGTTGAGAAGCCGGGGGCAATCGTTTAAAACTGAAAGAGGGTATGTTCAGATTGGACAGAAAGATGTCCCTGTCTGTGTCAGAGGGGTTGGACTAGATGATCTTTGAAAGTCCCCTTCCAGCCCAAGTCATTCTACAATTTTTACACCATTTGCTTTGAGTCAATTTGACTAACAGCAAAACAGAAAAATGTTTATGCATTCAAAAACAAAAAAGAAGGAATCTTCTCCTAACTAGTCACCAGGAGAAAAGAATGGAATAAAATGATCAAGGATAACTTACAGGATGTAGTTTTTTTCCCCTCTATGCATAGTTAATAATTGAATTTAAATATTAGAAAGAGTAAGACTTTTCTGAAATAGACTATTCTAAATCTAATAGTACTGTTACAGATTCACAATCTGGTCATAAGGAGGTTGCACTGTACAATATGCAGTCACCTGAATATTGTGGATTGCCATACAAATGTACCACACAATTTAAATTTGCAATATCTGTCTGGTCCTTTATTCTTCAGTGCTAAGTGTGTTATTTTATTGCTTGTTTTAAATTGCATTGTGGTATGGGCTATCTCAAACAGCTGTCCATCGAGGAACACTTCAAGTAGTGAAATTTGGGTAGAAAATACAGTGTGTGAATGAGAAGTAAATAAGGTATTTTGGGCATGTTTATTTGCTACTTGATTGAAAATGACATGGTTTCTTCAGTGGTCTGCAAAAATACAGTTTTTGGCTGCTGATTCTATTGCACAGGTGGCTTCTGGAGTCTCTGCCAGTAGGTAGAGACAGAGGACAGTAACGTTTTATTTGTTTTTTAATATAACAAAGTCCTTTCCAAAGCTTAACAAAAAGAGTATTACATAATGATATCCTATCCCTAAGTTGGAAAATTAAATAATTATTCTGTTATGGTTTATCACTTAAACTTTTGCTAAATAACACCTTATTGCTCAGTAAAAGCAAGTTCTCTTAACTCTGAAACTGCTGACAGGATCTGCATTATATTCCTTCTGCCTTCAACTACAGCTTGTGCAGCTTGCTGCCAGTGATATCAAAGTGATTTTTAGTTTTTGAAAGAGAAAAGTGTTTTTCAGCTGATCACTTGCCAAAATGTAAAGTTTTGTCTCCTTTTTCTTCAACATCAGCTTTTTTTTCATTAATTTATTATTGGGGTTTATAATTTCAACCATTAAAAATTTCAGTGTTATTGTGTGTTTTTCCTAGAAGCTTTCAGTCCAGGCAGCAGCTTACTATCAATTTCTTTCCAGGAAAAGGTGAGTGAACTGTGGTAAAACTGTCTCATAACCCCTGAGACATCTCTGTTGCTTCTAGTATTCCATAAGGTACTTTTTGATCTGGCTGATAGAAGGCCCTCTGGAGTTTAGTCCCTCATTTGAGTGCCATTCGAATGCAGTGTAAATGCCATTACAAGCTCATGGCCTCTGATTACAATTACAATTCATGACCTCTGAATTCTAAAACCTCCCCATCTCTCATGGTTTAAATGTTTATAGCTTGAGGTGCGTGGACTGGGAAATGATGTTTGGTCCAGAGGCATGTCACAGTACTGCCAAGATAATGATCCTATCCCAAGTAAGAGTTATTCTGAAAGAAAAACAGTAACATTTTGCTGTAAGAATTTATTGGAAATCTTTTAAAATAATTTTGAGGTGCTAGGTGAAATGGAGTTACATGAGCTTAGATGCCTAGAATTAGGAGTCTTGTAGGATGGGAGTGTGTCTGAGTACTTATGCAGGCAGGTATACAAACATAAACTTACCATAACAATATTACCCTCGCTTTTAAGAATACCTGACAACTGCAAGGGAAAAAGAAGTAGAGTCTTTGATGTCTATTTAGGGTCATTCCTAGAGAGATGTATTTTTCAGGTTTTTTTTGTGCAACTTGACAAGCAAACCGAGAGTTAGAAAACATGGGTACTGATGATGCAGCACTTCAAAGTTTAAAGTTATTTTTTAAGATTTTTCTTTTGTGCCTAAATGAGTCATAACTCCTGTTCAAGTCTATAATTTCTAGCTCCGTGGAAGTATAGAATTAACCTTATGCTGTAAGTAAATTTCATGAACATCAGATTGAGAGGTGATGCAGCACATGCCTCATTGAGAAGGTCTGGGAAGACGTGTTTGGGAAACGTAATTACTGCTAGTGAAGAAAAGAAGTATTTTTCAGAGGCTGAAGTATAGGATCTCTGGTTGTTGGTATTGCTTCATTTGAAATGGCTGAATAGCCCGTGCCCACTAAACAGCTTTTCTTGATGCTGTCTATCTAATGGTGCCTCAATGGTCCTATTGGGTGCAAAACCTTCTTCCCAGGAACTTGATGTATGGAAGCCTCTTACTTAGGCTGCATAGTGATGGGGTGGGGGAAAAAGTCCTAGTATCTGCTGCTTGTTATTTATGTATATTTGCATAAATATCTCAATCTTTTCCACCTTTTAGTGAGGATCTTGCACCTAAAAGTTCTTAATATTAACTTTCTCTTTATTTTTCTTTTTCATAATGGTTGCACTATCCCTTTCCTGAACTCTTGTCCTGTGCCATATGATGCCCTTGGCTCACTGAGATTACAAGCTCTAGGAAGCAGGTGTGAGGTGTTATGTAAATAAAGCATGGTAGTACATATAAATGTTTTTTTTTATCACTTGTTGTTTGTCAGGAAACTGACTCCACTGCAAAACAGAGTTGTTTTGTAAAAACCATTAGCCAGGTTTGGAGTCCCTTCTGGAGATGCCCCCTGCCTGAGTGTCACTTGGTTCATCTCACCTGCTCGTTAAAAGTTTCGGTTTGGGCTCTTTCCTGTGGATATGGCTATGAAGATGTTTTCCATTGCCACCTGTAATCGATCTGTTAGTTTAGGTAACCTTTGCTCTTTTCCACTTAAATACTGAACCCATCATCCCTCCAACTGTTCTCTCTGTTAATAGATTTGGAAGCTGTTCCAAATATCTCTGATTATCTCTGCAAGTGTATCAACAAATATCCAGTGCATCCTGACTTAGGTAGGAAGGCCTTCCTGCTGTTATAATAGGGTCTAGACTGAACTGCGCTCTCTTTGTTTTTTGTTTTTTTTTAAATAATATAATAGTCATTCTTAATGTACCTCTTGCAACATACTGTCATGTTTTTCTAGGCATTTCTTTGTTTCTTAAACAGCAAGCTGCTTCTGCCCACTACTTACTTCAATCTACCTTTTCTGCACCCACACATTGCATTTTGACTTCAACAAGTGTCAAATGCATTCAGTTGTAAAACATGTATCTTAATCACTCTTCTGTCACTCTTCTTGCTTATATTTTTGGAGATGAGATAGTAATTTCACAACCTTGTAGAATTAGGCAGAAACACAATATCAGCCTGCATTCTTATCAAGTGTACTTCTTTAAAACCAGCATCCTGGTTTGTTTCAAGTTAAAGAAACACTGATGTATTCAAATTATTTGTTTACAAGGTTGCAGCAAAAACAAGTGATAATGGATTGGAAGAACAGTGGGAAAAGAAGGGAGAATGATATCAGTTTCCTTGTGAGGAAACAAAATGTTTTGACCAGAGAACACCATCATGTGTCTAAGGCACCAGAGATTAGTTGAATGAATGTCCCGAAGAGCAAGTAAGCCCTTAGGAAACGAATTGTGTGAATAAACAATATTTAAGGAAAAAAAAAGTCTACAAAACCTCAAATCCCTAGGTTGGTAGTCGAGAATGGCAGTAGAGGCTGGGCTTGAGTTATCATTGAACAGCTACTACAGGTTAGAATAATAGGGGAGATTTGACATAAGAGGGATCGAAGCCAGGCTACAGAACAGGGGAGAAAGTTGAAGAATAGGGGAGAAGTGATCCTCATTGCTGTTTACAATCATTAAAAGATAGTAGCAGCAGCAAAGTCTAAAGGCAAAACCAGGGTTCCAGTAAGGTCACAGAAGCAGGATGTTTTTTGCATCTGTGTATTAGTGTTATGTGATGGAGGCTGCAAGGCAAAAATTACTTGCATCAGCTGCAGGAGGAAGTTCTGAAAATGCATCTTATGCTGAGAAAATGCTAAGAGTGGTATGCAGGAGCATGCCACACGAATGTACACCTGACGTGGCTTTTGGCTGCTTGACAAAAGCCAGAACTATACTTCTCTTGAAAAATGTTACTTTACTGCCATTAAATCCCCTCCATGATAAGTTAAATGATTTAGCTAGAGATGGTGTCACATTGTTATATGTTACTTTAGTGGCTGTTAATCACACCTTAATATTCCAGCTTGCTCCGTAATAGATTTTTTTTTTGTTAAGTGTGATTTTTGTTTTATAACACCTACTCCTGATGCTCTTATCTTGCTCCTGCTACTTGCTCTTTCATGGGAAAGAGCAATTCAGGGAAGATTTACTGAGGACCTAGCTCTGAATCTTCTAGCACTAGACTGCCATGTGCATGTCCCTGTCATTGACATGGTATGCTGCTACACAGCTCCCTTTGAAGAAGGGCTTTGTCTGCCTCTGTGGAATTTTTGCTTTGACATTAGATATGGTTTTTTTTTTTTTTCTCATCAGTGTCTGAAAACTTCTCTAGGAGTTTTGCATTGTTTTATTAAAACATCTGCTATTGATGCTCGAGTTACGTGCATGATCATGGTGACAATGTTCTATTTCTAAACATCTGGTACAGAGCATGCACGGAAGAGTGGAAGCTGAGTGTATACTACTGTCAAGACTGCATTTTTCAATCTTGGGGTCATAGGATCATAGAATGGTTAGAGTTGGAAGGGACCTTAAAGATCATCAAGTTCCAAGCCCCCTGCCCTGGGCAGGGACACCTCCCACTAGAGCAGGTTGCTCAAAGCCCCATCCAGGGCCCCCTTGAACCCCTCCAGGGATGGGGCAGCCACAACTTTGGATGTGGAGGTTGTGGGGAGGGAAATAAAGATTTTCAGCGTCTTCTTCTTTTAATTGTTTAACAGACTCACATAGAATGGCAAAATGTACAGAAAACACAAAAGTCCATGTGACAGACCATCTGTTTCAAAAGAATAAACGGCAAAATAGTTTGATGGCTCAGGTAGAAAAAAATACATAGCGATTTCTTACGTTTAAATTGGATATCCTGTGTATGGATTTGTGCTCACTGCCTCTTGTCCTGTCTGTCACTGGATACTACTGAGAAGAGCCTGGGTCCATGTTCTTTACCCCCTTCCTTCAGCTATTTTTAGACATTGAAAAGAATCCCCCCTTCTCTTCTCCAGGCTAAACAGCCCCAGGTCTTTCAGCCTTTCCTCATACATGAGGTCCTCATTTGCCTTAGTCTTGAATTGAATGCTGCCCTTATGTGGATTCCAAATGTGAATACATTAAGTAGGAAGAATACAGCTAACACATACAAATATTGTCAAGATAAATGACTAGACTCTTTTTTTCCCTTGTTTATAATCTCTGTGTGGTTAATGGAGTTAGGAAGACAAGTATGACAAGTAGAACACTAGGAGTCTGCATGTACTTAATTTGACGCAACTTTTTCTTTGTGAGTTTTTCATAATACATCTTTGTCTAGTAGTTAAAAAGCTACTTCCATACCAAACATTTAATTTCCTGTAGACTTTTTTGTTTTGTAATTTTCTCCTTTCGCTATGCATGTTTTTTGTGGATTTTCTTAAGTACTCATCTGTTTCAGTCCAGTAGTCTGGATTCAGATAACAGCCCTCTTTGGAACTTGTTATTTTGCTGTATTATAATTTCTTCTCATTTCTTTTCCATAGATTTGTCGATGGCGTCACCATATTGTTTTTACGTAGTTCATCTGGTCTTAACCTGAAATAATAAAAAAAAAAGTTTTCAGAATTGTAGGGTAGACTGTTTTCTTTGTACCTGGGAGCAAGTCTGCAATGTTAACACTGGTTTGGGAGGTTTTATGGGTACCAGAGAGCTAGTTTTGAAGAACTGGTGGTTTTGTGGAATTAAGGATAAACAGAAAGCAAAAGACGAGCCAGACATTAGCCCTTTGGAATAATAGGAAGGTATAGAAGATTTATAGGAAATCTGCTCTCTCAAGGAATGTGTGGATCAAATTAAAATTCTGTTATTGCAGTACTGTGAAGCTGTTTCTTTTTCCCTATCTTCCACAGCAAATGTCAAATAAGGGTGTGCAGAAATGTTGGACAGCTGTCATGGTTTCAGCTGGGTAGACTTGACTTTCTTACCATCGGCGTGTATAGTGCAATGTTTTGGATTTGAGATGAAAATAAGTGTTGTTAAAACACCTGATATTTTTGGCTGTTGCTAAGCAGCCAAGGCTTTCTGTGCTCCTCACACTGCCCAGCCAGCAGGTAGGCTGGGAGTGTGCAGAAAGTTAGGAGAGTACACAGCCAGGAAGGCTGACCCCACCTGATCAAAGGGATATTCCATGCCGTTTGGGTGTATAAAGCTGGGAAGAAGGAAAGGGGGGCTGTTTGGAGTTAGGGTGTTTGCCTTCCCAAGTAACCATTACGTGTGATGGAGCCCTGCTTTCCTGGAGATGGCTAAACACCTGCCTGTCAATGGGAAGCACTGAATTAATTCCTTGTTTTGCTTTCCTTGCATGGGATATCTTTTGCTTTACCTATTTTTACCTATTAAACCACAAGTTTTCTCACTTCTCTTCTGATTCACTCCCCCATCCCACTGGGGGTGAACGGCTATGTGGTTCTAGCTGCTGGTTGAGGTTAAACCATGACAGTGGCTGAGTTTGGGACTTGCTGAGCAACACAAAAGGGAAAGGAGGGAAATGAAAGGACAAAAGTTGTAATTCTATTCTGGGTCAGCACCTTGAAGATTAAATTCCAAGAGAGCTTTGCACCACTGTGTGCACCATAAAGAGGATGTTCTTTACATGTAGGGTGAAAGTGGACTGCTCCTGCAAGTCTGCAGAGCAAATAAAGCATTAGTGCCTCTAACACATGCCATTTAAGACACTCATACTAATATATGTAGATGGATGCAGAAAGAGAATGGTGTAAGTTTTACCAAGAACTGTACCACTGAGCAACTGTGACTGTTTTTCCTGCTCCCAGAATGATGCTGCAGAAGTTAGGAGCACCCAGTTTGATTCTGTGCTCTCCTCCAGCATATCTTTTTTTTGCTTAAAATGAAATCAGTGTTGTTTAATTATATTCATTTGACACTGGAACTCTGTCTTCGTGCTCAGCAAGGCTAAATGTTAACCTAATGCAGAATCTTAAAAAATAGTTTCATATAAATATATTTAATATAGTATATTTAATATAATTTATATTAATTTCTAGGTATGATTGTATTTGCCAGCTGGGTGCCTGCTCTAGTTTGGCATTAAGAGCCTTCATATTCAGTATCTTAATATTTTTATCTTTACAATATCCTGATGACTTTGTTGGAGTTCTCTTTTTTTTTTTTTTTAGGAAGGAGGCCAGCATGTCTTCTCTAGAGTTTTATAGTTTTATTTTAAAAATGTATTATGTCTTTTAAGGCACGATGGGCTGCAGGCAGTGTTTAAACTGCCACGTGCCAAGTCACGTTTTGCTAATCATTTATACATTTAGGTCAGATAATAAAATTGCTACTGGAAGTTCTTACGGCCAGCAAAGAAAATCAAATGCAATTATCTCAATGACACCAATAAATATGGGCTCCTTAACCTGAGCTTTTAAAGGATACTGACTATAAAGCCATATTCATAGCAGTCTAGAAGATAATTGCATTTTGAATAAGTAAGTCAAATGTCTTACAAACTGTCGTAGTAAAGCTTTGTTTGATCATCAGCCTGAAAAGTCCCCATCAGATAATTTCTAAGGTAGTAGAGGGACTCCCTTTTCCAGCAAGGTAGTGGAAAACCATAATGCAGACATTAAATTATGAGGAATGAAGAGGAAATATAGGATTGGAAAGCATGAAACATCAAAATTTTTTTAATACTGTACGGTCATCTTACAAATTTAAGTATGGTACCGGAAGCTTGATAGAGTCCCTGGAAGGTCAGGATGTCTTCTGTACATGGAATTTCAGCTTAAATCTGTGTACATTATTGACAGAACCCTTATTCAAATAAAACAAAATTGATTCCTAGCTCTTGTAATACATTTTTCCTCATTTCTAGGGCATTGTTTTAAGTTCTCCCTAATGCTTAAAAAATATTTTGATCATTTCTGCTACTGCTAATTTATTATTTTGTTTTAGCTTGTTAGTTTTTTCCTTTTCTCCATTTGAAGATTGGTACCATTTCAGCTTTTTCAATCTCATCTTGAATTTTCAAAAATAATTCCTAGCAGCATTAGCATTATCTCAGCTAGTTTTCTGAATCCTTTACAGTGGTGTTTCCTAACCCATTGATGTGTGTTCCATGTCCCATTAGGTGCAGCTCCTCTCCTCCTTTTTCTTCCCCAAAGACTTCTGCCACTGTCTCCTTGCCTCCCTCTTCTTGTCCTTCCTCTGCCGTTGCCATCAGCTGCCCTAAAGCTGTTGCAGTCTCTTTGGCCTCCTTTGCAAGAGGCCCTGCTGACAGCTGAAGAAGCCATATGAAGATGCTCGCCCTAACTAGAAAGACTTGATGTCACGGATACACAGTTCCTGGAACATGGTGCAGATGGAGAACTGCCTTATTTGGGGAGAACGTGACGTCTGTTGGGATTGTTTGCTTGAGCTTTGTGTCATATCTTATGACCTTCGTATAAGTTTTATGAAGCTCAACCAGGCTGAAAACATCTAATTGATCTAAGTAGTCTGTAACGCAAAACTGTTCCAAGATCTTTCACTTCTTAAGATAATCTTACTGGTTTAATCATATAAGAAAAGCAAATTTTTTTTTTAACAGAGGGTGATATAGAAAAGGAACTTATTAGCTCTGGGTGTCTTGATGTCATCTGTTATTAGCTTTAACACCCCTTTTTGCTAATCACAAATGCACTTAGTCATGTTTCCGTGAATTTCATCTTAACTTAAAAGTGTGACTTGATTTTATGGTGCCAAGAATTTTAAAAGAAATTGGTAGTGCCATTTCTAATCCACTTTGCTAATAAATCTAGATTTCTTCCATAAGGACAAAAATATACCTATGAATTTTTGCGGTTTGTTAATTACATTCTTTTAAGGTATCACCTTTCAGATATTTTAAAACACCAAATTACAATATAAAATAGATTAATAAGAATTATAATGTTGAACTAATGTAGATGAAGTATTCATTTTAGATTATTTTTTTCTACCCAAATACAACTACTTTATTCTAAAAAAAATATATATATTCTGAAATGGAGAATTAAATTCACAATGGGTTTTTATGTTCTGAATTAAAATGGATATGTTTTTGCTGTTCTGCAGATGCTGTTAGACCCTGCTCCTTCCATAACTTCCTTCTCCAGTGTTGACTCAGCATGTTTACATTCATTTGCAATTACCGTTGATTGAGAAACTGAGTCATGTATCTATTTGAGATCTATTTCCGTCTTGTACTTTGAGTCAGTAGGTGAGAATTCTTCACATGCAAACTCTCCTGTCATATCTGCACTCTATTGGCAACGTCAAGCAATCAAGATACTTGGAAGACCATCATTGTTTAGAAGCAAGTAAGAAATAATGTCTCCCAGAGACCAGAGTTTACATAGAAACAGGTTCATAGATAACAGCAAACAGAAGTTGATGGTAGCTAGCAAGCTGATTTCTTTTTTCCTTATCACAACCTGCCAAAAAAATTATAAAAGTCATGAAATACTGAATGCAGTTAGCCACAATAGTAGTGATAAGCCATGAAAAAAATATAATTAAACCATCACAACGAGATAAACCAGATATTTCCATTCTGTCTGCCTGCTCCCCAACCCCAAATTTCCCTTCCTATTTCTAACTCTGTTACTAAAGCTTTACTAATTTATGCAAGCATTCAGTTTTTACACTGCTTTGAACACAGGAGGGGGCTGTCACTGTGCATTCTCCACATGGTCAACTATTGCTGGTTTTCCTATGCTTTATGTTCTTTTCCAAAGCAAGCTACTTGTTTTCTTTTTCACTTTAATTTTTCCCTGTTCGTTCTGGAAATACTAAAGTGTGTGTACGCATGTGTATGTAGTTTTATGTATGTGTATATGGGAAAAGCAATCGAAAAAGCATGGTTAGTCAAAGAACTCCTAAAAAGCCCACAGCAAATCAGTTCTGTATAAAGATAGCATAGCAGATGGTATAAACTGGGGTAGTATGGTTCAGCAGTCAGTTACCAGCAAAAAACCGTAGAATCTGCTTCCAATGAGCAGCAGCATCTTGGCATAACTATGCAGATACTGTAGCTTTTTGCTCCCAAACAATTCCTCCCCAGTAGCCACATATATATTAGTTGGCTTGGAGGTAAAACTGCCAGTGTATTTCTCCTCTGTGCTGCTTCAGCTCATTTTCCACCAGCTAACGTTTCCAAGAATGACTGCCAGAGAAGGCTGCCATTCCCTAATCTTGCTGGGATCTGCAGAGGCATTTTGACTGTGTTCCAAGCCACTTTGTCTTATGGCAATAGGGCAGAGACATGCCAGTAAGGAAAATAAAGAGAAGGAAAAAACCCAAAAGCTACCTCTAGGTATAATGTGTACCTCAAACCATCAAGTACTAAGGAAAAATAAGGTTTGAGCATGAGCTTCGTGTTTTCTAACAAGGAATCAATTCCAGTTTCAAACCTGATATTTGAATTACACCATTGAGAACTGCCATGACATTGTAGTGAACTAATGGCTTTTAGCATGTGGGTCTCATTTGGAACACAAAAGTTTAAGACCAGCTATTTCTATACATGATTTTCTTTTTCTTCTAAATAATTCCCTAATCTTTAGAAAGTGATTATCAGTCTTTCATGTTATGGGAGATTGTACTGGTGATATAACTATGGGTATACACACACGTAATACAGCTTTCTAGTTGTATACTTTAATTGTTTCACTTTTGCTTTCCGTGATTCCCTAAAGTGAGAATCAAAACTACTATTCCATAAAACATCTGACTGAATAATATATTCTTTCTCTCCATAGAAATACCCATATGAAATAAAGCAGAAGGGAATTAGATCTGGATAACATTTCTCTAAATAGCTTTATGAACTGGGTTATAAATTTCACAGGACAGAGACTTTGCCTGTTATTATGTGTTTATGAAGTGTCATATATGCTTAGAGCATTATGCAAATGTTCAATTTCTGAACAAAACTGCTTTTGAAAATGGAGAACTGGGAGAGCATGCTGTTTCTTAACCAGTAACTGTTGCAGAAGACTGCAGTGTCACTACTGTGGTACTGTCCTTACCAGAGCAGGCAGCAGATTCTCAAGAAACCTGTAACTCTCAATTTCGGGTAAATTGAAGAGTATAATTGAAGATAGATTAATACATTTGTGTAGTATGTTGAGGTGAAAGTATCAGAGTTCCTCTAAGGAAGATTGTGCTTTTTCAGCCTGCCAGATTTCTATGAGAAAAAAAAGAAGTAGGTAAAGTACCTAAAGGTTACCTGTCATACATAATATTCTAGGATTTTCACAAAGCCTTTGCGAAGATACTTCATAGTAGACTGTGAAGAAAATGAATAGTGACACAGGAAGGAACGTAACTTAAGTATGGTTTAAAAACTGATTATGCTGAAAAGAATTGTAGAAGAGTCTGTAGGTCTGCTAGTCAGTAGGACCAGTATTAATGAATGCTGCTGATTCTGATGAAGGGAGCTGCACAAGGGCAAAATGTCCTTTTATGTGTAATTTCTAATTAGGAACAGCTGTTTAGAACTGTATGAAACTCTGGATTATAAATGTGACACAGTCAGATGCACCTATGTTGGGATAACTAGCTTAATGGGTAACATTTTTTGGGTAGGATGCTATCATTTGCTGTGGATATTTAGAGCAGGATGAAGTACATAGCGACCAACTGTGTTTGTGTGACTAAGTGTTAACAGAAAATAATTATAACATATTGTCTGAATATTTTACTTGGTAAGGATGAGATATGAAAACACATTAATTCTACCAGAAGCAATTGGTGTGTTTAAACATTTTATTTTAAAGAACTAGTGAAGTAGAAAATGCAGTTAACCATGACTTGACTGACTTGAAGTGTATTATGAAAAAAAACCTCTTTATTTTACAGCGAGGTTAAAGAATCATAGAACAGCCCAGATTGGAAGGCACCTCAAAGGATTATCTGGCTGAACTTTCTGTGGGAAGGGGAGCCTATCTGAAACTGTCTGGCACCCTGTCCAATCACATCTTGAAAACTTCCAGTGGTGGGGACTCTACCATGTCCCTGTGAGGTTGTTGCAGGGGTTGAAGACATGCTTTAGTGAGGTAGTTCAGGAAAATTAATTGATTGTATCTTTTTACCCTTTCCAAAAAATAGTAAAACAAGCAGACAGCTGTTAAATTAAGGAGTCTATTAAAAACCTATAAAATGAGATAATTATGCACTATAGTCATCCCGTAAAACTAATTAACTCTACAGGGCATTTAATCAAAAACTGAGGCTTTACTTTAATTTTCTGTAAGTCCTGCTTACCTAACAACAAATAAATCAAGATGACTCTCCATTACAGAGTGCTTTATATTTTCTTTTAAATCTGTGTAAGGTTGGTGGGGAAATAATGCTATTGGATCAGGAAAACAGTATTTTGCTGTTCCTCTTCTCAGGTGGGAATGACTAAGCAAGTTCATGATCAATTGAAGTTCAGGTTGCATCTGTTCAGAAGTTGGAGTAGGGACTTCTAAACTGCTAGACTTTCAGCATGTCCTGTCTTCTGAGAAGTGCTGGGTTCATTTGGTCATTTCACTGGGAACAATTGGATGCTAGAATGCTCCTAAAAGTTGACTCCGTATGTCCATATTTACCTTGTCCTTGTACGTCATGAAATGATCCTGTTCATTTTGTAATCCAGAAGTCCCACATTGTTATTGCAAAGGAAAATAGAGAGATGTTTATTTCCCTACATCATGAGACTACATCCCTCATTGTATGCTTTCCCTCTCCCTTCTCCACAAAACAGCTTTCACACTACAGTCATGACTTTATTCTGCTTTTGGCCTTGACTACGTTTTAGATGATTCTTTCTACCTTATTTCCCTAAGATGCCATGTTTGCTGCTCCCTCCTTAAAACCTCTGTTATTCAGATTTATTCAGATTCAGAACTGCTACAATTTGAAAGAGTGATTTAAAAAGCAAAGCACATATGATCTCTCTCCTGGTTTCTTAATTTTCTCCCATCTTCCCTTAAATGCAAACACTCCAATATGGTTTTAATTTTGCTTATGGTTTTACTTTTGCTATATTTTAGATTCCAATTTCCTTAGGCAGGAAGCATTCGTCCCTTTCTCTAGACTTTTCATGAGTAATGGGAGATGTTGATAGGAGCATCTAGGTTTTCAAAAGCTTCTGCTAATCTTTCTACTAATGGCAATGGAGTTGTCCATACATGTTTATAACTAGGATGAGCTAAGGACAGTTTTGTGTTGGAAGTAGATAACAGAGAAACAAGATGTTAGAGAGGAGCTTCAATTGGTTTTATATGCAAAAAACCAGGCTTGTTTCTGTTGTGGTTTAGGCCAAATAGACCTATCATGGGCAGCAGATGCTCTCCCCCCATTTCTCCCTCCCAGGAGAAGAAGAGGAGAGATATAGAGATTTACAAGTTTAGAAGGAAGTGAACTACTTTAATGAAATATTAATAATAAAATTAAAAGGAAACAATGAAATTGATACAATATATACAAACCTGTATCAAGCTCCTGGGAACTTGATGATCTTTAAGGTCTCTTCCACTTCTAACCGTTCTGTGATTCTAAGATGTAGATTAGGCTGCTTGTAACAGCATACTTTTTTCCATGTCTGCCTGCAAACCATTAACACAATTTAAAAGCCATTCTCAAACTTTTTTGCAGGCAGTGGGTGAAAAAAAGGCCTATTTTGTTGGGTGTTATCACGGTGGCTGTAGAATACACACACACAGAAGGAAAGTGAAGAAGCCTCACTTGTTTTGTATTTTTTGGGTTTCCTGGGTTGTGAAGACAAGGTTAATCTCAGTGTTTACACATCAAAGGAATGTTCCCGAAGCTGTGGAATTTATGCTTGCTTAAAGCTGCTGATGTTATGCTGAAGATTTAAAATTTCAGACTGTTCAATTTGACGATGGTCAATATGTGCAAGATACAATGCTGTCCACAGCATATTTTTTTTTAGCGATGCTTGTTCATGTGCCAGAAAGGCTGGGGTGACAGGATTTAAGAGTTATGGAAGCACAAAAGAACAGAAAATCCACTAAACTTAGTTACTGAACTACATGCTTTCTTTTTAATCTTTTTAGGTCTGTTGAAGTGTACATGCACAACATATTTACAGAACTAGTTTTCAATACTGCATCGGCCTGTGTTAAGAGATTCTTAAAAAGTATTCCTTCTAAAGTCAGTTCAGGGCCCAGCACCAGCAATTGCTCAGTTCTGAACCTAATTTATATCAGTTTTTAGTTTAGTCAAGTCCTGTAGTGCGTGGCCCAGAACTAACAGAGCACTCAAGGTGCCCTAAGCTTTTAAAAAGTTATATTTTGAACCATAGATACCCTTGGTTTTGTTTTCTGTAATCACCATGAACTTGTCATTTCTTGGGGTAGGGATGGGAAGAAAATTCTATTTCACTTGTGTTACATCGCTAAAATGAAGAACGAGCATATTTTATAAGTCTTGCATGTATTGGCTAATCTGTCTTTCAGTATTTTAAAACAGATTAGTGCTGATAATTTTTGTTCAAGTCAAGGTAATGGACTAGAAAAAAAAATGCAGTATATTGTGTCATGATTGATGATTGAAAAATACAGGAAGAGCTATTTCCCACCTGTCCATGTGTCTGACAGTTGCCTGGTTTGATTGTTTTGCCACCCAGTTGAAGTCAGACTGTGCCCCGTATCTGTTGCTCGTGTTTGGAGCGGTTGACTTCTTTCTTTCAAGAACAGTAAAAGCAGTGCAGACAGATAACTCAAGCACTGTGCTATCACAGTCCTGTTAAAATTTCATGAATTCCAAGTATCTAGGAGACCATGGAATGGCAACGCAGGTATTCTGAGGTGTTAAGTTAGCCTGGAGAACACCCTGCTGCTAGAAAGAAACATGGTTTTCCTTAGAAGAAAATGATGTGGTGTTTCTTTGTAGTGCAGAGGTAAAGTAAGGTTATTTTCTCTGTAAGCTGAACAGGGAAATGTACGTTTTTGCCTCTTCTGTTACAAAGACTATGAAGACTGCATTAAAACTTCTCTCTCTTGGCTCATGAAACATAATTCAGAGCACTGGAAGAAAATAGACTTATGCTCAATATAGCTTGAGTGTCTACCCCGGGAAACTAGAGAGATAAGAACTTTTTAAATCTAATGGTTCCTATCTAAGGCTTAAAGCTGAGGTGCCGTCCAAAGTTATCACCTTGTATACAAAGAGGTTGTAGTTCTCTAATGTAATTGGAGAATGAAATGTGAACTGAAATCATCGTGCTCTCAGGGACATACTGTTGCTTTACAGAAGACTGCTCAAGAGGACTGCCCTGCAATGTATCTCAAGATTAATTGAAATATTAGGAAACTGAGTGGGAATTTGTCTGTGGGTATTAATATACCAAAGTAAATATTCTGCTTGATTATGAGTACTTTCTAGATGAGATAATTTTGAAACCCTGGGCAGAAATCAGGCTGAAAATAGCAATGTTGGAAAGACATCTTCCTTTAGAAATATATATTCTGAAATATAATTCCAAAATTTATATTCTGAAATATAATTCCTGTTGAATTAAGTGCCAGGCAGTGTCTGTAAATACAGCATAGCCTGCCCAGACCCTGCCTCCCTCTAATTGGGATAATCCTCTACCCCTGTTCTTTCAAGTTTGCACTTTTAAGACAATATTTTGTTACGTTTTGCAGGTACAATATGTGTTTAAGCTGCTGGGTTTTTTTCTTTCTTCTGGATAGTAGGGCCTGGAAATAATTTAGCCTCAAAAAGCCTACCAGTATAACACTTTCAGATGCTGGGACAATCTGCAAAGTGAGGATGGCACATTCACATTCTACCTTGCAAAATGAGATGTTTGAGACAGTATTTTTCTGGTTGTGTGTAACATTTGGGTGCAGTTTAGCTCTTTACTAAGGCACCTACGTTTATATATCTGCATGGAAGATAAGCTCTAGGCTCGCATGACAGTTGATGGAGATCTAGTTAAAGCCATCTGGAAATGGGGGGAGTTTCAGCTGGACGTCCACTTCACTCAGCTGAGCTGTTTTCTTGGCTTTGTTATCTCTGTTGATAAGGGGTCTCAGGTGGGATTGGTTCGTTTGTCTGAACGTGGTCCAGTGTCAGTTTAGATGTCCTGTGCTCTCGGAGACATCAATCCATCTGACAGGTACAGGTGTGACACAGGGCCTAGGGGAGACCTGTACCTTTCCAGGGTGACAACTGGAGGTGAGAGAAGGCATCTGACATCTTGGGTAATAGTAAATTGCTATATTTAGGTAACTGGATCAAATCTTTACATTTTCAGCAGACATCAAAATTTAGATATGTTAATGTGAAGCTGAAATCTACTAAGGTCTGTGACATCCATTGTGTTCCAAGCATTTCCTTGCTTGCAAGTAAGACATGGAAAGCTACAGGAGATTTGCGTTCTGATGCACTGCCAGCTTCAAGGCAGGTGAGGTGTCCCTTCACATCTCAAATTGTACCAGGGGCTTAGGTTTAAGCAACTGAAGGAAGCATAGAGTATGTACTACAGTGTAACTTTCTCAGAGTTGTAATACAAATTAAAAAAATGATAGTCATATAAAGAAAATCGGTGAAATCAGTTAAATATTATGTGGTTATTCCAGTCCAGGGAAGTCTTTGTCATGAAACTGTCTGAAATCTGAACAAGAATGAAGTGTTGTTGCTATTTTGTATTCCAGAATTATAAAATTCTGCCCTCAGACAAAATGTTTATACAGTGCAGTTTACTTTTAAATTTTATTTTACATCCCAGATTGAATTTATAACTGTAGTTACCAGGATTTTTAAGCTTTTTTTAAATGTAAAATCTACTTTAAAATCTATATTGTAATATATGTATTTTTTTAAATGTTTGATTTGAATATTGAATAATATGTGAACCTTTGTTTCAAAAATTATCCTGTATACTTGCTAATAATATTTGTGAGTATAAGGAAGTGTGGGTTGTTATTTTTTAACAAATACCACATGTGGCTTGAATTCTTATTTGATATTGACATGCCCGATAACCAGTAAGTATTAAGTGAGAAAACAGCAGGAAAGGAAACAGTGGAAATGATAAAATTCCCAGGATAAACAACCTCAAATGAATTAAGATGATGGTGTCTGCAGTATCATTTTGGAAATACTCATTTGGCTCTATCCAAGCTGGCATGTTTTATTATTCCCAGGGCTGGCAGCCTAGGAGCTAAGGGAATCCTAAACCTTTAAGTGATATCTTAGGTAAGGAGAAGGGTTGGTTTATTAAAACAGTCAAAGTAAACAGAGTGCGTTGGTAGGACAGAGTGGCCATCCTTATGGCAATGGTCAACTGCTTTGCGCTGGTTGTAGGAAGTTTAAGAGTGAGAAAGGAATCATGCATTGAAGGGTTTTGTTGCCCTTTTCTTTCAGTCTTTGCTTTGTGGATATTCAGTCTTTGGCTAAAAGAATATTTTCTCCTTTTTTGCTGTTGAGAGCTCTGTAGATAAGTCCTAATGAAAGGTGTATTTGAGTCATGAGTAAAATGGTTAGCTAGTAATTTTATTAATTAGTCAAATGATTAAAATTAGTTTCAGAAAAAGCAAATTTGTGGCACTGTGAAGTAATTAGGTGCAGGATAACCACAAGCCTTTTAACATTCAAGTACAAGAACAAAATGATCCAACTTTGGATGCTTTTGTAGTCTAATAGATTTAACTTGAATTTCTTTGTTGGAAGATTTGTTTTTTAAAATGCTGCATAGAACGAAGTGTATTCATGTAGTATACACATGAATACATACACATGTATTCAAACTGTGCATGATAATATCTGTCCATTTTATTAAGTTTAATCGTTGGAGGCTTTGAAAGTGTTGAAAATGGCCATGAAAGAGCAATGGGACCATCTGTAGTGTTAGACTGAAGCTTTGTAATTACGATCTACACTGAAGTCCCGTGGAAAAAATGAGATTTGGTGCCATAACAACTGCTTTAACTGAGCATTGTATCCGTGTGGTATTAGCAGCTTTGTTAAACCCACTAATAAAATGTCATTACTCAGTTCTGATCACTAACTTGTCTGTAACTGTTGGTTAATGATGATGCTCAGACTTTCAGTACAGGGAAGACTCAGTATTTCAGGAAAGTTCAGCAGAATGCTTTACTGTATAAGGGGGTTTAAAAATGGTTGATTTGTGCCACATTTGCATGATTTCTCTGACCTTAAATCTCAGAAAGTACATGGAGAACTTTGGTGGACCCTAGTGTGGCAAGAACATCATACTTCATCAGCAACGTTTAGAGGAATACTTGAAATACTAAACATAACAATACATTGTGGTTAAACACCTTTAATTTTACAGCAGTCTTTAAAGACATCAAAATCATTATTCTTATTACTAGTTACCATTATAAATATGGCCAAAAATAGGTGAAAACTGCCCTTTCTTTTTAAAGCTTTTCTGCTCTTTCAAATGATAATGGAAGAAAAATCTTTTAACATTATTTTCTTCAGCTAGTTCCTGGCCTGTGTTTCAAAAGTATGTGTTCATCTTCAGAATCACCTTTAAATGTGTTCACCCTTGTTTTAACCCTGGATAAGAGCCATTGTGAGTATGGAAAAAAAATAAAAATCTAGTCGTAGCTGTGATGACGCTCATACAGGGAAAAGAAGTATTGTGCCCAGTAATTCTCCCATATTTTATCACAAAATGCAATGTGACATAATATGTATAGTTTAAGTGTTATACTTTTGTTTAGTCTTGCTTTTATATTGATCAGTCTGGGTAAAATGACAACTTCATTAAACAGCTGAATTTAAGGGTAGCATCACAATATACATGATGACATATATATTTGAGAAATATTTGAAAATGCTTGTTGGAGTCCAAGGAGGGAAGATTGCTGATGGGAATTTATGATGCCAATGAGGGAACGCAGGAGTTGGGTCTTTTAGCCTAAAGAAGAGAAGACTGAGGGGGGATCTGATCAATGCTTATAAATACTTAAAGGGAGGGTGTCAGGAGGATGGGGCCAGACTTTTTTCAGTGGTGCCCAGTGACAGGACAAGAGGAAATGGGCACAAACTTGAATGTAAGAAGTTCCATCTAAACATGTGGAGGAATTTCTTTCCTGTGAGGGTGGCAGAGCCCTGGAAGAGGCTGCCTGGGGAGGTGGTGGAGTCTCCTTCTCTGGAGACATTCAAACCCACCTGGACACGTTCCTGTGCAACCTGCTCTGGGTGGACCTGCTTTGGCAGGGGGCTTGGACTCGATTTCCAGAGGTCCCTTCCAACCTTCTGTGATTCTGTGAGTGACAGAGGAGTGAGGAGGTCAAAGAAAGAAGAGTTTTTGATCACATGAAATTTGGAGAGGAGGCTGGAAGGAAGCAGTATGCCGAACATGGAGCAGGAGGAAAACCTCTGCCTGGGACTCATGCAGGGTGTCATTCATCATCGTTTTATTTTTAAGTGACACCTCTTTTCTACTCCTCCTCAAGGTTGATTCAGATATTCTGATATCCAAGCACATGAGCAGTGCTAACTGCAAGCAGTTTGATGCTCCGTTAGAAAGTAAATTTCTGAAGTTGTTTATAATAAAATAAAAATACCAGATGTAGGTATGCAAAGCAGTTCAGGTCTTAATGTCATCTGGATTACTGGGAAGACAAGAGGACATAATCATTTGAAGTTAACTTTTCATAGCATCCATGAGGTGTGAAAAGGGTGAAATAATAATTAAAAAAAAGATACTTATCAAAAAGGGTTATGGAGAGGTGCAGAATGATTACAGTGAATTTGGTATTCTGATATCGTGGACAGGTATTTTTTTTTTTGTCATTGATTTAATATAAAGCAGTATTAAGCTTTTCAATAAGATTAAAAGTAGCCATGGATAAACCTTATTGAAATTCATAGCTCGATCTAATTATTTTTTTAATTAAAAATGAGAATGAAGATTAAATTCAGATCTTAAATTTGTCAGGCAAAACAGTTAAGGCTTTCATTGCTATTCAGGCAACAAAGAGACCTAGTGTCTTCATAAGATTGTGCTTATATTTTGAGCTGGTTTTGACCCTCTCTTTCAAACATTCTGAAACCCACAGAAATTCTGGAAAGGAGGAGTATGTGAAAAATACCCGTACTTCATTTGCCATTATGTTATTATGGGGCTAGGAGTCAACAGAGTTGCAAAATGAATGTTTTAATTGAGATTGAATTATGGAAATCTTTTTTTGTCTTTGTGTTTGATGTCAAAAAATAGGCCAGAAAACCTTATGGCAGGCATTTATCTCAAAATGTAGGGAATTCTTCTCAAACCTGGACTTGACCATTCATTACTGCTATTTTGGTGAACTTTCCTAATGGCATCAAAGTATATAGTAATGAACATAGGACAGTCTTTAGAAAAGTATATGCCAATATTAAAATTTGTTCTCTTGATAGATAATACAAATGGAATATATTCCAGTAAATAAAATGCAGCTGTAATTGGCAAATGTTTAGTAATGGTCACAATAGAAGTGAAAAATGCTTTATTATGATCTATTAATTAACTTATTGGGGAGAAAGAAGTTTATTTTCTATTTAATCCATGAGAGAAGGTATTAATGAGTTTTTCTAAAATGCTGAGCCGGTCACTGACTCTTCAGGTAAAGGTTCTCAGCATCTGCTTCTATTAACTCATGCTTTCTAAAAGGTGGATCGTACATACTGCTGAGACCTGTTGCTTGTTGTTGACACGTTTAACAAGTGTATCAATATATGTAATTCAGTGTTTCCAAATACCTCTAAATGTACCACAATTTATCTTTAGACTACTTAATACCACTGATACACTGAAATACTGCTCAGATTTAACTTTGATATGTTGCGCAAGACTGCTTTATATTATTTAAATCTCTTAAATCCTATTAGTGTCAAGAGGAAATGCCTCAGAGCCGCTTTGATTTTCAATGCAAACAAAATGCAGGCATCCTACTTGGAGCAAATTACCCTGTGAATCTTTATCATTGTAAAGATCGATTACAAGAAAGATGTAATTTTTCAGAGTTTATGGGTAAGAGTGGGAAGGAACTGAGCTAGCCATAAGCAATTGCATATCTGTCTTCCACTTCCTAAGAGCTACTGCTTTGGGAGAAATATTACTGGCTTGGTCATGGATCCTTAAAAATTAGTGGTTGAATTAAAAAAATCGTAATAATAACTGTAGGTTTTTCTGGGAAGAAAGATTGCTCCTTGAATAGTAATCTGGAAGCATGTGTACATGTTTAAGTTTCTGAATTAGAATAGTGAGTCAGTTAGGAAAAAGAATATAAAAGGTGCTATTTGTGCTGAACTTGTGACAACTCTTGTAAAACTTAATCTAGTAAGAGAAAGGTGCTTGACAGGCTGAAGGTGATCTGTTATCACAGGGAATCTTGGACAATTAATCTTTTCTGTGATGAAAGGATATGCAGCGATCACTTTAGATTAGGCACTCTGTTAATTTCTTTCTTGATTACCTGATGTAGAAGTTAGTTGTCCCAGTTCATCAGTGTGAAGAGGTGAGCTCTCCATTTTTAATTCTCCAGGAGATTTAATATTTTTTAACACAGAAAAGAGTTTTTGTTGATGTAGTAATATTGTTTCTTTCAATCAACCTGTTGTTCAGCCAGCTGCAATTTTGGTTATTTGTTTGTTATATAAGTTTGCAATTACTTAGTGCTGAAAATGCTACAAATATTTGTTTTCCTTCTGGCTAGGAGGATATGAATCCCTCAGAAGTTTTAATATGAAATATTTTTTTGTCCTTTCATTAAACCTGTAATCCACGTAGGGCAATCTAGGTTAACATATTTTAGGTAATTAGTATAGATACCTGTTAGTGTTGGGTATTATAACCTTTTGACAATCATTTAAAGTTGGCAATTGAGAAATCAACCTGTGTTTGAACTGTAGCATTGCCTTTTTTATATTGTGACTGCTTTCTGTTTTCTGTCTTGTCTCAATGTCAATGCATGATGTGAAAAGGGACTTTGAATTGTCACACTGCAGAAAGATAAAACATATGCTATGATAAATTTTCTTAGTGGGCTGAGGGTATTGCTGATCTGGACTTTAATTTCAGTTACAGTCTTGGAATCCAGCATTAAACCCTGCTTTTATCATGCAAGAATGTGGTGGTGCTCTGGTCCGACAGTGTCCGCATGCTGTGGTTTGTCTGGTTTGTGGTGTTTGCTGTAGATAACACTGACCAGTTATGCCAAAGGCTTTTTGTGTCAATGGAATCACAAGGAAATCCTTTTTTTAATGAGGCAGTGGGATGTTTATGTGTAAGTTAAGCATGAGTAGTATATGATTGAGATATCATTTAACATTCCTTGCAAACTTGAAGTAAAATAAACTTACAGAAATCTAAGAGTAGTTTCTTTCAGGAAACTTTTGTGGTCAAGTATGAACTGGAACAATTGAAAAAGAAAATATTTTTTTTCAGTTTATTGAATAAGTTCCTGTTTTACAGAAATTTCTTTCTATGCCCTAGCTTTAGCTGACTTGCACATTCTTGGTTACAGGAGAGGTGTTTCAAATACACTGCCTAGTAGGTCTGTGTTGCTTTTTGGATTATTTCAGATGAATTTTTTCTCAGAGGACGTGTTTAAATTAGAACTACATTTATTAAAACTTCAAAATTACCTGTGTATTGTCTGTAGTTCCAGTAATATAGTAGTTGTAGTATAAGTGTAGTTCTAGTAATACAATGAATACAATAAAAGATAAAAGATTGATTT
The DNA here is from genome assembly GCA_026546715.1 of Gallinago undulata. NCBI lineage: Eukaryota > Metazoa > Chordata > Aves > Charadriiformes > Scolopacidae > Gallinago > Gallinago undulata. Next base: position 89,645,338 of record JAOTQQ010000023.1, read on the forward strand.
TTATTTTGACATTTGATGACATGAGTTTGAAGTACCTGGATGTCTAATATACAGGGAATCTAATTTAATAATTTTAAATATAGAGAGAATAGTTCTTTTTGATGGCTTGGTTATGTAGCTCTACCCAAGAAAACTCTGTAGTCCTCACTCTCTTTACTGATCTCTTTGTTTTTCCTAATACATTCCTTATATGGCAGGGTATTTTTAGTAAAAAAGCTTTTGGGGGAAACAAATACTAATTTTCAGGAGTTTTAGAAAGGATTCACTGTTTTGCCTCTTCCCTGAAATATATTTCATAGCACACTCTGTGTAATCACCATTAGCAATCCCTGTGCCGTTGACCAGGCTGCAAAGAACAGCAAGCTCTCTTCTTCCTTCATTTAGAGGAAAAAAATATATAATGCTACACAGGGACTTCAGCAAAAGGCATTAAGCACCTTCTGCCATCCCAAAGTAGCCTCTTCTCAGAATTAGTAGATACATATTTGTATCCCTTCAGACTGAAGAGGTGGGTAATCAATGAATGAAGCTGGCTGCCTGAAAACCTCCAGAGTCTCAAATGGCAAAATAGTTCACCTCCTTTCCTAGCACTGCCCGACTTTAGCACGGGGTGCTTCCCTGCTAAGTCTGAAAGCTTTCTGCTGATGTTACTGCATTCGTCCATAAAAGCTCAGAAAAATTACATTTAGGATGGCTACCACTGCTGTCCTACCCTGGAATCACATCCTGTGCGTGTGAATGTAGTTAATAGTTCCTTGGATGCTCGGCAGAGAGCAGCGGGCACTGAAACTCAGAGGCTCAGATTCTGCCACGCTCTAGGCGGTGTATGAATAGAAAAAGAGAGTTTCTCTGTCTCATTTGTGTGGACTGCCCATCTTTGCAAGTATTCCATTGCATATGCTGCTTTCCGCTGACTGGAGAGGAGACTTAGATGCCTATTTTTGGACAGTCACTTCACGACATACTTAGCCAAAGCTTAGACAAAGCAAGGCAGCCTTTAAAGAAGTGGATCCTATTCCATGATTCCTACATCTTAAGCAAATGCTGTAATTACTGAGATGTGAAACCAGAAGAACAGTAATTATTTTTACTGCACACACTTTCTTTTGCCCATGTAGGCTTCAGCAACTATGAAGATTTAATCCACACCCATATTTCAGTCTCAGTTTTGAAATGTGTAGACTCTGACTTTTTATGTAGTTAGTGAGTGTTTTAATGTCTTCAGAGTGAAGGGGCTACTGCTTTCTCCAAGGTGGACAGCTTAAGAAATGCTGACTTCTGGGCATTGCTTTGGCATGGTTTTGCATTCGTAACAGTGCAGTAATTGGTAAAGCTGCTAATGCCTGTGGAGCCAATGTTGCAGATTTGGTAATAGCCTGAAACACTTAACTAGGCTACCTCTCAACCCACCTTTATCTAAAACAGCCAAAGAGTTCTGCAGTTATTGCTACAGTTCCTCATCTGATTAAATCCAAAATAATAATAATAACCCCCACAAAATATAGGAAAATAAATGAATACTACTTCTAATTTTTTGTGAGAAAATTAACTTCTAAACTTTTCATGACTGTATTGCTATCAGTCATTTATGCTTAAATTCATTTGCCTTTGTTAAATTTCCATGCCACTTTAAATTACATTTATATGTTGTGCACAGTGAGAAATACTTCTGCTTCTTGATTGCCTTTCTGCCTCTGTTACTTACACTGCTCTTCTCTAGATCCATTATATGTTAATCATTTTGCTTTGGAAAGTGTTTCTGTATGTTGTAAGTACACTTTTGTGATTTTTAAAGAAATGTTAAGAAGCACTGCAGGCAGAATTCCTGGAGGAGAACCTGTGGTGTTAGGGGCAGCAGGGCCTCGGGAGTCAGGAGTGTGAGAGAGGCAGTTCCTGACACAGTGTGTTGCTTAGGAAAGTTTGGGAGGCACTAATTACTTCAGCTTATTAAGATGTGAAAGTTACTTTGCCTCTCTAAATAAGCACCCAAAGATACTACTTTACTGTTTGGTTTGTTATCACTGAATTTCTAGAGTTTCCAAATTTCTACCAAGTTCTACATTCTTTCCCTATGGAACAGCTGACTTCTACCTTCATACACATTAATGTTTTAAGTTGATATTTCTCAAGTGCATATTTTATGAATGCATCGATTTATCAAAGATACATAAAACAGTGTTAACTTATTTCCAGTCCAATGATGCTACGTGCAATATCTTATATTACAGCAAGCACCATGCAAATTTTGGCTAAATAAAAATGTCTCAGCAGCATAAAATACTAAAATATGATGAATTACAGAAAAATAAGGCTCTTTGGAAAGTTGCATCCTCCATATCGCTGTGCCCTAGACTGAATCAGCTGTGGTGTTCTAAGATTCCTCTGTCCAGATTGATCTTGAAAATGCGAGATGATGGAAATTGCACAACCTGTTTCCCTGGGTACTCTATGCCACTGCAGTTTGAGGAAAAGTGGTAGCCTTTTTGCAGATATCCTTTCTATAGTTTAAACTACTGTCTTTCTTCATTCAGTTTTCCCTTCTTAGCTCTGCACCTTTGATTTCTTATGCTCAGCCCCCTCAGGGCAACATGCAGAACAGTTCAGTAAATTAATTCGGCAAACCTCAGGTGTGTACTGGTCAGCTTAGTAGTCAGTTTTTCCAGCTTTTTATGGGATAATAGGTATGTACTTTCCATATATATATTTTGTACTTTCTGACAGTGAACTCATTAAAAAGATGGTCAAGCACGTGTATTTTCATTTGAATATCTGCTGATGAAAATGTTCTATTGCAAATATCAGTCAAAAAATACGTGGATTAGGGACACTCTTGGGAGGATTTTATGTCCATAAAATAAACTGGTACTTTGTGATATATATGATCTTTCTCCCATAAGTTTTAAGTAATCTTAAATGAATTTTCAATTAATTGCAGCATGATGAAATTCCAGTGTGGTGTATATAAAAATGAACTTGACAGCATCCTTGAAAATTCAGTCCAACACTGTTCCTGAGCAGTGATAGCTCAAATGCTTCTTAGGGGATGAGAATCTCAGCGGGAGCTGGGGCAGTAGGGATGAGGATGTGTGCATCTGCGTGAGTGTAACGCCACCATGGGAAGAGGAACGACTATGCAGAACAAGAACAGCATAGGTTTTTCATTATCCAGATGATCCTAATAAAATAAGAATATTTGGTGTTAATAAATTAGAAGACAGAATCATAGAGTTGTTAGAGTTAGAAGGGACCTTAAAGATCATCAAGTTTCAACCCCCCTGCCCTGGGCAGGGACACCTCCCACCAGACCAGGTCACTCCAAGCCCCATCCAGCCTGGCCTTGAACCCCTCCAGGGATGGGGCAGCCACAGCTTCTCTGGGCGACCTGTTCCAGTGTCTCACCACCCTCACAGCAAAGAATTTCTTTCTGGTATCTCATCTAAATCTCCCCTCTTCTTCTAGCTTTCTTCAGCTTGCTTCTTTAAAATTATGATTCTGACACAATTACTATAAATATGTCCCTAAACAAAAAAAAAAGGTGATCATTACGCGATTAGTTTATTTTCCAGTTTAATCTAGAATTCAAAATTAATTAAGCCTGAAGACATAATACTCATATTTCCTGCATCATTTCAGTATAGATTCATACACAATGAGTGGCTGAATTAACTCAGCAATCCTGACGCAAAATTATTTAAGGCCACCCTAGGACAAATATTTGATGGCCTAGTAGAAGTATTTCAGAAAATGGAATGATTTCTTGAAGAATACAATTCCATTGTGCTTGATGACCATTCATATGTAGAAATAATTTTAGACAGTTGTAGTACAAAGTGTGTCACAGCAGAGAACGCAATGATGTCATTCACTTCGGAATGTTACTGAGACTGCACCCGCAATACCTTTTGTTCTAGAAAATAGTCTGAACACTATAATCATCATTAAGAATGTAGAGTTGTCCCTGCACTACTAGATATTCATACTGAACAATGGAGATTTAAAAAAAACAAAGCAAAACAAACAAAACACCAGAAAACAAAAAACAAAGTATGATTTCTTCTTCATTTCCACTTACCTTTATTAGGTATATGGAAGATACTTATCTGCTAGCAGGAGGAGTAAAGCATTATAAAATGTGCCTGAACTATAAATAAAAGCAGAGACTATTAATAGAATATGGTTACTAACATCCTGTTACGAAAAAGTTCAATTTTTAACCATCTGTGTTTATGACAATTCCTATACGGGAGAAACTTTCTAAAATTAGGAATAGCTTTTGCTCATGGTGCATAATGCAGTGCAAGATGAATATTTAGTGCCAAATACATACAAGACAGTTCAGGGTGCTACCCAAGCCCGTGGCTGTGAGGAGAGAATGCAGGTTCACTTCCCTCTTTCCTACCATAGACACACCCGTGAGCAATGCAGGATCACGCTTTCCTATCTATCTGTCCAGCTAATTTTCTTCACGTAGACTGTTTTCCTCTCTTGTTACTTCCACATCCTTCTTTGTAGATGACAGCTTAAATCTGCCTTATTTATATCCCTTCAAACCACTTCTGGAATAACCTTCTTGGTGGGTATTGTCCTTTCTTAGAGTTTCCCCCGTGATTTTCTCTTTTCTTTTTACACCAAATAAGATATTTGTTTCTGCCTTCAGATCTCTTTGTATCATATTCTCGGTTCCGCCACCCACCCAGCCATTCATCATTTGTTACTGGGATGTCATCTCCCAGCTAAGATTTGCCTGCCGAGCTAACCTTCTTCACCCTTCTTACAGATCCTCAAGGGAATAGCTTTATGCTTCTGATGTGGTGGTCCTCCATGTTAACGCCTGTAAACTGCATCTCAATCCCTACATCTCCAGTTATTATGAAAAATTCTCCTCACTTGTTACAGCAACAAAATTACTGAGGAACACTATCTGAATTGTCATACTTAAGAACTGTTCTTTCTCTGCTGATATATACACTCCTATTATTCTAAACCAAGGAGCTTCCCATTTAGGTTTTAAAATAACTTAATGTATTATTAGAAAGAGATTTTCAGAAAGAGAAGTCCTTGTAAGTTGTGACTCTGTGTATCCATTCTACTATTAACTGGTTCATCACTTTCTTATCAGAAAACCGTTCCTAAATTTTAAACAAACAATTGTATTTGTTTCTCTTTCCTAATATTTATTAATGAAGATTTAATAGGAAAAATAATATATAAACTGGAATTGAAATAAAAGCTGATTATGTTTACTAGGGGCAACTACATTATACAGATCCTGAAAAAATACTGCAAATAGATGAGCAAAGAAATTAGTTGGATTGTGTGTGTAGTAATAGTTGTATTACTTTTTGGTATTAGTTTATGTTCCTGTTTATGACTATTTAGTGTTTAAATACGGAGAGTGTTATGTAAAGTATCCTTCGTAAAGGATGTCCACTGCAGTGTAGATTTTAATTCTTGATCCTTATGTCTGAATAGGGTCCAAGTTCATGTGAATGCTGAAGGGAAATTACCTTTTAAGTAGAAATTTTAAGATGACTCCTGATTGTCACTTTTCTGATGATCTCCTTTTTGCTTGTCTGTGATGGACTTTTCATGTAGTCCTTCATACATGGGATGAAATTCCTTTAAAAGTTATGATGCCATTACCTCATCCTGCTGCAAATGCTTTCTGAAGCGTCGCCTCCACCTTGTTCCCCCAGAACACTGCGACGTGACACTCTGTAGGCAGGTGGCAAGCTGAGATTTCCCCCACTAGGCAAAATAAGCTGGTTTTATGTAACTCCAAATTCTCATTTCTCCATCAACATCTTCATTTTTGTTCTTCTAATATGTCTTATCTGATAACTTGATTAGGAATTAGCAGGAACAAATTCAGCACTGGAAGAGCCTGCCCAGGGAGGTGGTGGAGTCACCATCCCTGGAGGGATTTAAGAAACATGTAGATGGGGCACTTCAGGGCATGCTCTAGTGCCCGAGATTGTGGGGGTGTTTTATATGTGTGTGTGTATGGTTGGACTCAGTGATCTCAGAGGTCCTTTCCAACCATGAAGATTCCATGATTCTGTGGTTTTTTTCCTCACTGTAACAGAGACCAGATTTTTGCCTGTACTCAATCTTGTAGTCTTAAAAATGTGATTATTGAACAGCTTTACTTTAATGTTGTCCTGTGGGATTCACACTATCTAGAATAGTGAAACCCTGTCAGAGATTTATTATACCTTGTAAATATTTAGTCTAAGTCCAGAATTCATGGAATTGAACTGGGTGTTCATTTTATTAGTTACTTGAATTCCTTAAAAATTCTGGCTCTTAGAAGTTGATATACAATCAGTTGAGATTAAGGTTAGCATTGGATGTCTTC